>WEDG01000425.1:0-94774 GCA_017591395.1 Schistocephalus solidus | reverse complement strand
CAGCCAAGGTAACCTCACTGGCTCTGCATCTCCCGCCACGTGACTTGCTATCAAAAACTCTAGCACCCCTCCCCTTACATGCGACAGCTATCGTAACAGGATTCACGGCCCCCAAACCCCCCATGGCGTCAGTCTGTCGATGTAACCTCTCTGCCCCTAAACCCTCCAGCGTGACAATCCCAACTCTCACTTCTCATTTCGTCTGACGACGGGTTGGTGTAACCAGCTTTAAAATTCACGAGTAAACCTCGATTTTCCGACGAGCCTTCTTTCTTCATATATATATATATATATATATATATATATATATATATATATATATATATATATATATATATATTGGTAATGGGGCGCTCACCGATCGATAACAGGACTCACTCGTCCCGTTGTGCCTTGGGGCTAACTCTCAAGCCCCGCCAACAGCCGTAAGGCAGCTAAGTATAGAGGCAGAATAACACGACCGACAAAGACAAGGGAGACTGGAATGGCCATTTCTGGCTTATTAGCCGTCATCAGCCAGCCATATATACATATATATACATATACATATTGAAGATAAAGGGCTCATCGGAAAAATAGAGTCGTATTTGTGAATTTTGTCACACCAACCCGTCGTCAGACGAAATGAACAGAGGAGAAATGAAATTGTCAGATGGCCAGTTTGTGCTGCAGGACAAACAAGGAGAGACAACCAACTGGGGTGTGAGGACTGGGCACATAATTGGATTGGGGCCGGTTATGGGGGTTATGCTATTTGGGCTCCCTGTGTCGGAGGCGAAGGGGGATGGCAACTAAATGCGACTGCAGACGGTGAACCTAATGGTCGTGGATGCGGGATGGGGAAAGTGATAATTGCACCGATGTTGGAGGTGTTAATAGTTTCAACTGTTGTTCGCCCTGCCAGGGGAAGGGGGTGGCGAGACAGTTGGATTCTACATGGTCCAAAAAATTAGCGGCTGTCGTTAGGTTGTGGGCGCAATTCAGTGAGCCGGGCGTGCAGGCCTTCGTGTTGAGAGTCCAGATCGACATGGCAGTTGATGCTGGTCGCGTCAGAGTGCCACGCCTCGAGGAATTCACGCACCTGTTCGGTGTTAGCCATTGCAACAACGTCGGTTCCGTCCCTATTGAAGTGATGGTCGAACTCAAGGGCATGCGCAAAGATGAGTGGCAAAGGATCGCGTCGACGAATGGCTAGTTTACGTTCCGTAATACGCGTCTCAAGTCGTCGGCCGGTATGACCAATATAAGTGCAAAAGCAGTTAGCACGCGGAATGTGGTAGATGACATTAGTTTGCTGCTCATTGGGTAAAGGGTCTATTACTCGGGGTAGTGTTGCGCACAAGGACGATGCCGGTTTGTGCGCAATGGTGATGCCAAACCAGTTTAATTGTCAGGCGATCGCTTCGGAGATGCGCTACATTTAAGGTAGTGAGTAGAATTTACGTGGTCCAGGTTCTCCATTAGAGCCGAAGGTTTGTGGTTGCCTCTGGTGTCTGAGGCAGCCTTTCACAAAATTGATTGGGTATCCATTGAGTTGGAATGACCGATACAGGTAAGTGGGTTCTTTTTTGCGTAGATGATCGCTACTACAGTAACGAAAGGCTCTGTGGAAAAGGGTTCGAAAGCAGCTTCTTTTATGTGCCGCAGGATGGTTGCTATCATAGGTAAGTATGGTATCGGCATTAGAGCCTTTTCGGCGGACGCTCGTTGCGAGGCCTCTATCACTGAGTTTTTGGATACTCACGTCGAGTAACGGAAGGATACCTCCTGTTGCCTCTTAACGAGTAAACTGAATATCTGGGAAAACACTACTCAGGCTCTGATGCAACTGCTCCTTTTCGGAGGCCTTCATGATAACAAGTGTATCATCTACGTATTGGACCCACATTTCTGGTCTGAAATTTTGCACAACCTCCTCTTCTAGTTTTGGGAATACTAGTTCTGTCAGTAGACCCGAGATTGGTGAGGCCATTGGGTTACCCTTAACCAGTTAAAAGAACTTTCCATCGAATTGACAGTAGTTCTTGAGAGAGAGAGCTACGCTTTATTTTGAAAGTAAACTTCCAAACATTTCAGCAAAAAAGGGTTCTCCATTCACCGTGAAGAATGGTCTTCAAAATGGTGCCAGCGTCGTGCGCTGATGATCTCATTTTTGTTGTTCGAATAAACAAATAGGATAAAGATTATATAAGAGGATTCACATACGAATGAAGAGCAGAAAAGATGGCGGCTCAATTTCAAAAGCCTAAGCATGTCTGAAACGTGCTGTATTGGGATGTCGATTGGGTTATCTTGCAGGCGCCGAGTTACGCTCTCAATTATCAATTCATGTGGTATTGAAGAAAACAGGGCGTCTACGTCAAACGATAGAATAAACTCATCAGGACTTACTTAAGGGTATTGGATCTTCTGTAGGAATGCCTGAGAGTTTGTAATGCTGTATTGAGATTAAGCGGTGAGGTGCTTAAGTTGCCGGTACAACCATTTAGCATGGCTGTTAGTGGGCGATCAAATGAGTGGTACTATGATCCTCAAAGTTGTAACTGCTTTGTGAACTTTGTGGAGGTCATATGCATTTGCAATACGGGGATCACTGAGATTTATACATCTGGAGTCATCGGGGGTTATGAGTTTCAGTCGCGCGAGCTCAGTGATCTTTCTCTTCACAGATGCAGCCTGTTTTTTAATTGGATCCTCTGTGAGCGGTGTGTAGGCTTCCCTGTCATTGAAGACTTTATTAGCTTTGTTGATCTAGTCAGTCTTTTCCATGATGGCGGTGGCGCCACCCTTGTCAGCAGACACAATCACTATACTATCGTCTGTCTTTAAAGATATTCGTCCCTTTTCTTCGTCGATAGGCAAGACTTGGTGGTGTTTCTTTTGCCAAAACTCTCGAGCCCCGCCAGTAGCCGCAAGGCAGCTAAGGTTGTAGGCAGAATAACATGACCGACAAAGAGAAGGGAGACTGGAATGGCCATTTCTGGGTTATTAGCCGTCATCAGCCAGCCATACCCAACCCCAGGCACTGCGGCACCCGAGGCTCAAACTCGTGACCTGTTGGGCAGAAGTCTAATGCTCTACCCACTGCTCCACGAGCTCATTGTCTTGCCAGTTTTGCTCGGAAATAGTAGCTATGGTAAGAAGGCGCTCAACGCTCGGTTGCAGGACGCACTCGTCCCGTTTTGCCTTGGGGCGTACTCTCGAACCCCGCAAGCAGCCGCAAGGCAGCTCAGGATATAGGCAGATTAACATGACCGACAAAGAAAAGGGAGACTGGAATGGCCATTTCTGGGTTATTAGCCGTCATCAGCCAGCCATACCCAACCCCAGGCACTGCGGCACCCGAGACTCGAACTCGCAACCTGTTGGGCAGAAGTCTAATGCTCTACCCACTGCTCCACGAGCTCATGGTCTTGCCGCTCGGTTGCAGGACTCACTCGTCCCGTTTTGCCTTAGGGCTAACTCGCGAGCCACCATGGGATAGGACCATTATATTCACACGCTGATAACAGGCAGTCTGCAGGTTAACTTCGTTACCGTACTAATGGCACAGGTACCATCTGAAAGCCCAGACACGCGTTTCGACAACATTAGGCCGCTGAATCGCACGGCCATGAGGGTTTCGTTTCATTGTTGGGTCCCTGAGCATTCTCTGCACGCTTTCCGGTAGATACGCCAATTTTGAACTCGTAGCGTCCTTAATTTCCTCATTTTTTGAAACGCCAAAAAGTGACAACAATTTCATGCGCTGTTAAATCTTCCATTTTCATCGAAATTGTGCGTCGTCAATCCCGAGACTGACACCTGTCTGATGTCCATTTTTCATTAAAAGTACGAAGGACAACAGTCTACGCTTGGAGACATTTCATTTATTTGCAGGTTGCTGAAAATATGTATTGGAATTCGTGCCAAAAAATGATTGTCATATGTTCTCTCTGTTACTCTACAAAAAGCACCCAATTAAATCAGTTTAATATGTTTAGAAGTAATAAATTGTTGGCTCGTTATTTTAGCATAACGCTGATCAATTTAAATATAATTTGCAGGTACGGATGACTTGTATGGTCGCCTAATCAGCACACGGGAATAGGAACTGCCACAATGCACATAGCTTTGTGCACAATTCCGAGGAAGGTAGGATTAGATTCATGGAAGGGTTATGGCTAGGAATCAGTTTAGGGTCAGATGTATGTTAATGTTTAGGGTTTGGTGATAGAAGTGACCAGGTGAGTTGCTCAGAAATAAACAATGCAAAGACTGGTGCATGGGGTTTATTGCCCTGCCGATTCGGAAACTTTTTATGATAAGGGTTTGGTTTCTTGTTAAAAGTAGGCTATAAATTCGACCTAGCACAAAGGGCAAATGTTAGAGTTAAATTTTATGCTAGGTTTATTCCTCGGGAATATTAAAGTTTCCCGAAATTTATCGCAGGGCCACAAGTGATAAGTGGACGGGTGGTTTCTTTTACCGTGTCCTGATAAGCGGCCTTGCAAATCACCATTACCTGTTTTCCTTTTGAAAATTGGTTGAATTTATGCTGAAATGCTCGTTCGCATTTAATAAATTCTACATATAAAATGTGTGAGAGGAGTTTGAATTTTGAATAGGCGGCTTTTTAGCTATGTGCGAAAACTTTAAAGATAGGTGGCGTGGAATTTTTCCAAGCATTTGTATGGTAAACTTAAATTTGGCCATATCCTTTGCAAAGTAAGCTCAAAAGTGTGTTCCTTTGTAGGCTCCTTGGAAAATAATTACTTTGCATTTAAGGTCTTGACATCAAAATTACAGATTTACAAAATACAACTCAGAAACTTTAGGACAATTAACTGAGTTTTAAGAAGCAGACTGTAAAGCCATAATTACCTTTATTCTTTTTCTTCAAAGAATTATTCCTTTTTATCGTAAACGTTTATGAAGATGGAGTTAAATACTTTAAAATGACATAGAAATGTTTGTTACTGTGGTTGAACAGAAGTCGCACCCCAGCCACAAGCACAAAATCTTTTGCATTTTAATTACGGAGGAAATTAGAAAATCGCATAGCAAATGTCGTAACTTACAATTTTTATTTAATGTTCTCTATAAAACTCACTGCCTTGCTACTTGTGTGCACTTTGTGCCATAAAGGGCACAAAGCGTAAAACTCGATATTTAGAGCTTAGGACTTATGCGAAACATTTCACGGGTTCGAAACCTGGTGTGGGGCACTACCTAGAGTTCGTATGACTGGATGATGATAGCTATTGTATCAGAAATGAACATTTAAGTCTCCCCTGTATTTTTTGGCATTTTTCGTTGGTCTTTACTACTGCTAGCCACTGTGTGGCTGCTGGCGGGCCTCCAGAGGTAGTCTCAGGGCAGAAATGGGTGAGTAAGTTCTGGTGACGATTGGTGAACATTCATCAACAAATGCAGTAAACAAAATTGTAGTGTTGTTGTCCGCCAGTATACCAAATCTATAACACATTATTAAGAATAGAGTGGTGGCAAGATGTAAGCAGGATTGACCGGTATGCAAAAGGACTATTTTTGTCTAACAATTAAGAGTATCCGTGTATTGAGATTATTGTTCAATGATTTATTTTGAGTATAAGAAAGTAAAATATGTAAATAATTTGACGCAGTTTGAAAAAAAGAGTAAATGGTTAATTTTTACTAGGATCCTCACCTTTGAAGAAAAGTCAATTTTGCAGAGTACTTTGCTCATCGGCCTTCGCTAGGGAAGGGCATTTACTGGAAAGACGTAGTTGCATTCGTTTGGACAGTAAATTTATTCGTCTGGCTTCTCGGGTTGGGACTCGAACACCTCTTCTGAGACAGTAGCAGATACGGATACTTCGTACATAGGGGGTCGCAGACGTTTAAGGATGCAGTCGCTATGTTACCACATAACTAGGACAACTCACGGCTTCACACTTCATCGACGCTGGTTGCCGTCTGGTGAACTGATTGCTTGTTGATTGGCATGCCAGTCGTTAAATGGTGAAATGTCATCACTCGTGCTAAATGTTGGGATGACAGTTAGCGCACCAGAGGCAACCTCACTCGATGAGAAACGAACCGTTAATTGTCATAGGTATGCAGTAGTATAGCGACTGCAGCCCACTCACATTGCGACTCCCTGTTTAGGAATATGCCATATGAGATGCTGGGTCTGAGGATGGGTTTTATCATGAAACCGAAACGTCCGGTGCATAATGTTCTTGCACAACGATCGCGTCTACTTCTCCACTTCGAGACCAATTGACGCCTCAAGTCAAAGAAATTAGGGAGTGGTCAATTTGGTATTCAGTAACAGGCATTAGCAAAACCAGAAACTATCCGTGCCATCGTGTAGGAGGCTTCATCATCGACGAAGTGGCACCAAGTTTTTCTGGATAACGACCTTATTCAGTGAATCAGAGAGGTGTAATTCTGGTAACACCAACTAGTTCCACTCTCAATTTTGAACAACGACTGGTCTCTATGACTGTGGCCTGCGAACCGTTTTCGTTTTTGTTAGCAGCTCTGCTCTACAGCTGAGTGGAAGATGACAGCCGACACGTGCTGAGAAAAGCAGTACTGATCTCAGGAAATGTTTATCAAGAATCAGAAATACATTTGAGATTAAAAAGGAGGTCGTTGGTAGGTATTTAGATAACTTATGCTACAGAAAATTTGTCAGAAATGTCCGGCAAAACAGAATGCATAGCTTTTCAGTCGCCTTTATAATCAAGACTCAGTATTAATGACTACTAAATTATTATGCATTTATTATATTGAGTTTTGAGCTCCTTTAAAATTTAAATATACTTTTTATAAGATAATGAGCTTGAACGTATTTGGTAGCAAGTCAAATCTTCTTCTACTTTTCATTAAATAGAAAGGTATGATAGAAGTTAAGCAAAAGTTTTCAATTTTTGAATAAATTAAAGCCATTTTCACCGTCTTATTTAGGTTTGGTACTCAGTCAACAAGCGGTATGCAATCAATGTATCGCAAATGAAACAGTACTCCATACCACAAAGAAGACACTGACGATGATGGTAGAATGTATGGCATAAATAAGCTCAGAAATAAGAGGCCCTCGGCATAAACATTGTTTAGTCTTAATAACCACCATAATTCAAGATTCTTTAAAAACTTAATACAACTACCTAAAAGTAAAATTTAGACACAAGAGGTCTTGCGAATGCATACAAAAATAATATTCTGCATTACATATTCTATAAAACATATTTAAATTTATACCAGCATTGAAAATCAATAAATAATAAATAAAAACGTAGTCGGTTTTCAACGAGCCTGATTTTCGCAGATGGCCAAACATATGTGTGCGCGCAAACAGAAACATGTCTTGTCTGAATTATCTTCAGCTTTGACTTTTTGATCAAAAAGGCAGTTCAGAATTTTGATCGATATTTCATGAGATTTGTTACTGGATGTACCTTTTAGTTTAAAACAAATTGGGATTTGCGGCAAATCAGTGCTAAAGAGATTACTACCTTGAAGGTTTTGTGTTTCCGACCCTGAAGGACAACCAACCATGTGCGGCTGTTATGTATTTGTCCTTATTTTTCACCCTCTCAATATATCTTCTTCCGTTATTTTTCCCGTATTCCCTATGGCGGCTGGCATTCTCCGACCTGACATGCTGGTCCGTTAGGTCTGGGAGGGAATCTGGTATCAACACAGGAAGTAATATGTGTAGAGAGAGGATACCGACAGAGATAAAAAGCTTCTAACGTCGCATTCTGTTGCACCTTGTGACCTGATCTAGAGCTCTCAAAGGCAGTCGCATAATGACTAGGATGGCTAATTAGTGATGGCCAATAAACCTGAAATATGCACCGTGGTCTAAATTCTATTTGTCAGTTCTGCGTTCTCCGTCCATTTTAAAAGTGGTGTGGGAGATGAAAACAAGAGTGAGCCTCAAAATACGACGGGACACTCATGTCCCTAACACGCCATTCTGCAATATTTAGTATTACTTGTCAAAAACTGACAGGAAAACGAAACCATAGCTCCATTGAAAAGCGTTGGACTAATTGAAATCAACGACAGAATAACTAATCTGCTAATTTCCGGTCATTGTTAATTGGGTTTTGATCGTAGATGACTGACGTGTGAACCCCGTCAAACTTTTCTCTCCAGTTAGCGTTTGTTGGTTGTTTAAACTGTAGCAATTCTACCATCCCTCATATAATTGTACAGACCCGGAGATGAATAATAAAAAAACGCAGAAAGTATGATTCAAGTTTTATCTATTGTTGCGAATGGTCGCTTCTTTGGTGATCCAACTCCGTTCTATAGGGGTGGGGAATGGGCTCATTCTGAGCTGGGTTTTTTTGTAAAAATATTTTAATAATATTAATTAAGTCACATTCTGTGCTTTTAAAAATAATCCTATTTGTGCAACAGCTATTAAGGATGGGGTTCTGCATGATTTCAGAATTTCAAGATATTGCAACTACTAGTTAAGTAATTGCGCGTTAATTTCTTCTTTGGAAAAAGGCCTTGTAACTTGTGCTTTCGACAGATAATTATCTTAAAAGCACTCAGAATAAAGCATATATATCATAGACCGGATGCGGAATGTGCTGTAATTTATGTAGGCAATAAAAACCCAATGGGAACAAACTTTAATTAAATTCTGATTAATTTCTAAGCAATTGTGATTATCGCAGATGGCTGCATAAATGTTTGATTTAAAAAAAAACAAGAAAAACAAGAGGGAGCCTCAAAATACGACGGGACACGCATGTCCCTAAAGTGGTCGGTACACACCATTCTAGATTATTTAGTATTCCTTATCACAACTGACAGGAGAACGAAACCATAGCTCCATTGAAAAGCGTTGGACTAATAGAAGCTCAAAGACAAAATAACTAAGGTGCTAAGGGAGTAAGGTCAACAGCTCAGCGCATTTTCCTCACTATAAACAATCTGACGCGCTTGAAACTATCACGGTGCGCTAAAAGCTGTGGCTTGGAAGGTTGTCAACTGACGGGATAACTCGGACCGCCTGGTCAGCCGAATGTGTATATTTTGTGAAGTGGCTGACTGGCGGACTGAGAGTCAGGCTGCAATGGCTCCTTCTTAATGTGGCATTTATGGCACTCGCACTCTGTGGGATCCAAGCCAGGTGTTGTGGTACGCCCAGGGGCGGCTCCGGCCGCGCCAGCCACCTGCGACCCTCTCCCGCTTCCGGTCTTCTTGACTCTGTCATGACACCGGGCTCAGGTGGGGGAGGAGGAGAGAGTGCAGTAGCTGCAGTGCAAGGTTACTATCACTTTAAACTAAATCACGCGCAAGTCACCGTCCCGGCAACACCTGGTGTGGAGCATACGGTGGACATCGTAGAAATCGATGGTTTAACTCTCGTAGGCTGCGTAATTTGCCGGCAAGTTAAAAGGATTTCATAGTCAATTTCTACACCGTAGACAAACAGTGCTTCTTAAAACAGGATAATTGACATAAGAAGAAGCCGAGGCCATCGCTGGAGCAAGATATTTACTCGCGGGAAGTTGTTGACTGATACTTGAATTTATCGGGAAAGCTGGTATCCGATACGGAGCATTCAAATACATAGAACGTAGCCACTATATTATCCCATCACAATGACAATTTACAACCCCCCTTCATGGAGTTGGGTGTGGTTATTGCTTGCAGGTCGGCATGTCAATCGTTAACCTCTGAAATTTCGCCAAATATTGAGGGTGCTGGTGTAATGATTGCTCAGCCCATTGACTCACCAATACTGATGTCAGAAATAATTTTCGCCTGCACGCTTTCCAAGTGACAACTTACTCTGTTCAAACAAAGTCTCAGCAAATCATATGGGATGGGGATTTCATTGCACTGGTTAATAGACAAAAAGCCTTTAAACCATGATTTGAATCGTTAACCTTTGAAATATCTTCAAATATTGGGGGTGTTGGCTTAACGATTGCTCAGCTCTTTGACTCACCAATACTGACATTAGAAACATTTGTCGCCTGCACGCTTTCCAAGTGACAACTTACTCTGTTCAAACAAACTCTCAGCAATAAAAATGAGTGGGTGTGCATGATGTATCGGTGTTGTCGGCAGTGCTTTGAATTTTGCTGTCATGGATGCGCATGTGACCGAATAGGCCCATGCGATGAGTGAATGCGCGAGGACAGTGAGGGCAGTGGAGGCGACGATTTCTGCTGTGTGATGGTGCTCCAGGCACTGGTTCACCAGTCTGTATACGATGGATTTGCAAGTGACCGACCAGGCCGATGTGTGAGGTGAATGGGCGGTGGCATTGAGGACAGTTTAGGAGAGAGTCCCCATCGCTGATGGTGGTGGTAGTGAAGGCAAAGGCGGTGGTGGTTGCGTTGGTGGGTTTAACAGGCGATGATTAGAGGGATGTGGTCTCTATGATGGTGGGAGGAATGGAATTGATGCCAGGAGTGTGGGTGGGGAAGTCTGAAGGATGGTTGGCAGAATTTTACGTAGAAATTGGAATTGTCGGATTGTTGGCGCATTGCGTCCGAAGATGTCCAACAAGGCCGATTCGCGCGCGGAAGATGCGTTGACAGCGCGGGCATGTTTGCAGGGCCTGGGCATTGACGATGTTGGTCCGGGGCGCTGGTGACTTTCGTGCCACGCTTTTGGCCTTGGCGGCGGCGATCCGGTTGGATACGTATACGCATAATAAATACATTAAGCACTTCTTTATCAAATATAGTTAATTTATAAGGACATCAGTAAGTACTATGGAAAACGCATATTAAACGCGCAGGCAATTAATCGAATGTTTTTCTTACAGGTGGTCAGAATGAATTTCATTAAAAGATTTCATCCTGTAGGATGTGAAATAATTTAGAATTACACTTCAGTATTATTTAATTTATACACTATCTAAATAATTCCCTTAAGACAAAAATATGTTATAGAATTTTGGTATCCCGATAATAACTAGCCTACAAGCCATAGGACGGTAAAGATGACAAATAGACATTGGTTACAATAAATAAGCTTTCATACCTCGGTGCTGTGGATAGAACTACTGCATTTCGCCACGCCAGTAAACACATAATCGAAGAATATAGTATTGACAAGAGCGTTTAAAGCGCATGAACATTAAGATGGAACTTTCGGAGAACCACAGCAAGTAAGACCTTAAAGAAAACTTGAGGAGCCACAAAACGTTAGTGACAGAGCAATACAACTTGGTTTTCTAGTAAATAGGAATGAACAGTATGGAAGACAGTCACTTTTCAGAAACGTAAGCTTACTTTAAGGACGCAGTCCAAACCACTGCATTTCGTTTTAATATCAAAACCCAGTAGTTAAAGCATTGTCTTAAAAAGCATCACACATTAAACGTAGCCTTTTATTTCGTCGTTTTAATGTCCAAGGCTAAGAATTTGGACGCAAATCGAAAAAAACCCTGAAAACATCAATTTTTATGCAAATGGATACAGTTTTCATTAAAAAAATGACAGTCGAAACGTTTTGTTTTGTTTTTACGAACAGACTGCGGTGAAAGCACGCCAGAATTATTTATTACCGGTGAGACATATTTATCACGGTGATCGCGGTTCACCCAATGGCGTCACCTGTGAGAAAAACATCCATTAAATTCGAAAAAGAGCGCTACTTTATCATAAGTTCTTAGAATGAAGAAATGATAGGCTGCCCTGTGTTGGTATATTTAACCTTTTCAGTTCCCTCAGCTATTAACTTGTGAAGTTTTAGTAAACCGTTTCGTACTAATCTTAAACAAATTCACAATCTGGCACCAGACAGTCATCTGTTGGCAGAATCACTCTGCTTCCAGTAAATTTTTTGAAAAGCTAGTCAACAAAAATAAACGATAAACCGAAAGGAACTAAATCATTGTGGCAACCAGTTGATGCTTTGTTGTTCTGTCATATTATCAGAAAAAGCCAATTTTCAACCCTGATAGTTTTGCCTTAAAGCTGGTTGAACTGCCATTCAGGAGACAACATGGAATGTAGAGTGCGCCACACTCGTCGGAGATTATTTATTGACATGCCAACAGTATTCGTAAGTCCTGCAGCAGACCAAAAATGCAAACTCACTCTCTACAGCACAATCATTGTAATGCTCTTAACTCGTGAATAGGCTTCATTTACAACTATAATTGTCCTAGATGGTGCTCATATACGTATTAAAATAGGCAAATTAATATTACAGTTAAGACCAGGGAGAATGAAAAAGCCATTTCTAGCTTATTAGCCATCATCAGCCAGTCACATCCAACCACATGGTGCACCACCTGAGGATCGAACACACGAGCCGTTAATCAGAAGGCCAACAATCTGAGCATTGAGCCGCAGGTCTGTAGTCTTGCGGGTTTATATTAGGAATATCGACTTCATTCGCTGATGCGTGTACACCGATCGCTAATGTAACTTATTCACTTGTCCTTACTGGCAATAATTAGCTGCCTATTCTACAACTAGACGTTGTGCGGCTGCTGGTGGGGATTGAGAGTGAGGCCTTAGGCAGAATGGAACGAGTGAGTTTCCTTAGCGATCGGTGACCTTTCATCAACGAACGCACTAAATATTCCCTGTATAAACCGGCAAGACAACGAGCCCACTGGTTAGAGCGTTAAACACCTGATTAACGGGTCGTGGATTCTATCCACGGGTGGTGCACTACCTGGGGTTGAGTATGAATGGCGCACGATGATGTATAAGCCAGAAATGGACATTCCGGTCTCTCTTGTCTTAACTTGGCCTATTCTAATACTACGCGCTGCGCGGCTGTTAGCGGGGCTCTAGAGTGGTCTCCAAGGCAGAATTGAACGAGTTATTTAAATCAGCGATCGGTCAGCGCTTAGCAACGGAAAGTAGTATTTAAATATTTATTAGACGGCTTTAAATATGGCTTCTGCGTTTAAAATTTGCGGTATATCAGGCGTGACTGAACAAAATTTAAAAGGGCCACTTGATCATGGACGAGTACGCAGTAAACCGAACCATATTTGAAAATGCTCGTGGACATTATGACTATACTGTAGCTGACAAACGCAAAGTGCTTACAATTAACAAGTTATTTTGCTAACTTGCTGCGTTCATTCAATTGCTTAGATAAGTCGAACCAGAAAATTCCGTTTCCATTTGGTAATGGGTATTGTAGCAAAGTTTTGTTTTTTTGCTTAAATTATCCTTAGATCTGGAACATGAATTCAGGTACAGGTGTGGTCTAGGAGTTATGCTTTTTATTTAGGTAAACCATAATCGATGATGAATTGCGTCCAACATCTTATGAATTATCAGATTATATTTGGTACGTTTTAAGTCAAGAATTAATATGAATGCTTCTCAAGTTCTCAAGAACTGGTCATACAGATTTCAGTCATTAAGGGTCATGATTTTTGTCATCTGCCGTTATTTGCAGTACATAGAAATTAAAAGTGGTTGCCTTCTTACCTCTCACCCGATGCACGTATGAAAAAATAATAAAATTGTGGAATTTGTCAATTCTTTCTAAATTCGGCGACTTAGTTCAACCAATATTAGCGCTGCTTATAGGATGAGCTACCATGGCTTGCAGACGGTGAGACCACTTAATTGTAGAAAGGCCTGTAATCGTATGCGAGGAAGAAATATAAAGCTTCTTCGGAGGATATAAACCTGCGGCTTTAAATATACAATACATTCCCGATGCAGTTTATTACTGCTAAGGGACTTTTCGCATTTGTGAAGAGTTTTGGTACTCTCAACACGCGCATTCGTCATTTGAAAGTTGCTCATAGAAAACATTTCAAAGGTAAGCAAACATGTGAGAACCCTGTGAGAGGTATCTTAACTAAGAGGCGTATTTCTCAGTTTTAAACTTCTTCAACTCTCTTGTCTTTTCCCTGTTCAGTTTATTGAAACTAAAAACAACACCGACCGATGATGCAAATTCTATTGGAAGTTTTGTTTAATTTTTTAGCAAAACCTCTCATTGTTTGAAAATAATCTCGTAGGGCAAACCAGTTCAAGATGGCTGCCCCTTTTTTAATTCAGTTTATTTCTGGCGATAATGTGTTCACAACTGGTATTTGATTCATTGCTGATTGCGGTGAGGTGAAAATATTGACCATAGGCGATAGTCAAACACAAATTGTGAAGTTAATTAATGGTACTCAGTCAGTGAACGTTTAAGTAGTCTTAGAGAAACGTATGTCAATGGTAATCTAAGAGAGCTAGAGAATATGTATGCTTGCAAGTCAAACTGTACAGACCTTTCATAAAACGTTTGAAAACTGCTAAAAAGTGCAGCTACAAATCATCCAAGGAAGTTTATTTGCTAAGATGTGAAAGCATAAGTACATTTTTTTCTCACTGTCGCAGAAGCGCCTAATGTTTAAGCAAAACCTCTCATTGCTTGAAAATAATCTCTTTTAGGTAGGCACTCAGAATTTCCAAAAGCGAGCCATTGAGCCATTGAAGGAAAATTGAGCTTAAGCCATATCATGTTAGCTTTAAACTCAACGTCACAAGGAGAGCTTATACTATTATACTGTGCAAATACGCTATGAATGTCGCACCTCAACGCCTATTGAAGCAGTTTGGTATAATCCGCACCGATGAGAGATCTTGCCTCTACTCGCACTACTTGGCTGACGCCGGAGAACCCAGCACTATACAAACAGATAAACCAAGTTATAACCTACAACATGCCCTGCTCATAGCCAGCTCTTCAAGATCCTTACCCGTTTCATGTACGTATTAGGGACCCACTCCACGCCAGCCTTTGTAGCGAATCTCAGTCGGTCGAAAGGCCAACCTGAACTACTGGCCGATTCGAAGGCATTCACACATCATAGCATTTCCCTACAATACGCATCATGATAAATTTGACGCGTTTGAAAGAGGGGTAAGAACTGACGGAATAATTCCATTCTGCCAAGCAGGTTATATTGGTCGCGTTTTAGCGCAACTACTTTGATATTTCAGCTTCTCTGAATTCCACTGCTGCCTAAAAGAAGGCTTGGTATAGTCGGAATTCCTTACCAGATCATGCTTGCAAGCATAGACGAGTTTGGTGAATATTGCCGGCAAAGATAAGGGAGACAGGAATGGCCATTTCTGACTTATTAGCCGTCATCAGCCAGTCATATCCAACCACATGGTGCACCACCTGAGGATCGAACACACGAGCCGTTAATCAGAAGACCAACGCTCTGACCATTGAGCCACAAGCTTGTAGCATTGTGGGTTCAGATTTTGAATGTGGACTGCATTCATTCAGTTACAAAATTCTTCAACTCTCTCGTCTTTTCCCTGTTCAACTTATTGGAAACTGAAGCAACAACACCGAACGAAGATGAAAATTCTATAAGAAGTTTCGCCTTATGTTTTAGCAAACCCATATCTTGAAAATAATATCTTTTAGGTAGGCACTCAGAATGTCCAACAGCGAGGCATTGAGCCATTGTAGGAATATGGAGCTTAAACCATATCATGTTAGCTTTAAACTCAACGTCCCAAGGAGAGCTTATACTATTATACTGTGCAAATACGCTATGAATGTCGCACCACAACGCCTATTGAAACAGTTTGGTAAAATCCGCACCGATGAGAGAGAGAACTTTGCATCTACTTGCACTACTTGGCTGACGCCGGAGAACCCAGCACTATACAAACAGATAAACCAAGTGATAACCTACAACATGCCCTGCTCATAGCCAGCTCTTCAAGATCCTCACCCGTTTCGTATGTCAAAATCCTCCTTTTCTTCCCATTATTGCGTTTTATTTACCATTTGTATCTACTTATAATGTTTCCTCAAAGTACGCGAATGCAATTGGTCGAATAAAGTTTCCTAAACCATCCAAACGGTCGTGAATATGTCACTTTATGCGCGAATGACAGGGATGTTCAAAGTCACTGCTTCTACTATCGCGAAGGAATGACATCCCGTTGGCGCTTCCCTGCTACGCAATGCAATGGGGCATACAGATACAGAAGATAGCAGTTTTGGTTTATCATATTTGCCATACGTTCACGTAGTCGCGTTAATTGCAAGACATATGTCAACTTTTCTGCAATCCTAAAAACGCTCGGAAAGCGCTTGGCTCTAATAAATTCCCAGGAAGTGTTGAGGGACATGCAAGACATAGCGCCCGTTAAGAAGATGATAAGCAGATGGAACACCTGACCTCTCTTTGAGACGCTTAAACGAAGTGTCCAACCGGTCCAAAAAAGGAACCTGGGAAAAAACGTAAAACACTGGTGATAAGCATCGCAATTTCCCTCCAGCAAACACACCATCCGGGTGATTTGGTACAACTTTCTCCTTACATTAGAGCCCTCTACTAGAGGAACATACTGTACTGGGCGCAGGCCATCTCCGTCCTTACACATTTTAAATTTCCATGAATTGAGCTCAGGCTTTTAGCAGAGTTTTTGGATGAGCAATTACCAGTTCCCCTGTTAGTTTCCACATGTTGTGAGAACCTCCGACTTTACAGAAATATGTTGCCATATGTGAACATCCTTGTGGGAAGGCGAAATATATGCATGCTCTGTTCAAAGAAAACGAGCTACACGATAATAACGGTTAACCAACTGTCCTACAGTAAACATTTCCATTCAAATGAGAGAGAGAGAGTCAAGCGGTGCCCGTCTCGTTGGCAGCCCTGGTTTGGTTGATAAATCTTTGGATGCATTTGGCTGCAGTATCGCCTGGGTCTTGCGTATGCATGCAAAATCTGTTCATATCATTTTAAGTTTGGGATAGAATTCTGCACTCATCAATAGACACATGAATTGGCATACTATATTTTGTGAAGTATTTTTGTAAATGTGCAGGGTATGTACATGTTTTTCGAAAGACATTTAACATAATTTAGAATTTTATGAAGAGTTATATAAAGCACGTCATTGTTAGGTAGCTGTCCAGAAACAGTCGAAAGTAACAAGAACTATGTGTGGGTTCTGACGTCTGACAGCATTTGAAGTTATTCCTCCGCTGTCCAAAAGGGACACCTCAAACTCTCTTGTTGACAGCAATTGACGTTTAAAAAATTTATAATTTATTTTCACAGTTTTGGTCAGTTAAACCGATGATCTTAAAATTGGTTTCCTGCAGCCAGACAGCAAGAAAGTGATTGCCTCCATTATTTAAAAATCGAAAGTTTCAAATGCATCAGACGACGTCGTAAATGCTTGAAATTCGAAAAGCCAAACTTTTTAAATTAATTAATTACTCATTGTACCCGCGGTGACTATACCCGGTTATTCATGCAATCAAGTAGGCGCAAATTACTGAAAAATTGGTATAAAAACAGAATGGAGAACATTGTGTGAAAATCTTAAAAAGTTAGATACCTTGTTATGGGAAAGTGCACAGCTCGCAGATTGAGCAGATAAAAAATCTGACTGTCTACTAGATACCGCGTGGTAGCGAAACACTTTTTCTAAAAGCATCTACCTCTTGTGTAAAGCTTTAAACTATAATCGAATTATGTTTTAGAATACGAAGGGGTGAAGTAAAAAGTGCATAAAAATCAGTTATCTGTACCTCGAAACCCAATGAAAAATTAAAGTATGTATTTTAATGAAGTTACAATCATTTCCAAGTTTTTATTTCGTTGATTGTTCATAGTGAAATAAAATTGTGTTGCTTTAGTTTCTCCTCCGTATTGACAATTTTCGCTTGTGATCACTTTGTTTTTGTGAAAATCTTTCTAAACATTCGGTTTGATAAGCCAGAGGTTATGCCTGGAATGTGAGCACACAAAAGCTAAATAATTTCCGAAAAAAACGTAGATTTTTAATTAGTTTATTGATTAATTAATTAATTTCCGCTAGAATCGGCACAATATTGGGTTTGACTTGCGGAAGTATCTAAAAAGCTGAAATTAGTGCATAAGAGTATGATACCAGCTGAAAGAGGGCGTGTTGACGGGCAAGGAGAGCTTATTCGTGGGGTTGGGGGAAGCGAAGAGGTGGGTGACGTGAACGCTCTCAACACCGGATCGGTAGGAGAGGGGGTCGATTCGAGGGTGGGAGACGAGAACGGGAAAATCCCTGAGCGATGCCCAAGGTCAGTCGAGGCGGCTCGGGTGGGGTCTGCGGGGAAGACGCCTTTTGAACTGCAGACTAGAGTGCAGAAATGGCTGCCTTATTTCCATCCGGGGAAGGTGGTGCGCAATCACCTAAATTGAATGCTTACACTGAGGGAGAGAATAAGCTTGATTTTGGCAATGCAGTCCATAGTTAGTAAATTTCGTTTGTTCATTTTTATTAAGTGCAATATATGCGAGCACCGTTGAGCTCCTTGTTGGTTACAAAGTGGAACAAAAAACATCCATACATAAGTAAAATAGTTTGCATAAGTATTTATAGCTACGATGGTGACATATTGATCCTCCGTTTCATCATTTTGCTCTATTTACCTGCAAGGTATCGTCCAAAAGTATGATATATGAATATTTGATACGCGGGGAGTTATGGTACATGAGGCGGAAATACGTCACAACAGTAAGTTAATAGTAAGAGAGCTGGTCCAAATCTTCCAGAATTCTTACAGCAAATTCCTTACCCGATGTGACCTGTCGCTGTGTTTTTGATTCGACTGAAAAAATCCCGGCGGCAGAAGAAAGCATTTGGAGAATACTTTTTTAAAAATTAGAATATATACTTTTAGGTAAAGCAGAAAAAGTACCAAAGATCAATAAATAGTTAAACGTAAAATGCAAAAACCTCGAAAAAGCCAGATAAGGGGTTCAAAAATCCCGGCGGCAGAAGAAAGCATTTGGAGAATACTTTTTTAAAAATTAGAATATATACTTTTAGGTAAAGCAGAAAAAGTACCAAAGAACAATAAATAGTTATACGTAAAATGCAAAAACCTCGAAAAAGCCAGATAAGGGGTTCAAAGTGTGTAACCTGAACGTATACAGCGAATAGAATGCAATTTCGGAATTTTTAAAAAAAGGATTACCATGCAAAGACAGAATAAGAAGGTGGAGGATAGGGTAACACCACGGTATAAGAAAGAAAATACTTCTTTCAGAGGAATGTCAGAGGATTCAAGAATGAGAAAGGGTAGTACATTAGACTGATTTGTGATACTTTAGTAAAAGACCGTTTTCCTACGGCCGTGAAGAGACCTGAATCCACTCACTATTGAGAACCAGGGGATGTTTCTATTTTAATGCTGTCCAACAACTATACCATCAGCATACGTAAGTTATAAAAGTTGTCGTAGGAACCGCAGGTCGTCACTGTAAAGAGAGGAGATGTGAGGGTATAAGACGCCCGGAAACACTTGTCAGGCTCTCATTGAGCATAATGGGGAACTGCAGCAACAGGGTCCAAGGCACTTTACGTGGCTTTATAACCAAACTTTAAATGTCATGATAAATGTATGAGAGTGACTTAGTCGCATCTAGGAGCAGTTGGTTAAGATGTCGCTAGGATTGTGGCGAAACATTTATTAAGGTGGAAGGATTTGGGACCAAAACAAGTTGAATTATTAAAGATTGAAAAAACCCTTAAGATTTGTCATGGGTCAGGTATTTTTGTCGCGATGATACTGTGTATTAAAACAATAGCTATAAAAAAGAATTGAAGGCAAATGGTGGGAAAAAAAATTAAGCCTGGCAGTTGTTGAACTAAACCGTCAACAAACGTAGCATATAAAAAAATGTTGTACGACCGCGTTTCGTCAATGTAAAGGGAAGATATGCGAGGGGAAAAGACGGAAACTTGTGGTACTTAACGGCAAATTTAATTTCTGTTGGCTAGATTGGGCATGCTAAGTGCGAGATGCAAAGTAATCTTTAAGCCAAGATACGATCCATCCAGGGTTTATAAAGGATAGGTGTCCCAGGTGAGAGTTCAAAGCATTAGAGCTGTCAGTGAATACCTATATACGCCCGGAAACACTTGACAGGCTCTCCTTTAGCAGAATGAACCACAGGAGTAACAGCGTTCAAGGTGCTCTGTCCGGTTTTAAAAGTAGACTTTAAATGTCAAAAACGTTAATGGCAAGGGGTTAATAGCATCTAGGGGTAGTTGATTCAGCTAGCGCCAGTAAGGTGGAGAAAAATGCAAATAGGCGGAGGGATTAAAGAGCCAAATTTAGTCGATTTTTCGTAGATTGGAGGATTCTTAAGATTCAACAAAAGTCAGGCATTTTTGACTTAACAAGGGACACGTCCATCTTATATGTTAAACAGACACTACATGAGGAGAACAGGATTTCAAACGAACGTTTTTACGGTATTTATTCCCTACGGCCAGGGAAGAAGGTAAATAAATTTAAGAGACGATTAAATTCACTGGAACGGAAGAAAAATTTTAATTTATGCGTCTTACTCAGCATTAAAATATGCCCTTAGGTTTCCTTGGCAATGATTTACTTTTGGTTCCTCTAAATGACAACAGAAAAAGGGAAAAAAAGATAGTATACAGAAAAGTCAAAAACACCAAACAAACAAATTCGTTCATGGCTCCTGCTACTTCTCTCAAGGTACAGGGAAAATATTCTGACAGGTCTCCTAATAATAATTGCAGGGCAACAATATTCATTAAAACAGTTTGTACGGCAACCCGAACATGAATCAACAGTTGACATTTAAAGAAAGTAGGAAATTGTGGCAGAACGTGACGCGCTTGAGAACTGATTATTAAACCCATTCCCAGGCAACGCAAGGAAGATAGGACTACCGCAGATAGTACCAAAGACGATGAGTGGTATATAAGTTTAGCTAGAATAATCGGCTTGCTTTTCGCCGGACTACGACATCACGAATAGTCATCACCTCATTGCAGTTAGTTGGCAGCAAGAAAAGGTGTGAGAGATTGGAAGTAAAAACACGAGGTCTCAACTATCGAGAACAGATCTCGCTACATCCGCCCACGTTCTCAGTTGATGAGGTATCGGGTTCACTCGACTTGCCCGTTTTAATGAACTGCTGGCAAAAGAGCAAGAGGTTGTATTGGAGTGGGGCGGAGAATGAGATCAGCTAGCTAAAATGAAATGCTCTAATGACATTATAGAAATCACGACGGCCGGACGATGACAATGACAAAGACTACGTTAAGGGCAGAGCAGTGGTGGTGTAGTGGCTGTGAATAATAGAAAACGTCTGTTTTGAGGTAAGTGCAAGTTTGCGCAACGTATGTGACAAGTCTTTCCTTTTTCGCTCTGATAAATTGTTTGGAGATGGACACCATTTACGCAATTCTGGGTGTGAATTTGTCTATGAAGTAGGGTGGTAGGAATATGACTGTTATAATGGGAGGTCAATCTAGTCAACGAGCATTCTCTTTGCGACTTAGCTTTCTACGAAAGTGTCCAAAATAAGTCCACCAGCAGAACCTACATTCGTTTTCATAGAGAAAGTGACATTTGTTTAAGAACGCTCACCGATCGCTAACGGAACTTACTTATCCCGTTCTACCTTGGGGCCCACTCTTGAGCCCCGCCAGCCGTAGCAAAAAGGCTAGGCATATGAACAGTTTAAACAAAGAGAAGGGGAGTTTGTTTTGGCCATTTCTGACAAATAAGCCGGTATCAGCCTGGGCTCGAATCCACGACCTGTCCAATGCTCTAACCATTGAGCCATGGACCCGTTGACGTGCCGATTTAGATTTTACAGTGGTGCTGAGGCAGCCCCTGTAACCTCAACAAGAAAGCGAAGAGCGATAAAGATTCTCGTTTCTGGATCGGGAAATGCAACACATGACGCATTTTAAGGAAAAAGACGAAAATTTTCGAAAGATTGACGATCTCTCGCAAACCAACACCCACGCATGTTTGAACGCTTAGAAATAATACCGAACAAACTCTATATGAATTCAAAACTTCAAGGAAATAGTAAAATTACTATTAAATCGTTTAAAAAATTACAAAATTCTAAAAATCTACTAAATCGCTGTAACAATGGCTAATGAATTTCAAACGAACTTTTCAGTTGAAATCGCTAATATAGTATGTTGTGTAAATTAGAAGAACGTTGTTTTCTATAAATTGTTTCTTGATAGTTGTGATATTGGATAACAATTAGAGTCAGATCATCCTTGAAGTAATGAGAAATATTTCACAATTTTCGGTGATTTTAAGCAATCGAAAAAAAATTTAGACTCCATTCTCTATGTTTATCAGAGCATTTAAAATACGATATTTCTTAAACGCATTAACTGAAATAGTTATTTTTTGGTATTCTTTGTAATGTAGATAGCTTTTTGCGTCATATTGGTAGGTTCACCAAAACATGAAAGTAAGCTGCCGTTAAAAAAGAATGTCCATAAGAAAGTTTAACAAGTAATATGCCTAAAATCAACAAACGAACTTTCTATCATGAGTTAACTCTTTACAAAACGCTTGAATAAGATACTGAGCTGACGAATATATGCACACTTTACGTATTTTAAAGGTTTAGCCAAGGTTAAAAGTGCAAGTTTGACCGTAATAACTTCCTGACAATAACTGGTGAAAAACAAGAAATTACCTGTGGGTGCATATTTGAGCATTTGTCACTATATTTGTTACTTAAATTTTCCATTGTAAGATTGAAAGTGTGAACGAATATAAACAAAGATTTTTGTGAAAAATGTGAAACTTCTGCCTATTGCGTTCCTAAATCCCAGATCAGCGGAATCTAAATTATATGAAAAAGTAACGTATCACATGCTTCCAATTTAACATAAGCTGTGCCAGGCATCCATATTCACCGTAATGTTCGTATTCTTTTACGATTTCTAAGTTCAGGTGTGCAAAACAAAAGTGTATTACTGCGTTTTGTAAAAGAAACGTCATAATGTGAACAAAGTAATTTTTAAATGTTAAATCCGCCCTTGTTTTGGGAAAAATGCGAATCCTCACAGTTGTCTTCACATTATTTTCTTTGAATTATATAATATTTTCCGGCTACAGAAGAAATGTCCTTGAAAATTTATTGCTAATGTCAACATACTCTTATAGCAGGAAGCATAAAAACAATAGGATTAAATTCTGTGATAAGATAGGAAATATTTTAAATATCCAACAACCTCTGATTTTGCTACAATTTTGCCTGTCTTTCCTCAATTTGTAAGGTTAAACGTGCAATTTTCTTTGGAAAAAGGCTTTCTGAGCATCAAGTTCACTTCAAATTCAATAATATCAAGACCAAATTTACGCTAAACTTTTCAATCAAAGCTCTTCACACATTAAAAGAGTTGGGTCATCTACCGTATATAAGTGGACTTTATGCTTATCACCCGACTTTTAAAACATCTTCTTGAAGGCAAACGTAGTGCACAAACGAATGAGTGCAAAAAAGATTATCTTTCAATATATTTTCCATAAAATATTTTGGATTTATAAAATATCAAAACTATATCAAAATGTCATACTTTTTAAGAAGCAATTTGTTAAAAGATGCAGTTTTGTAGGCGGCTGGCACATACAGTTGATTGAAATATGCAACATGCGTTTAAGCTTACTGAAGTTAAACATTTTAATCGAAAACACATTTTAGAATTCCAATAAACATTTCATGAGCTAGTACATTAATGGTCTTGTTTGCATATTTCGATAGAAACATGAATATGCCGAAAAACTGAAGGATGTTGGCGGTTATCACATCAGCAGCCTGCAATAAAAATTATAAATTTTCTTGTAAGGACCGCAATGTGGTCATATTACATCTAATCGCTGACAGTTAACTTTAAAATTCAGTTTGTTTTGACTCTAAGTATCTACTATTACATTGTGATACTTTCACGTTCACAAGAAGTGAAGATGGGCATTGTATTAAAAACTAATCAAGGTTTGTTGAAATGAGCTTTTTTGGATACAGCGATCTTTCCTCGATCGCCGAGGTAGCATTGCAAAAACCCCTGCAAAAGATAAAAATCTGAAAACTAAAAAAAATATATTTTTATAACTAAGTACATTGTTTTATTTAACACCCATAGGAGTACTTTTTCGGTTATCATTATATATTTTAAGCCCGCAACCCACATCTTTTAAAAATGTTTCACAAATATTCATAGCAATAACCCTTTCTTTTTTAGATGTAAGGTAATGTATTCTACGATTCGGTAGCCCAGAGTTACGAGTACGTCAAATTAAAAGAAAAACAGGAATTTGGTTTATTACGATGTTATATAATAAAAAATGATGAAAAAACCAAGATATGTATCTCAGAGGTAGATACCCGTGATCAAATGCAAAAGAACCGGCCAAATATAAAGTCTGAGTACAGACAAAATAAACCGTGTTCGCTAGCATCAGTGGAACACGTGCACAAGAACAATTTAATAATATGGGTGACCCGCAGATTCAAGGTCAAATTTGATGTGAAGAAACAAACAAGTACAGCTAAGGTGGGTAAGGGAATAAGAAAGCAAGTAGTTAACCGTATGCAAGTTAGTCAGATAGAATTTCAGAGGAGATAGACGTAGAGAGTTTACAAAGTTTTTCAATAGAAGATTACAGGTAAGCTTCGTTAAAATTGTTCTATGATAGACAATTGTTTTTATGTACTATGCACAAATATACGTATTGCATTTCATTCAGCTGTTTTATTTAAAATGCAATATATTCATTCACCAATCTACTCGCGTTTTTCAACTTAACTTGGTCAACTAACTGAGAAAGATTATACCAGAAATAAAAAGTCCCCTTGTCCCCAGAAATCTGCAAAGCAGCGAAAACTCTGCTATACATTTAAGATATGATTGGGTATAAAATCTGCGATAAAGTGAAGCCATGGGCATTGGATCACGATATAGCAAAAGGGTACTGTATCTTAGAAGTATAGGTGAGAACATAACAAGCTGGTTGATAGATTCAGGGCATTTCATGCGCAATACCACATCCATGAAATTAGAAACAGTAAACTGTTCTAGTAACAATAAAGATACTACACCTCTAAGGGAAAGTTCCTCCCGACACTATGATATGAGATAGGATAAAAGGATCAACAACAGAATTAAATACTTTATCAGACAGAATTATTAATTTGACGTGGTTAAATGGTCAGTAATCACGTAAAATTATTAATCTTGCATTGTCGCAATGGCTCATATTTTCATATATTTAGGCTGATTCTGTTGTTTTATATATATATATATATATATATATATATATATATATATATATATATATATATAATAAGATGGCGATTGAGCGTTCACCGATCGGTTACAGGACTCACTCGTCTTGTTGTCCCTTGAGATTCATTCCCTATACCCACACGGTAACTAGTACTAATACAGGCAGAATGGCATTAGCGACGAAGATAAGCAGTCGTGCGGCTGCTGGCAGGGCTTGACAATGAGCCCCAAGATACAACAGGACGAAGGAGTCATGTAACCGATATGTGAGCACTTACTTATCATATTTTCTATTCCCGATCGAAACCGGCAAGAGAACGAGCTCCTGAGGCACTGGGTAGAGCGTTGGACTTATAACCAGCATTTCACGAGTCCAAGCCCCGAGTGCCGCAACACCTGGGGTTGGGTATGACTGGCTGATGACGGCTAAGATGCCAGAATGGCCATTCTACTTTCCCTTTGCTTTATTGGTCATGTCATTCTGCCTAGATTTATAGATATATATATATAATAAGCCATGACGTGCCATCACTTTTCTCTGTCATGGCGTACGCAAAAGATGTCCAGAGGATTTCCATCTGAAACTGACTATGAGCCATTACGCAAACTTGAAGCAGGGTGAAGAAGATTGATATTTTTAGCAAAATCATAATATATATTCGATCACTCGGTTGTGCATGTGCAATTTTAGAACGAGACCGAAAAGTAAACAAATATAGCGTAAAATGCTCAAAGAGAAAGATATAAGTTGTTTCGTTTCATTCGCAAACGACATTGCATCCCTTTTTTTTTCAGAAACGTCGATTAACCAATAAAACAACTCCAGTGTTCCTTGCCGTAACCTTGTAAAAGGTTAAATATGGAGATATTTAACAACGAAATATCCAATGAAAGCGCTTTTTTAAAAGGCAATATATTACCAAAAGGCCTGTTAATTGCCAAACACTGTTCCGGGGGTTTATTTTTCTTGCAATTAGTTTTTATTTTTTCGGATAAGGCTAGCAATATAACCAAAACAGGCATCTGCATTAGAAAGAATTTCTCAAAACGCACTTCGGCGGTAAATGCCTTAAAGCAATAAATTATTTTTAAGATTATGATAAACCCAGAATACAACCTACATTTAAAGGCATTGGAATGAAAACACTGAAAATCATAAAGAACTCACTATCATTTATAGGATGATCTGAAACTCATCAAAATTGCAAACTTAACATACTTATAAAGAAATTTAACATATGGAAAGTCCTCTTACTATACACAAAATGATACGTCTACGATCATACCTGACAAATTAATTTAAATTTGTTAGTCAAATTTGTTTTACAACATTTGAACTTATGAAATAGTTTACTCCTTTTTCATCGCTGTTAGCGCAATCAAGCGAAAATCTGCTTGCCATGGTCAAATGCACCTTAAACAACGTATAAACCAGAGAAAACTCGCAAATTCTTGTGAAAACGTGTTGGAATATATACTCGAAATGTACGCTCTCTGGAAAAGGCCATTTTTGTATTGCCCGTAATCTGGAAGATTCCTTCTGTGGAATATACAATAAAGAATCATTTTAAGGCGCGATTCTACTTATATTGCTTTATTCACTCTTTTCTTGCATTAAAGGGCATTCTATACACTTAAAGCATTATGGTTATTAGCCACACCAACTTTTCACGTTTTCGGAATTTGTCCCTTTTTTTACAACATTGGTATTTCTTAACAAGTAATATTGATTTGTTAACCACAATATGCCTTCGGTTTAAGAACGGTTGCATCTTTACTGTTGTAAACCTATGGGGTACGCAGTGTCGGCTGATTTCGCGTAACGGGCGTTTACTTCTGAAATCCATGAGATGTCATGAGTTAGGCATTTTCTATACGCCTGGCGATGATGTCATCTACGGAACCCTTTCTAGTAGCAGAAAACCCGAAACATACGCTGTTAAGGGTACCGAATACCTATGGTATTTTGATGGTACCGAAACGCCAATAGTACACACGGTCGAAGATGATCGTTGCGTTGCAATCAATAGCATGAGCGCTGTTCATGTGTTGCAAAATTGGGCTAAAAGGACTTATTATAGTTTCCGCACTTTCTTATAGATTGTGCCGTGCCTTAATAAAAGCAAAGTGTAGTTGTTTTCAATTTTTATGACAAAGGCTTCAACAAAAAAATTGGTTTCATTAGATCACGTATAGACCGGTTGGAGTTTAACTACAAATTAGAAATATTATTGGCAGATACAATTACGTACATAAATATATCTATGTGGCAAAGACATTATACCGTACTTCCGACATAGGTTCTAGCTAAAAGACCAGAAACGTGTTTCGCCGATGGTTCTGTGGCTGCATGACGCAGCAACGAGGGGTTCGGCTCCTGAGTGAGTCCGTCAGAATTCTCCATGCAGTTTCTTGTATGCGGACTTAAGAAAATAATCAGGGAAATAATTTCCGAAATTATTAAGTGCAGGACATGGAGTCAGGTGATTCGGATATGACTTTCTAGGGTCAGACCCGGAATTCAAATGAACATCTTGGTCAAAGACAAGCAACTGCTGAGGAATTACCACGTAATGCCCATTCTACAAAGAATTAGTAACTACAAGTAGTATGAATCTTATATGGCAAAGACATTATACCGTACTTCGGACAAAGGTAATAGCTAAAAGCCCAGACATGTGTTTCGCCGATGTTTCTGCTGCTGTGTGACACAGCAACGAGGGGTTTAGCTCCTCAGTGGGTCCCCCAGCGTTCTCCATGCAGTTTCTGGTATATTGACTCCAGAGAATCTTCGGGGAACTAATTTCTGAAATTATTAATTGCAGGACATGGAGTCAGGTGATTTGGACCTGATCTTTTAGGGTCAGACCCGAAATTCCAATGAACATTTGGGTCAAAGACAATCAACTGCTTTAAAATAACCACGTAATGCCCATTATACAAACAAGTCTGAATCTTATATGGCAAAGACATTATATTCTACTTCCGACATAGGTTCTAGATTAAATTCCCAGACACGTGTTTCGCCAATGTTTCTGCTGCTGCGTTACACAGCAACGAGGGGTTCAGGTCCTCTCTGGGTCCCCCAGCGTTCTCTATGCGGTGACTGGTATATGGACTCCAGAGAATAATCGGGGAAATAATTTCTGAAATTATTAAGTGCAGGACATGGAGTCAGGTGATTCGGACATGACCTTTTAGGGTCAGACCCGAAATTTCAATGAACATTTGGGTCGAAGACAATCAACCACTGTGGAATAACCACGTAATGCCCATTCTTCAAACAAGTAGTACTACAAGTAGTATGAATCTTATATGGCAAAGACGTTATACCGTACTTCCGACATAGATACTAGCTAAAAGCCCAGACACGTGTTTCACCGATGTTTCTGCTGCAGAAGAACACAGCAACGAGGGGTTCGGAACCTCAGTGGGTCCCCCAGCGTTATCTATGCGGTTTTTGGTATATGGATTCCAGAGAATAATCGGGTAAATAATTTCTGAAATTATTAAGTGCAGGACATGGAGTCAGGTGATTCGGACATGACTTTTTAAAGGTCGCGGGTTCGAATCCCAGGTGTGCCATACTTAGGATTGGGTATGACTGGCTGATGACGTCTAATAAGCCAGAAATGGCCATTCGGGTCTCCCTTGTCTATGTCGGTTTCACTATAACAACGTATGCTACATGTCGCTATGCGACCGCCTGTGAGGGCTCTAGTTTGAGCTCCAGCACACAACGGAACATAGATGTTCCTTAAGCAGATCAGTGAGCAACAAACTATCATCATATACCTGATGGAAACCAACAAAACAACGAACCCGTGGCACAATGGTAGAGCGTTCGACTCAGTTACCAAATTTCGCGGGTTCGAATCCCAGGTGTGCCACACATGGGATTGGGAATGACTGGCTGATGACGGCAAATAAGTCAGAAATGTCCATTCCGGTCTCCCTTGTCTTTGTCGGTTCTACTATAACAACATATGCTACATGTCGCTATGCGTTTGCCTGCGAAGGCCCTAGTCTGAGCGCCAGGGCACAACGGAACATACATGTTCCTTAAGCAGATCGGTGAGCAACACTATCAACATATAACAGATCGCAACCGACAAAACATCGAGCCCGTGGTTCAATGGTAGAGCGTTCGACTCAATAACCAAAGGTCGCGGGTTCGAATCCCAGGTGTGCCACACTTGGGATTGGGTATGAATGGCTGATGATGGCTAATAAGCCAGAAATGGACATTCCGGTCTCCCTTGTCTTTGTCGGTTCCACTATAACAACATATGCTACATGTCGCTATGCATCCGCCTGCGAGGGCATTAGTCTGAGCTGCAGGGCACAACGAATCATAAATGTTCCTTTAGCAGATCGGTTAGCAACAAACTATTATCATATAACCGATCGCAACCGACAAACAAAACGAGCCCGTGTCTCAATGGTAGAGCGTTCGACTCAATTTCCAAAGGTCAAGGGTTCGAATCCCAGGTGTGCCATTCTTGGGATTGGGTATGACTGGCTGATGACGGCTAATAAGCCAGAAATGGCCATTCCGATCTCCCTTGTCTTTGTCGGTTCCATTATAACAACATATGCTACATGTCACTATGCAACCACCTTTCGAGGGCTCTAGTCTGAGCTCCAGGGCACAACGGAACATACATGTTTCATAAGCAGATCGTTGAGCAACAAACTATCATCATATACCCGATCGCAACCGACAAAACAACGAGCCCGTTGCTCAATGTTAGAGCGTTCGACTCAATTACCAAATGTCGCGGTTTCGAATCCCAGGTGTGCCACACTTGGGATTGGGTATGACTGGCTGATGACGGCTTCAAAGCCAGAAATGACCATTCCGGTCTTTCTGGTCTTTGTCGGTTCCACTATAACAACGTATGCTACATGCGCTATGCGTCCCCCTGCGAGGGCTTTAGTTTGAGCTGCAGGGCACAACGAATCATAAATGTTCCTTAAGCAGATCGGTGAGCAACAAACTATAATCATATAACCGATCGCAACCGACAAAAAAACGAGCCCGTGGTTCAATGGTAGAGCGTTCGACTCCATTTCCAAAGGTCATGGGTTCGAATCCCAGATGTGCCATACTTGGGATTGGGTATGACTGGCTGATGACGGCTAATAAGTCAGAAATGGCCATTCCGGTCTCCCTTGTCTTTGTCGGTTCCACTAAAACAACATATGCTACATATCGCTATGCGACCGCCTGCGAGGGCTCTAGTCTGAGCTCCAGGGCACAACGGAACATACATGTTCCTTGAGCAGATCGGTGAGCCCCACACTATCATCATATTTCCAATCGCAACCGACAAAAGAGCGAGCCCGTGGTTCAATGGTAGAGCGTTCGACTCAATTACCAAAGTTCGCGGGTTTGAATTTCATGTGTGCCACACTTGGGATTGTGTATGACTGGCTAATGATGGCAAATAAACCAGAAATGGCCATTCCGGTCTCCCTTGTCTTTGTCGGTTCCACTATAACAACATATGCTACATGTCGCTGTGCGACCGCCTGCGAGGGCTCTAGTCTGAGCTCTAGGGCACAACGGAACGTACATGTTCCTTAAGCAGATCGGTGAGCATCACACTATCATCATATACCCGATCGCAACCGACAAAACAATTAGCCAATGGCTCAATGTTAGAGCGTTCGACTCAATTTCCAAACGTCGCGGGTTCGAATCTCAGGTTTGCCACACTTGGGATTGGGTATGACTGGCTGATGACGGCTTATAAGCCAGAAATGGGTTATTTCGGTCTCCCTTGTCTTTGTCGGTTCCACTATAACAACATATGCTACATATCGCTATGTGACCGCCTTTGAGGGCTCTAGTCTGAGCTCCAAGGCACAACGGAACATGCATGTTCCTTAAGCAGATCGGTGAGCCCCACACTATCATCATATTCCCAATCGCAACCGACAAAAAAGCGAGCCCGTGGCTCAATGGTAGAGCGTTCGACTCAATTATTAAAGGTCGCGGGTGCGACTCTCAGGTGTGTCACACTTGGGATTGGGAATGACTGGCTGATGACGCTTAATAAGCCAGAAATGGCCATTCTGGTCTCCCTTGTCTTGGTCGGTTCCACTTTAACAACATATGCTACATGTCTCTCTGCGACCGCCTGTGAGGGCTCTAGTCTGAGCTTTAGGGCACATTGGAACATACATGTTCCTTAAGCAAATTGGTGAGCAACAAACTATCATCATATACCCGATCGCAACCGACAAAACAACGAGCCCGTGGCTCAATGGTAGATCGTTCGTCTCAATAACCAAACGTCGCGGGTTCGAATCCCATGTGTGCCACACTTGGGATTGGGTATGACTAGCTTATGACGGCAAATAAGCCAGAAATGGCTATTCCGGTTACCCTTGTCTTTTTCGGTTCCATTTCATCATATGCTACACGTCACTATGCGACCGCCTACGAGAGCTCTAGTCTGAGCTCCAAGGCACAACGGAACATACCTGTTTCTTAAGCAGGTCGGTACGCCCGAAACTATCATCATATTCCCGATCACAAGCGACAAAACAACGAGCCCGTGGCTTAATGGTAGAGCGTGCGACCCAAATACCAAAGGTCGTGGGTTCGTATCCCAGGTGTGCCACACTTGGGATTGTGTATGACTGGCTGATGACGGCGTATAAGCCATAAATGGCTATTGCGGTCTACCTTGTGTTTGTCGGTTCCATTCCATATATATATATATATATTTATATATTATATTGTGAGGCTCATCGAGCTTGTCTGTGGACCCACGTATCCCGCTGTGTGTTGGAGTTCACTTCAGAGCCCTCGGAGGCTGTCGCATAGCGTTTTTTGATAGTGATGATTATCGGTAGCATATCTTCACATGTGCATGTCAATTATTATTGAAAGCGAAAATCTAAAGACAATAAATACAAGAAAAGTCTTCGTTGCATGCTCTGAGAGCCGGGGTGATACCTGATGATGCGTGACAGAAGACGTAACGGATGAAAGGACATGGAAAAATAGTTTCCACTGTGGTCATCTATTCCACAGAAAACCCTATGCACGGATCCTACAAATTACTTTGTGAACCATAATTCTACCGTGGAAACGTTTGACTTTTCCAATACCTCCCCCTCTGCTCGCTTTTGGTCAGGCATCAGCAGCTATCCTTCTCGCTTGTATATACTTGTTTTAGTCAATCGACATCAAATATTTTTCGTGTTCAAATAACATACAAGAGTGAATATTGTTATATATTTTTGTTTAATTTTTATCATATATTAATCGCTAGCTAGGATTCAATAAATTAACTTGAGTATCTGGGCAAACTTCTATATGCCATAGCGGGAAAACCGCGTAATCCTAATGAAACCACCAACAGGCATTCAGTACTGTATATAAGGTTAGAGGGCTTAGTTAAAGTTAACTAAAGGGCTTATTAATTCTGGTATCAACATAATGTATACCGTAAGCTCTAGAAAATATTATTCTCCTTTTATTCTGAAATTATTCTATGGAATGACATAAAGTTGTGAGAAGTAAACTCTCTATAAAATGAATGGCTTTGTGTAGTAAGCAACCTCGAGGAGTCTGCTCTGGATGTAAAGATATAGTACAGCCATGGCAGAATTTTCTATCTTGCCTTCATTGCTTTAGAAGATACTTGGGAAAGCGCATCTAACTTAGCTGTTGCATTCTGGATCAAACTTTTGAACCAAATCTCATCAGTTACTAACTGCGCCCTCTCGGGTTAACCAGAAACATAACAATAAAAAGGTTTATTTTTTTGCTGGCCTTTTAGCCATTTAAGCCACAAAGCCACGCTTAAAAAAAGGCAAGAAGAGATAATCTTGGAAACTCTCTAATTTCCCGAAACAGTGAACATGTGTTTCGTACTCAGAATTGTGCCCTGGCCTGATGGCACACGAAGGAATATTCAACAACTTATGACGGACTTCCGGTGCCAATCAGTAGCCCTCATTGCATTTAAAAAACCGTTATTGGTACTGAAAGTTAATTTGTGTTTTGACGCCAGATATCAGAATTCATAGCGGATGACTTTTTGAGGATATTGAATTAATCAGTGAAGTTACTTTGTGGGAAAGGATCCCTCAGTCAAATGTTCATGTTTGACTGTGCATTATATCATTTCAATGGGAAACAGGGTAAAAATAACATAGTTGGACAAGATTAAACTCACAGATTTCCACCTCTTGCGTTACATTCGAGAATGCGAAATGCATGTGGTAATCGGTACTCAAACGCAAGAGAAGCACGGAGATCAGCCGTTTGAATGATTTCAAGAGCTACCCTGGCGCTCCCACAACGCGTCATGCAGGAGATAGGTTGGACCGAAATGAAAGGCCAGACTCACTGGCTTAGCAAACGTTAATAAGACCGCAAAGAGTTCGCAAGTCTCATGATAAATGCCAAAGATGAGGGTATGGAGGTATGCGTATGCGCCAATTCACGCCCGGCCATCTACTGACGCCCATTTCAAGCAACGGACGACTGACCATCATGGATGCGTTCTAACCTAGCCCAACCAGCCAAACATAATGGTTTAAAGGGCTACCAAGAGATGGGATAACCTGCTTAGCTCAAGGTGTAGAGTTTGAAATAAAGGTTTTTTTAAAAATTTGGTTTCTTTAACGCTGCTATCAAGATGGGATTTGAGTCACCCCTTTTGTCCTGTTAAGACACGGTTCTCCGTGCATGGACCAGGTGTGAAGGGTAAGCTTTAATGAACTGTTTGGCTTTAAAAACTATTGGGCAGGATCCTGTTTTCTCTGCGTCTCTTTACCACACCCAGGGTCGTAAGGGGAAAGAGAGAGAGAAAGAGTGTTGGACACCCGAAAATACGGGAAACACTTATTCATAAGCACCTCCGTGTTCTGGGCTCGTGCTGCTGATGGTTGAAGTCTCAAATAACCATACAATATGTGGCCTACCTTATAAAACCTGAAGATGGAAATTGAGACGACCTATTCTCGGCAACCAAAAAGTTGCCGATTTGAATTTATTCTTCAAGTGTATTTCAAAAAAATGTATTTTTGCATGCAAAAAATGTTTAGAAATAAACCAGCAAGATGGCAAGCCCGTGGGAAAATTAAGGTAACGGTAAGGGTTAGAGAAAGAGTTAATTTCGGGATTGGGGTTAAGATTAACGTTACAGTTAAGGTTTGGGTAAGTGTCAGTATTAGGATTAGGACACGGAAATATGTACCCCCCAAGATGTTTGACCAAACGCCAATGAGAGGAGCATATTAATGATTAGCACGTGAAAGAAATTCATCTCTATGTAGCCACGTTAAGCTTCCACGTTCTCTTTCGCTGAAGATTTCTGACGCGCAGACATAAGCTGGGCATACTTTCAGAGGTATGATTTTGGGTTAGGTCTCCAAACATCGATTGAGCGTTCATCAACAAATGTTCATACTCCCGATCTTGACCGACAAGAGAGTGAGTCCGTGGATCAATGGTTATAGCGCTGGACTCCTGATCAACAGATCATGGATTCAAGCCTAGGGTGGGGGTACCACATGAGATTGGGTATGAATGACTGATGACGGCTACTGTGCTAGAAATGGCCATTTCAATCTCCCTTGTCCTCGCCAGCAATATTTACCTGCCTCCTCTACTACTAGCCATTGTGCGGCTGCTAAAGGGGCTCGAGAATAAACTTCAAGGCAGAGCGGAACAAGTGACTTCCATTAGCGATCGATGAGCGTTAACAGCGAATGCAATCCTTTGTCTGGCAAAAGGTAAACGGCAAAGTAGGGTTTTTCTTATATCACACGTCGAGATAACCCTCTGAGTAGCAAAACTGGATTTAGCGAGATGAATTATGGAACACAGGCAATCACCCTCCCCTAAAAGCTACAGTTTTTTTCGAAATTTTGACACAAATCTTTTGATGAAATATCCCACGTATTGTTGAAAGTATTTCAACATTTTTAGAGCAAACAAAGGGATGAACTGTCAAATGTAAAAAAGCAGGCACATTGTCTAGAAGCAGAGTTGAAGAGTCTCCGAGAAGAAATTGCTTACAAGGATTAACGTTCGAGTGCAACATGTAAGTTCTTCTGACATCCAAATTTAAACGAATAATCTAAATTTCTGCATGATCCTTAGTACTGCCGTGTTGCTTGGCGTGTGTTCCAGAGGCATTTAGGAGTTGATCTTCTTGCTTATTGCCTGATAGGAAGCAAGGTGCGCGGCCTGAATAAATTATAAATGATAGGTCTTTTAATTATGTACGAGAAGGTAACAGATCTTTAAATTACTTTCGTAATATTTGAAGGTCGCCAAACATATTTCCTTTCATAAATCGGCACGCATTTTTGTGAAGTAAAAGTTGATTCATGTTTTCATTCCCAATGTCCTTGCAGCCTTCACTTGACTTGCTGTGAATATATACGAAATCTAGTTTTTAGTTGTGTAAATTTGGATGTTCGTTTTTCCTGTCATACATCTCAAGATTCGGCACTATTGAGAAACAGTTAGTGGTAAATGTGCCTAATAACAACATGACAACTTTCTCTAGTAAGCTAACTTTTTGAAAACGTTTTCAAAATAGATATTTGTCTAACAACCGTCCAGTTACAAATGGTAACAGAAATACTTTTATCAGTTAAAATGTTTAAAAGTTTGAGCAGAAATCAGAATTAAATTTTATAGCGGCGATTTCGTTTGTGCCACTAGCTATGTAACAATAAGTTGGCACATCTGCACCTATTCTACCTGAAGACGGGACTAAGATAAACTCCTTGAATTGGAAATGTATATTTTCTGCCACGTAAAATAGACGAAATAAATGTTGATTCTAAAAATCTAGATTTGCACATCTGTGTGCTTTTATGCCCCACATCGCAGTAATAACGTCCACAGGCAATCCTTTGTATAAGTACCCCAAAATTTTGCCAATTATTTTAAGCTTATATATTACTTCGGTTAGACTTCCAGCAAAAGCTATGTTAAAGTTGATGCATGCCGAAAAGATACTTTTATATGGTAAATTTTGCGCTTAGACATAATTCAGAAACGGAACGGAAAGAACAATAGTTGGCTTCACAACATCGTCGTATTTATTGAGCCTCTCTCTGTTGAATTTTAAATCTAAGAATGGGGCCGTTAAGTCAAAAATATATAGTTCAATACTTCCAAAACAGAAAGAAAAAGTGCGTTATTTGTTTTGCAACGGAAAATATTAGCATTTATTTCCCGGGAAAAGGAAAACTAGTTAGACCTTCCCATTTGTAACTGGGCGGTTGTTAGAAAAATATCTAATTTGAAAACGTTTTCAAACAGTTAGCTTACTAGAGAAAGTTTTCATGTTGTTATTAGGCACATTTACCACTTAACTGCTTTAAACTGAACGTTCTTTTTGCTCCTCGACGAAATTTCATGTTTAAGATAAACTACAAATAAGATATCAAACAATTATCTGCATTATAAAAATGTCCAAACAGCACTACCTTGGTAAAAACGCTTTTGAAACATCTTAATTTGAAGACTTTGAAAAACAACTAGAACAGAACCGATATTTATGGCCAATCGATTGAAAACACTGAATACCTGAATTATTAAGCGGTATTTCAAGAATTACCTAACATTTATTTCAACACAAAACCAAAACTACTTATAAAGAAATTCATCAAAACAAAAAAACCTAAGATCTACAATATGGTGTCTTAACGATTGAATCTGACAACTCTGATTCCATTGATAAATCACTGATTTGCCTAGCAACATGTGCTTTTACAAAAAGATCATAACCTTAACGTGTCAATCTGCGAACTCAAGCAATACACTGTTTTACCTAATTCTAACGTATCTTTCTATCCAAGCCATCATAGTATGCTTATTCTTTAAGTATATTTAGGCGGAAACTGCCACCGAAGGCTATTTATAAACTCCTTGCTGGTGCGCACGGCCTTTCTGTAGATTTAACAATGAAGTTTACTCCATTACAGCAAGTTTTCCCGTTTTTGAAACCTGCCGCTTTTCCAAACAATTTGCACTTCTAAACAGAGTAATATGACCTTTATATATTTTTTTATGTTTCTTCATTATAGCAAAATTTTGATATATGCGTTGGCCCCGGTTTGTAGAAAGCCCTGTATTTTCTACAGTCATCCAAAAGGTGAGTTTTACTATTTATGTCCAACTCATTTTATCTAATTCCCGACTGCCCCAACATCCGCATTGTTACATGTAGTCGGTTTGCCTTACAGTGAGAGCGCTTCAGTATTCCCGAGAGAGCATATACAGGTACAATTACGCAACAGTTGAATACTGCTCCGAACACGTTCGAGTAAGTGAAATTTAGCTGCAGGAGAGAAGAAGAAATGTATGTTGGCAGAGTCTTCTTCCATGTTGGTTTTTGGATAGAAGTAACAAGGATGGTTCCTGATGCCGGCGTGTTTGCACCGGACGCCATCTTGGAGAAAATAGCAACAGACGGGCCGAATTTAGAAGGTAAGGAGGTCGGATACGGCTAGACGGTGCTTTGAGCCTGACGTTGAGTTTGCCGAATAAAATTTGCGTCAGTATTTCATTGAATCAAGGGTTTTGCAATTTCCTCCACTAAGCGCAGTTGAATCAGTGACCTGGGTTGGAAGCCGCAAAGAACGCTGAGATTATTGTTTCTATGCGATCAGGTGGCATGATCTCAAGAAATACGAATTTACTACAAACTAGCGTAATGATAAAACAATGGTTTTCAACCAGCGTCATAACCTGCAGGCGTTTCAATTCGGGTGAAACCAACTTTACGGTGGGTTATCCCATGAAATAAACGACCTATCCCAAAATACGTATCTGTTGTTGATCATGTGAAAAAATACTATTTTTCTCTATTCTTATCCCCTTTTGCATGCTTCACACAGGATGCATTAGTGAGCGAACGAACAGGGCATCAAAATCCTGCCTAGAACTAGAGTTATCACCAACTACTTGCCACTTCTAAATCACTTCAACAACATCCAGGAAAAACCAAATCTCACGTAATTGAAAAACAGATAATTATGCCTATGGATAATTCGGTTTGCATTGCAAATGCTTTCATAATTGCAATAGATAAAAATGAATCTCGTTGGAAAAAGTGTGTCGTTTCTGATACTTGTTACTAAAACCAATAAAAATTAGTTTTCACTAACATTAAACATTTGAGCCGGTGATTGAATGTCATAGTTACTTTTCAACTGGACAGGCAACAATGCCTTGAAGAGTTTCCATGCCAACGCTTTATGAAGAGAATCCATCATCACTCTACACCCTTTTCCGAATTACTAATATAATAAATTAACAAAATAAAGAGAATCTGTGAGCTTGCGCTCAAATGCTAGGTGAACACATATATTCAACTTGAAACTCCTAAAAGTGTAAAACTTATTTCCGTGTGCTACCATTTCGATCTTTGGGTCTACTATGTCAGTTAATTGTACGTAGGCATTGATGCCTATTTAGGGAAAAAAATGGTATTAGCTGAAGTGATGCTTTTTCTCAGTTGTATTGTTTGTTGAATTAAAGGGCTTGAGTAAAGCAAGGTAGTTTAAACGAACCCACGAACAGAGCACTCTGGGAAAAAAACGTGGCAACATAAAGGATATAAGGGAAAAAATATAAGAAATAGATGCAACCGCATGGACAAGACGTTTAGTGGTCCAATGCTTCAGATTCTCGCTTGAAACTATCACCAGAGTCAATCGTGGATATTGAAGGCACAAAGGTAGCAGTATTCATAGAACGCAGAGGTCAGGAAACCCCATGCTTATGCAACTTAACCGATCTCGCGTTCATCGCTGAGGGTCATCTATGATGCGAAGATTGCATGGAATCCCGCTTCCTTATCGCACATTTTCAAAATTTCATCACCGTTGCAGATTCTTGGCAGTGCTGATTACTCCACAAGTTGGTTCGCTGGTACGCTTGGCTATATGATCTGCTTAGGCTGGGTCACAGCGAAAAATACGCAGTCAAGAGATCACTGCGTTTATTAATTAACGGTGACAGCGAGCCAAAAATTTGAGCAATCATCAAGTGAAGAATTTCTGACGGTGAAGTAAATTTTGACAATTTATTGAAAGGACGCCGCATAACGGACCCTTCTCGCATCACATACAACACCCAACGATGAAAACAAGATAAACTGATACAATAAGGCCTGTGATGTCATGACAACTGCCTCCTATAAATACTCATTTTCCTGCGACTTCACTACCTTTGCATGCCATTGTGTCTGGTGATGGGATTGGGTGTGAATACCAAACGTCAGGCCGATTAACTTTATTTTCTAGCGATCACATTATTTTTTCCCGTGGTTCGCCTTTTTTGCCTAAAGTTTTATAAACCCCACGTTATCAATCAAAATCACACTTTTGCGAGGAAAAAACAGGGATAATCCCCATGGTTGGCACTATAGGGACTTACATTGGTCATCTAAGGGACCGTGGAGAGAGGCATCACAGTTGGATAAAGAAATCACCTTCGTTTTTAAACATGTCTGCAAGGAGTACCAAAACACAGATCGAGTTAAAGCTTAAATTTCTAATAAGAATGAAACGATGAGGCGTAGAGTTAGATTTTTATACCGAAGGTATACTGAACACAGGGTGCAATTTCAAGCAGCTACTGAAATCAGACGTGTACTGCTAATAAATTAAATTTGATTTATTAAACAAAAACCTATCATAAAGTTTTAATAAATGCTGAAAAACGCCTCTTGGACGAACTACCAAAAATAAAAATTCTAGTTTTTTTACAACCATCGGTTTATAACATTTTTGCAAGTGACATGAAACACGATATCATAGTTCAGCTCATTTAAGTACAACCAGATATTCAAATCTAATGGCAACCTTTTTGGGTTCTAGCATAAACTTATAGCCTTTTATCATACTTATGATGTCCTTATATTGTTTCATGTATTTCAAGAAAATTTTACTTACATTATACAGCAGCCACGTATGTGAGTACCAACAACATGATTGTCTGCTCAAATATTCACAGTGGATATATTTTGTGCACTTTTCATGTCACGAAATTATCGGCTACTCACTTTTGAAAGAAAAAAAACAAGGATACGAATGGGAAAATCGTCAAATAAATTCAGGTACTGACGGATGGATGTCAAACAGACACATGAGTTATATGCTAAAGGTCCACTATCAGCATCATAATTTACTTGAACCTAAAGGCAGAAGTTTTAGCAGGCAAACAACTTGTTTAGTTTAATTACCATTGCAGGTTAATCAGGTCCTCCGCAGATGTGAGTATTTTTGGCAGTGTTAGTGACCTTTTCTACCTCCTTTTGTTTACTGACATAAAAGGAGGCAACCACGAAAAAGAGCTCTAAACGCGTGCTTAAAATTTCCCTACATCAGCATCCATAAGAACATGTCACAACTGCTGTCCATAGGTTCCATTCAAAACGAAGCAGTAATTTTGTTATCTGGTCGTTTGAAAGATGGTAACGTCTACGTAACTTGATTACCATGTTCGCCATTGAAATGCGCAGGATATAGGATCGCGTCTCTACGATTTCATTTTCAGGAAAGATCTTGGTGGTTTCCAGCATGGATTCGCGGAGACACTGGGCAGCCAGGTCTCGAATATTTCATCGGAGAAGATCTTTGTGCATGGGTCAGAACACTAACAGAATATAATAAAGTGAATAAGGCTCACCCCACCACCAAAAATATTTAGAAAATAAAAATTAATAAGCATTCTAAAGGGGGCAATATGTCACTTTAGGTAAGTCTGCTTTTACGAGGAAAGGATTGTGTAGCAGGAAATAACACGTGTTAGTCGTTTAAAAGATGTAATTTTGGTGTCGGCTGCCTGTTTACCAAAGCCAGTATTGCTTTGAAATATTTCCCTAAAATACACATGTTCAGTGTTCTCAAACGCAGGTAAATTTCACAAAAATACAAATCTTATTGATGGATCACTGTTAAATAGCAGCGAGTTTCATGTTTGTTCACTGTTCAGACCAAAGTTATTTGTGTGGATTGTGAAAACTATTTAATAATAGGACACAATCTTACTTACGTGAAGTGCAAAGGCGCGATTTCATTGCAGTCGTCTCTTGCCAGCCATTTCATTTCAGTTGCGCACTTTTCAGAAAATGCTTTTCGGAATGAAATACTTTTCCACAGAAATTGGTTGTGAAATTAAGTAAATGCAACCTTTCTACCATTTTGTAAGTAATAGATTTGTGAAAGCTAAAAAACTAACAGCTTTCTTGTTTACTCAGCACAAGAGAAAGACTCAAGTTACTTGGTAGCATTTCTAAAATACACTATTCCTCTGAAAATAAATCGGGATTCATTTAAGACGATGAGACTGAAGCAAGATTGTGGCTAAGATCAAAACCATTGACTTTTTAATAGTTCACGCAAATATTCATATGTTTCCCTTTCTGTCTAAAGACAAAAAAGGGTCTCTGGCTTGTTAAGTTGCTGGCTGTGCTTTTACAGTATTGACATGTTTTTAAAATTTCAAATACTGTAAATGATAAGTCTTCAACAGTTCAACTTCGAGTATTTTATTTAATAGCTAAATATCCTAATAAATTAAATGTCAAAAATTCAGCATTTTCGTTAGAAAAATAATGGTAATATCAGGGCTGCGGTACACTGCAATAGGTACTCATTTCAATCTGTATACAGCAAAACCAGTGATCAAGAGCCTAACCGACAAAATAAATCATAATACTGGAGAGGAGGGAGTCTTAGTATGCGATTCAGCGCAGGTAATACTTGATGAATTATGTGGCCAAACAGACAATAACAAATTCTTTTATAGAATTGTGTGGGAAGACTACAGCTGTGAGCATTGTACAGTTAACTGACGATAGAATAGACATATTGATATAGAAGAAGAAAGTTTACCCGAAGTAAACAACAGCTGGGGAATTAACCAGGGGTGGGCGGGTTAAAATAAGCTATCCGTATGAAACAGTATTTCTTTGTGGTTGAATAACTGCTACTCTGTTTCTTTGATTCTCTGACCATGTTATCATTCCCATAGAATGTGCCTCGAATTTTTCCACTGAATCACGTGTAAAAACATATCCTTAAACACGTGACATATGGATCACCGGATTAATTTGTAATCAGAAGTCGGAGATTCATCAGAATTACAATGTTTTTCCATTTCAAACTAATATCGAAGAACTGGTTTGATTTTTAATGTTTTGACCTGATTTTCTGTCATCTATAATGTTCCCTCAAGAAGGTATTGAGAAGCACTTCAAAAATGGGATACTTTGACATCTTCCTTTGCACCACGCTTGCTTTTGACACGAAAACGAATAGAAAATAGGTGTGCTAAATCACAGAATTCCTTGAGTGCGTGCTAGTATAGAATAGGCAATAATGAATTAAAAGATTGCGCTTCAATTAAGCATGCTAAGCATACAGTTTAACAGAGCTCGTATTGCAAGCGCTATCCATTAAAGACGATGCTAAGATAGGTTTCTGCACTAGAGTATTCAGTTTATCGGTTTAATGTTTGACGTTGCATTCCCAAAACCACTAAAAACATAAAATTTATTTTAAAAAATGGCCGTCAAGTAGACTATAACAAGACTAAGCAAATAACGTCTTTCAGACTTAAGTTCAAGACACACACCTGGTGTCTACAGCAGCGTCATCAATTCATCTAAGTCACCACAGACCCTAAAATGGCGAACAATCGCACACTGTTTTTTGTTTTTGTTTTAAAAATCATTATACTTTATAACTACGAAATCAATGTTTTTGACTGTTTGTACAGGTAACTTTTAGAGAGGGATTTTTGCACACAGATATCCTTTTAGCGAGGCGTAACAGTGAAAAATGACGCCTTTACGAACGCTCACCGATCATTAACGGAACTCTTTCGTCCCGTTCTGACTTGAGTCACACTCTCTTGACCAGTCACCATGCACAGGCATATTAATAATGCCGATAAGGACAAGGGAGGATTGATTTGCCATTTCTGGCTTATAAGCAATCATCAGCCATTCACACGCAACCCTAAAAGAATAAAAACCCGACGCTTGAACCTGATGACGCTTGAACCTGTTATCCAACGCTCTTACCATTGAACCACGTGCTGGTTGTCTTCCGGGTTTTGAATGGGAACACATCTCGTATGTGTTCCGATTGATATGATTACAAAACGACATTTCATCAATTAGCATGTATGAAAAATATGTAGAGAATTCCACTCCTAACTCTGTTGGATTTAGAGATAAAGGAAACAATTAAACGAAAGTGATTTATATCACGCACAAAATCCTGTCCGTTTTCAGAAAGACTTCTCATGGATGGCTTTGAATCTGTAATTGTAGGCGGAGACCCACACGTGCGCATGAGTCAAACGAAATGAGATTAAAAGGGCCATTAAAATGTCTATTTTAGCTGGATGAGCACGGCAGCATAAGATTAATAGACATAATATGTTGAGAACCCCATGAATTTAAACAGAATGTGTCAATTTGAAATCAAGTAGTGAATCTCCTTTTAGTGAGACTGAACAATAGATCAACAAAATAATTCAATGTTAGCTTTTGATTTAACTGTGCGAACTTTCAATTATCCTTCATTACTAAAACAAAGAATACGTATTCCTCGATTTTGTGGGGTTTGCATAAATTATACAGTTAGTTTTAATTTTAAATCTGCAAAACGCGCAATGTCCTGCGTGCACATTATAAAGGCCATTTCTGTGTTGCTATGCGGCCACCATTAACTACTCGACACATGAAACTTGTTTTATTTACTTTTCCACAGCTGCTAAGATCAGCATTGTAACGTTTTCAGGTTTGTCCACCGGGGAGCATGATAAGGTTTTTCCGACGTTTCCCTTGCGAGTGCTGTTTTATTTAGCGTAAATCATTGCTTGTCTTAATTTAATTATAGAGTTGTTTTAGAATTTAGGAAATTCGCTTGTTAAAGATAACCTATTTAATCTATTTAGTTTAAGTTGCTTAAATGCGCCATAAAAAGAGTTTAATAAAACTCGCTTGCATAGGCACAGAGAGCCGCAAGCATAAATACGCTATCGGGAGCACTTATCCGCGAAAGGCTACTGGAAATAACTATATGCACAGTGCTTGACCTCTTGCATGAAAATACCAGCCTAAAGTATTGCTGCTTGTCACTCGCAAACCGGCATCAATCAACCAATGCTCGGAAAAAAAATAAACAACATTATGCGAACTGAAAAGATGAAGAAATAGTTAGTTTGTTAGTTAGTTACTTTCGTCGAAGTAACATATAGTATTTGGTACGGGCAGAAAACGTTAAGCAAATCTATTGAAAGGATTTTCAGTAGACAGTATTACCGCGATTTGTAAATCTAGAGTGTTATAGAAGATAAAATGACCACGTTTTTACAAAAAGCCTGCTTCTTCGTAATTTACTTCATCAAATTTATGTTGAGAAAAACGAGGTACGATAGACTTTTGATCAACCCTTTTAAACTTTTAAACCGACAAAAATATTTAAATCGTTTGCTGCATGTAAAATAACATTAATTGAAATAGTTTGAGTAAATAAAATAAAATAAAAAATATTGCAGTTTTGCACAACTACTGTCTCGATTTCAGTCATCTCGTCTCATGAGATAAGGCACATAATACTAATTAAGAATACGTTTATCTCCAATGAAATTTAAGCACATTTAGTGTACCTTTTTAGCAATGATTGGAGAAGGCGTTGACTAAGATATTAACAACGGTCACCACGTTAATGAAATCGTAAGTGCTTTTTTGCAAAACCAACCCATCAATATATTACGGTCAACCGGTTGATGAAACAACAAATAAAGTATTAGTGTTGCAAGCTAGGGAGCCAATGAAGATCATACTTCCGATATTCGAGTGAGATGCATTATGGCAAAGCAGAAAACGTACTTGCATCACACACTTGGAAGTGGAAAGATAAGAGAGCGTTCTCCAGTAGCGACTATACTAATTCCTAAGGAGAGACGGAGTTATATTTTTTCGGACCCAAACGTTCAAAAAAACCATTTTTATATGATATTTCAGGTCATTGTAGTTATCTGCATTGACCCAAGAAAATTTTAATCTTTCATTATGCTTTCCCTTGAAATTCTATTCAAATCCAGCTTAATTCTTTGCATAAGAATAAATTTGAAACTTTGTTGTGGTTTCCCTTGTCTTGAAAATCTAAGCCCTGCATGTGTTCTCGCTGTTGACCATAGGCACGTTGTCATCATATCTTCGATGAGGGTTCAGATATGCGTAGTTGTAAATTTCCATCGTGTTCCCCACACCGAAGTGAAATTTCGCCTCCATCATCGTGGAAAAAACATAGTGCCATGTCTCTGGCAATAGAAAATCGTACTTTCAACTTGTAGACTTAAGTTACTTTTCTGGTTACTAAGAGATATAAGACGCGATCGCTGGGTCAAGGACTATAGTTGACGGATGTTTCGGATTTTAGCTCGAACCCATCAGATACGGGTAATTCTTATACAGGATGTTGCAGTATTTATTGGATGCACTCAATATGCTATCATATCCCAACGACGAATAACGGCTCCCCCTTCACCGAGGACGACTGCGCTCTGTTGCGTTAATTGTTTGATAGACGGCATACGGGTTGTTATCCACCGACATTTTGTCACTCGTTTTGGAAGGTGGTGTGATGATTGCTCGGCCATCTGTCTCACTGGCACCGGCGTTGTAAAATGTGTTCACATGCAAGCTCCTCAAGTGACTGTATGCTTTATCAAACTGAGTCTCAGCACCAAATATAGGCTCGGAAGGTCATTGAGATTTTCAATGAACTGATTCAAGGAACTCTTAGCTCACCTGGCAATGCCTGCTTTCTGTCGGTCCGGATTTGCAGCGTATCTGGCGAATAAATCAAACACTAGCGAATCGGGCAGTTCCATCTTGATTATGCTATCGGTGCTGAAAAGACAAATGCCGCAGTACCACGGAAAAAGCTCCACAAAAATGGCCACTTCAAAAATGTCTGCCTTGCACGTGCCAAACATCTTGAAAACTGCAGATTAGGTGTGGCACCCGTATATTCGAAAATCAGCCACATGCAAATGAATGTTGTTTTATTTTAGCAGCTGTTTTTGAGCTGAACAGAACATATGCGTTGCTATAAGAAATTTATAGAAAGTTGCATATTAAAAGGGACCAACGGCACCAAATGTTAACATATATATATATATATATATATATATATATAGTCCTGTTACTTTAATTTTAATTTTTTATATATTTTAAAAGAACAGATTATAATTTTCAGTGAATTCCTTACAATCAGTAATAACGTCGTCGCAAATTATGATGGCCGCGTGTTTTGACTGCTAAATGGCACCGACAAACCAATTTATTCGTGATATTTATTAGCCAAACTGCCAATATATGCAGCAATTCTTATTGCAGTGATAAGCGCAGAGTATAAAAACGAAAAAAGTCTGAACGTGGGGCCTTTTACTATTATATCCAGAAGCTAAACAAGTATATCTATCGAGTTATTTTAAATGTTTCAGAGGAGTTGTAAATTATATATATTTTGCGTTGTACGAAAATAAATTTTCTCACTCAGTATTGGAAATATAAAACGGTTTTTTTGATAAAACCTGGCAAAATTAATGGTTAGTTTCTAGCAATGGAATTTGCGTTAACTGCCCAAGTTCTGAATTTATTTCTTATTTCTCAGCAATATCGACAATACTTCATTCAATCCTTTGAAAAAAATAAAATCTTCAATAGGGAATTCCATTTTCCATCTAGGCGGATTTAAAGAGGAGATATGGCATTCCTTACTGCCACGAACCACCATTGTGGAGCAGACGCACTGCCACAGTCTGTGGGTAGTTCAAAGAAAATGGTTTTTAAATACGGGTTTAATTTTGTTGTTACAATTGCGGCCTAATAGCAGGCACCACAGTCCGTGTATCATATATTGGCAAGTAAATTATAGCGTCTTTTTAGGACATACTTTCTAACTCATATTTTCGGCATATTTTTACACCCCAAAAATTGAAAAAAAACAGACAGCATTACGTATTTTATTCTTCGAAGTTGCTTTTGAAAAGTATACCTGTGGTGCACATTGAAAGTGCTCCTGTGTCTGTAAGCTTCTCGGTGAGTTTTGTTACAAGGTCCAAAATGTCAGGTTAATACACATTGACTGGTGGCATTTTCTGTGTCACTCACCTTTGCAGTCTGATATCCCTAATGAAAACCTACCTACATCCCAACCTCTGAAGACGCCTACATGTCTTGCTTTATGTCAATAAACCAGGCTAGAGCAAATTCAATTTCAGTTGGCTTCTTTGGCTCAGATCGTAGCTCAGGGCTTGCACAACAGGATAGATGCACTCGCTCCTCTACACATGACCTGCTCTGAGAACCCGGAGATCGGCTTTGAAGGAATTTGCAAGTCTGGCAAAGCGTTCTGTTTGGTGCAAGTCCTGCTGTGGATAATCAAGCAAAGAAGTTCTATTGCTGCAAACTTTTAAATGTGTACCTATTAGTAGATGTTCACACCCCAGCATTTAACGTTTCAACTGGCGATTTCTCTGAGGATGTGCTAATTTGTTATTTTTTCGGCTTGAAAACCTGAGGCCCAATCCTATGCAACTCAATGAGCATAAAATTGAAACGTTTTTTGTAAAAACACACTCAGGACATGTTCTCGATCAGGTCACGTGGGAATAAATATGATGGAATTCGAGTAACAGTGTAACCAAAAATTATCTTTAGCTATCCACAACTCAGTGAATCGATGTCACAGCATTTAATGACGGAAGCGGTAATCTTTTGTTTCAGTGTGCATCCAAACTTTCTGAAACAGTTGGGGCAATATTTGAATACAAACTATATATCCCTAACTGCCCCCACCCCAAAGTGACATGTGGACATTTGAGTCCACATACGTACGACCACACCACGCCATGGACGGAAAATAGCCACGTATAACATGTCTTCTTTTCAGTTGGCTTTAACAACACGCATGAAGTGAAAATTGTCTTAATCAGAGCATGCCTAGAATTTAATTTTATGCATGGTTTGTAGGGAAGGTGATACTGAAACTGATGTTTTTTACAGACATTTATTACGCCGACGCGGAAAGTGAGCATATCATGCGCATTATATCAATGAAAAATGGAGGTTACTCGGTTACGACTTTCAAATATGATAGCTTTTATTAAACGAAGATAGCCTAAAACGTGGTTAAGTGGCCGAAATCCAAACTTCAGAACCAGGTGAGATTATTTGGACTCATAATAAACACAGGTACCTGAGAATATATTTCACCTAGGCCCCACACGATAGACTGTGGTATCCAGTGTAGATTTATGTTCCCTGACAAATCTTTTGTGCATGAGATTCAGTGTTCCATGAGCCATGACAGTCAGTGCTTAATTGTAGCAAAATCTCGGAAAGATACAAATGAGTGTGCAAACGACTGCGTTCATTTTGGAAATAACGATCTTTTAGGCAACATGAACAAGGTAGTTGTCTTTATATTGCCAAAAATAGACAGCATAATAGCTAAATATGTATTTTCAACTCTGAATCGGATGGTTTGATGCAAAGACTTGCAGTATTTTTGTAATTCAGCTAAAATGGAAATGCTCTGAAACCAGCGAGTAAAAACTGCTTGCCGTGCATACCAAAGGCTTATTCTTTTTTATCCTGAAAAGCTGCACGGAAATGTAGTTTTATCCAAAACCACAACTGCCCCTGAGAGATGAAAAAGCGCGGATGGTAGAAAATTGAATATTTATCCTACGCACAATATACAGTAGATATGATTTCTCACGAAATGTTAACCGTATTTCCGAAGTTTGTTTTCGTTTCGAAAATAATGACTTTAATATTATTCCAATATTAACTATAATGCAGTAAAATCCAAGGATATTTCTTTCACATTGCGATATTTTCTTTATAATGAGCGTCTTTTCGGCTGCTTGTAAATAATGACCACTAATTTAGTATGCAGTTTCTCCATACTCTTAGATGGTTTAAAACCTATGTAAAAAATGCAATAAATTCTACACTTTGATTAAGAAATGACGTCCTCAAAAATGCTAGTTGAAGAAAGATTATCTTTCAATTTTAAAAGACATTTGCAATTTGTGAAAAACTTAACCTCCAAAAAATCAATAAAATTGCCTCAGTGGATTCCCAAAACCGCGAGTTGGGTACAGTCCGACAAACGAAATGTAATGCTCTTTTTATTTCCTCCATGTTTTTTTCTTTTGCTAGAAAGATTTTTAAATGTCGAAACACGGCTTTTTACGGATGGGCTTTTTAAGATCTTAGAAAATATCCTCTTTAGAAGCATTGCAAACTTGAAAGTACAGGTTTATAAGACAATAAATTTGTGAACATCATAAGTTCCTACCAAAAAAGTAGAAGAAAAAGCTTTCACGTGCAAAATTTATATAAAACGTTCCTATTTATTAGAAATTATAACATTTATGTGAAAATGTATATTGCATGAGTCAGTATTTTTTAGAAAATTCGGTTTTTGCTGGTAGCTAATCAGGAGCTCGTTTAAAAGAAAGTATCTTGTCATGACTAAAGCAACGTTAGTAGCTAAACGTTATTTTAGTATTATTGTCTTATCAAAACAAAGCTTTTCAGAAATTTGGCCAACATTTCACGAGCTTGTTTACCTACTGTGAATCTTTTTTGCTATCATTTGGTCATAAAGCAAGTAACTTGTAGAAAAAACAAAGTAGTCACATGTATCGTAAATAATTTTCTGTCATTTCATTGTTAGTATCTCCAGTCTGGGGAGTAAAATTGCCCTAATTGGAAGTCAATGAAATTGTTTAAGGCCCCGTTTTACATCACTGAATCAAGTTTTTTTATATGAAAAAGTGTTTCAACTTCCGGAAGGCGTAATAGGCATCAATACGCATCACCAGGAAACTACAGAATATGCCCTTTGCTGATGAGTAGGATGAAGTGCACTCAAAAGCCGTCTACCTGCCTTGCCTGAAGTATCCTCAGAGTAGAATGTGGGATAATTTATATTAAAACTTTACTCGAACCCAGCATCAGAGAAAGTAGCACAATACGAGCAGTATTGATAGTACGTAGGGGCCACGTGATCACATGCGTATGACAATAAACAGCTCTCGCGATCACCGCTGGGGTTCGTAATTTATACCAAGATTTCATCCTTATCACTCACTCCTCAAACATGACATGCTATCATCGCATCAATCACTACTCCCAGTGGTGATCATTAGAGTTGCTAATTGTAGTACGCATGTTATTGCCTAGCAACTATGTACTTTAAATACTGCTCACCTTATGCAGCTAGCATCTTTATCTACTACTGTCTTTGATGATGGTTTCCAGGGAAAATCCAAAACGTCAGGCCAAATAACCTCCTTTTCTAGTGATAGTATCTTCTCCTTCTAAACTGCTTCCTTGAACTCGCTTGTTGGCCTTTATCAGCAAACCACGTTCTGTTTATTACGTTTTCACTACTGGTTCACGGGTTTGTTGTCCTGATGGAGCTCAACGGCTGCTGGAAGGGCTCTAGCTCAAGTTCCACAACAAAGGGGCAGGAGTTAGTCCCTAAACTGATGGGTGCGCGCACGCTACCACAGTTAATATACCCAATTCGGACCGAATGGGCACTAGGCCTGTGGCTCAGGATTTGGATCTTTGGTCTTCTGACAAACAGATCCTGCTTTCGCCCCGCACATGTTACATAGCGTGGGGTTAATTGTGGCTGGCTCATGTTGTCTGCTAAGCCAGAAATGGCCATTTCGGTTTTCCTTGTCTTTTTCAGGAATGCGGTAGTGACTTGCATTCGTTCATGGAGGCTAACCGTTCGCCAACGGAACTCACACATTCCGTTCAGCCTTGAAGCTCACTCTCGAGTTCCATTAGCAGCCGCACAGCGGCCGGAAATGGCCATTGCACTCTGCCTTGTCTTTAAAGGCAATATTCGAATATGGATATGCTTATACGTATCCATAAAATACGCTCGCTAAAGTTCACACATTTGACATTCCTTGGCTTTTTAAAGAAAGCTTTTTTTCCTATCACTGTAAAATTTCTGTTATTATGTTTCTTTGACAGAAAGACGTTTTTATTACCTGCGAATTTCAGTCGACGTATTCGAGTCAAAGTTTGATAGGCTTATCATTTTTACATAGAAAAACCAGTGTCTTCTTTATTGCATCCTCTGCCTCAAAAGATAGTGATGAAAGCAAATAAATTGGTTGCGCATTTTATTTACATTTTATTTGTTAAAAAGGAAGGTCTGTTAATTACCATACGGTCCTAAGATGGACAGTGCTCCTGTGATTTTAAACCATGAAAGGGCGTCTTTAGCCAATAACCCACGTAAGATCTTAAGGTCAGAAAATAATATGCGTATTACACGCTGGATATTATTCATATATCACTTCTGCTACTGCATCCATTTCAGTTGGAATTAGACAATCCAGTGACACGGGGAGACAGAAGCAAGTATCGCGCCTATCGAAGTCGTGTCCAACACTTAAGTACTTCACAATATGACAGATCGAGCTTCGAGTCCGATGATGTCCACAAAGTACCCTACGCTGGGATGGGTGAGTGGTGGTTCGCCACTGCTGCTGACTCGGGCTTGCCTACTCGCGCGTGCCAACCTGAGTCCAGGCACGTGAGTAGATTGCAGGCTTGCGACGCCATGACACAGATCGATAATTCTCTCTTCATGGATTGGTTGCAGCCGCTTACACTTCACGTGACGTGAAGATCGATATTTATCTTTCCCTTGATTGGTTGTAGTTTTCTATACTCCGCAGCTGTGCATGCGATAATAACAGCTAGCACGACTGAAAACTTAACTGCCCGAAGAGACCACTTACTGCATCTACCTGCAGAGATATTCGACGCTCTTCTTCTCAGTAAAACGTGTCCTTGGTAATCTGTCTCCTCTGACTTCTGATTTGGGAAAAATTTCTTTTTATATAGGTAATTTCTCCACTTTGAGAGGCACAGAAAGAATGACTTGTGTGTTACGAGGTTTACAGTGATATTAGACTAGCGATGCATCATCACACTCTTTCCTGCTCATACACCTTTGATCCCACGGCAGACTCCAGAACACATATAGAAGGTTTGAGTCTAGGTTTCTTGGCGGCCTACAGTACCCCCTGGTCTGCGCAAAGCAAGAATTGGGACAAGCAAACGAACCGAGTTGTCCTATTAAGGCTGAATACTAAGACCCCAATAATCCAGTTTCACTGCGGCCTCGCTCATGACGCAATCGAGACTCTCTTAATAAATTCAGAGATCAGCTAGTGCCACACACAAAGTAGTCCTTCGGCCGTTAATGCCTCAGTGTTCCCTGCGTGCTCCCGTGACGGTATGCATGGAAAGAGTGCAGCAAGCGAGTTGTCTCGCATAAAAACTTCAACAAACACACAATTTCACATGCATGTCTTTCTCTCATTTAGGAGAGATAAAACTTTTATGCAGATTTAATGGTTGGCAAAGTGACATGAGCATAAAAAGCTAGGGATTTGCATGGTTAGAAGAACCATTGTTAGATGGTGTAGTTAAAGCTATGAAAATATAAGAAAGTTACACACCCGAATGTTCAACCGTTGGTTTCGAGGAGGTCGGTCGTATGCTCCAAAACATTTAAAGTGAAGGGACGGTGACTTGCACATGAAGTAGTTTTGGGTGATGGAAGACTTGCGCTGCAGCTACCGCACTCTCCCTTCCCTCACCTGTCTGTGCCCGAAGTCAAGAAAGAATCAAGAAGACCCGAAACGAGGTCGGGCGCAGTTAGCCGGCGCAGCCGGAGACTCACCTGACATTCGTTATGGGAGCGTAACCCGAATAAGGCCTATCATGCCCTGATCTAGCAATCATGTCCGTGCCCAGTGAATCTACAGTGAGGCCCGATTTCGGGCGAACAAACATACGTATTCAGTTCGTACAAACCGGCAGACGTAAATCTACGATCCTTTCCACTAACTGTGGTTCTTCAAGGTGCCATCATATCCCCTCACCGTTTTTTTCGCCATACTGACGACTTCAGATCACAAAAGACTGTTTGTATGTAAACTTTGTTGAAAATATGGTTTGTCTGACCGACTCTGAAAAATAAGAATCTCCACTTTCTGAAGCACTTCACAACATGGTTGTTGAAGACCTGCATTCTCCTGAACAACCAGAAAACAATCCGGTGTGTTTGCTGACTGCAACCCTCTCACCGTCCTAAATCCCTATAACTTCTGCCCATTTACGCATACTCTTACCCGGTACTCTGTTAGTAACCTGACATCTAACCTTTCATTCCCCCCTTCCTACTGTTACTCTCAACTTAAATTTGTAAACTTCTTCATTCTTCATTTATTCATATATCTGGCGATTTATAGATACTTGTATTCTCCCTGCATTCCCCTTTATTCTCCCATGATTATTCCAGCTTTTCTTAACGGATTTTTCTTATTTTAAAACGTATCCACAGAATTCTCATTTCTGTGGCCAGTGTTTCTTATATTGTTTAAGCGGATACGATAATAGAACGACGCTTCAAATCGGTCAAACGATTCGCTGATCGAATTCTTGACGACGTTGTCCATTTCTTCTATTCTGATGTCATTTCCGTGAAGTTTTCTCATCCCCTGTGCAGTGGCTTTCCCCATATTGCTTGCATTATATTGACATCAGCGGTCTGTGGTTCCATTTGTAGCACGCTACATTAGGGGTAAAGATACACAAATAGAGAAACTAAGATTTAAACTGTCTCCCACAAACGTGCCTACTTGCGTAATATGTTACCTTTTCGTGTTTTCTCAGTGAAAAGAGTCATTTTTTTAAATTAGTTTGAATGATACTTTCAAAATATGGTGAACTGCTTTCTCTCAAACACGTTTACAGTACCGTTCTGATTACTGAGATATCTTTTTAAAAAAGATCCACGTGTATAAGCAGTCTGCTTTCATTTGGTAAAAAACTGAACGATTTTGGCATACTAAAAATAAATCCTTTTCAGACTGATAAGGGAGATCTTTTAAAAAATGGTCTACGCCCTGATAAAAGTGGGCAGCCCACACCATCTCCGAGTTGAAGGTTAACTGCCTAGTCTCCCATCGGAACCCTGTAACGTTTTTAAGCGATAAATTAATTTCACATGTCTTCTAAAACGTTTAAAATACGGACGGTAGCATTATGCATTTAACCTAGCACCGCCAATTATAAGACAGAATTCGCAAATGCCACACATATCATCATGTCATGCAGTGGTTTTTTGTCCATTAGGAACGTGTCAGAAGTTAAGGGAGGTCATGCAACTGCTTTACCGAATGTGCAATAAAATAGGTTAATTCATTCGAAATATCATAGGTTTCCAGGGGAGAAATCCGGTAAAATCATATATAAACTGACTTACCATCAGGATTTATAGTAAGCCGCTATTGGGTTATACAATAATATTACTATCCTGCTTTTAGAAATAATCTTATTTTTAAAATAAAAAAATTCCGAAAACTGCAAGACACGGAGGTCCTGGAAAAGATGAGAACCCTTAGAACCCAAATCATTCAAAAAAACATTTCAACGCCATAAATCGGCCGTCCCATGAGGAAGGATGACGAGTACCTACCAAAGAGACTTTTCCGGCTAACTCGCACCGGTAACCACCGACAATGTGGATAAAAACAACACTACAAAGATGCCCTGTAAGCCCTCACTCAGGATCTACAAAATCAAATTGGAGACTCAGGATGACCTTGTCCAAGATTGATTGGCCTGGATAATAACAGTGTAGACAGCATAGCTACTGCCACAGGCACCGTGGATTCGCAACCTTAACACTCAGCACATCCCAATCGTGTTCAGGTCTTGAACGGTGGACATCCAGTGCATTAGAAACAAGATGCCTCTACTACCATCACGGCTATCCTGATGCCCTGCCATTGGCTGCCTCCACCTCCAAAAGTAAGGGCAAAACCCAACGCCATCCACCACAGTGCTGATGCTCTTAAAACACTGACCAAATCCACTCCCCGAACTAGCAACAAGGACACTTGTACACTGTTCAAGATAAAGTGATTTTGACGAGTTTGGTTGGGAACAACAGTTACACAATTAAATGCAATTGTTGACTTTGAAATAAATGAAATATGAAAAACACCTAAGGTGTTAATGACACTAAAAAGTTACTTTTGGCTTTCAGCCGATTTAAATCTCGCTGAGGTCACTGAAGTTTGCACAATTGGGTCAAATGAATTATTTAAATCAATCAAAACCCTCTAAGAATAGAATGCGCTGATTATTATCTAGGGGATTTTATATTGATCACTTCGGAAATCTGCTTCTGCAATCAGCAAACCTGTTCGGTCGGTACATGGGTGACATCTTCTGCCCGGCAGATAATAACACCAACAACGGTGCCTTTGTCCTGGAAGTTAAACCACACGCATCCCTCGATGACATTTTACTGTGGAGTCTGAGGTGGATAATGAGGTCACGTTACCGGCTGTCCTTCTTCACAGGCAAGAGGATGGGTCTATCAACCATAGGGCAATCCGAAAGAAAATCTGAAATTTCACAGTTCTGTTTCCCTCAACATCCAGCGATCGGCAGTTCAGGTGCGGTGTTTCAACAGAGATGCAGCTGCTACAGAACACACTTTTCGTGAAAACAGCTACCTAGAGAGGTTCATCCTGATCGATATTGGGGAGCGCACTGAAAAAGAAAGACGTGTTCATAGAACTGCCTTTCTTAGAGGACACAACAAGCAAACTAGTAAGATGACGTCTGAAGACAGCAATCATGAGTGATTTCTCGGCAGCAAACCTACGCGTATTCTTCCCAAAGTCTTTACTCCTACGCATGGGAGGTAAAAGACCAACTTCCGGTAAAGGCCACATCGAGGTGTATCAACTTCTTCCCATGCGCGTGTGGGGCAGGATAAATTGGCCACACAACGTGACGCCTGGTAAAGAGGGTACGTGAACACATACGCGCCAGGCTAGGTAAAGGCGAAACAAGATCGATTTCGAGTTCTAGTCTCACGCATCAAATCGACTCCAATGAGGCCTTTCAGGTTGTATACCGGACACCAACCAAGTTTACTAAAGGCCAACGCCAACGAGTGCTAGAAACAGCCGAGACAGTGGCTAAACGGCTAGTGAATTCAGTCCAGTGCTATCAAAAGACACTAATACAGGTGCTCTACCTTCCATGGCTGAAACCGACTTCATGCGGTTATCACAAATTGCCCCCACCTCCTTGATGACAGTTTTTCCATGCGTGTATCTGGTAGTGATATCCACTCTTCCTTACTCGGCCTACGAGCATCACTCACAGCCTAATCTAATTTACCCCACTTTCCAACTCAAATGACCTCCAAATGCTGACCTTGCCCTGCGGGCGGCGTGCGAACGATGTAGTAGAATTGGTGCATTAAATAGGTTGCAGTAGGCTAAGTGGGTAATTTGACCCGTGTGATTAAACTCAAGGCTGTCGATGGGACCTCGAGTGGCTAAGGCGTTTGCTGAACTGAGGCCTTCTCTTCTTTTCGTCGTTCGAAACCGACAGAGGTCACCGAGTGTTTCGAAATTGATTCAAATGCAATTAAAAGTGGTTTCCATAGACAAAAACCTCAGAATTGTAATTGGGACCTATTTTTCTAATATTTTTTCCAGACATTACAATGACGAAATTCGGAAAGGAAGAACGAAGGTAAATGGTTATTCCTTAATTACTTTTCTTCTGCCAATTAGTTTATAACTTGCTTCACGACAGTTGAAGGATTGATGGATTGAGCATAGGCTACAGCGGCCTATCGTCCCATTCTGTTTGTTTCTTCGCTGACATGTTGTCAGGTTGACATTAAGCAGACATCCTCTCCCATGGAATTTTAAATAAATGGAGACAACGCGAAAAAGCGGGCTTAAATTTGTTTATTAAACCTGATAATTTTCGCTTTTTCCCTACCGGAATGGACACCTTTGTCATGAAATTGTTATTGCTTGCTTCTAAAATCATGGTATTGATATGACAAAAATGAGAGTTCAAGGAAGCAGTTCAGGAAATGAATAAACGTTAAAGTAAAAAACATTTTATTTGCCAGACGCTTTGGATTCACATTTATATCCAGTTTTAGAGAAAGCCGGAGAGAGAGAGAGAGCTACGCTTTATTTTGAAAGTAAAATTCCAAAAATTTCAGCAAAAAGGTCCTCAATTCACCGTGAAGAATCGTCCTTGAATGCGCCTCTAAATATCGATCAATTTAGCCTTCCTTCAAAATGTTGCCAGCGTCTTGCGCTGATGACCTCATTTTTGTTGTTCGAATAAACAAATAGGGTTAAAATTCAGTTTAAATTGCTAAAATAGGCCAATCGACGTATATATAAGAGGATTCACATGCGAATGGAGAGCAGAAAAGATGGCTGCTCAATTTTAAAAGCCCGCAGTGCGAATAAAGCTCTTGTCCCAGCGTTTGTATCTACTTCGTATCAACTAATTTCTGGGACTCAAATTTCTGTTCAGTCTATCTGGTTTCTTTTTTTTTGCATATTTGAATGTGTTAATGCAAAAAAGATTATTTTTAAATTAGTCTCACGTAAGCAATAGGATTTAATGTCACAGACGGCGGAAAATTTGAGCAGTATTTTAGGCCAATTACTAGGCTGTGCCTTTTAATATTCGCCTTATATTCTTCCAAAAATGCAACTTTTTCATGCAGAAACGTTTAAGTCAATTAAAGGACTTTTTTCGAATTTCACTGGACAGATGGAAAAAGAGCTGCATAATAAAGTGAAAATGAGTTTCTTAGTCGAAAGAAAAATAAAAATTGGGTAGGGCTGCCCTGTATGGCTGCTTAAACAGAACAAGTGTAAAGAAACAGTGCCACCTGCTTAAAATACATGGCATCACGGTAAATTTCTGCACGGGTAAGTACACGTTAGTCTTAACGAAACTTTTAGCATAAAATACAAATAAACGCAAACCTTAATCTTAACCCCAGCCCTACGAAAGCCTAAACGCTACAGTTAAACGATAAAGAACTTAACATTAAGCTTAATCATAACCGTAACCCCAATTCTGATCTTAACCCAACCTTAAAAATTACCCTAAACTTAACTCTCACCCACCCCTTAATTGTTAGCGTAGTAAACCTGGAATTTAGCGCAAAGCCACAGATGGTTACTATTCCTGTGTCCTGTTTAGGTGGCTTTATAAGGCATACTTACTGAAAATTTTATCAGCAAAGTGCAAAAGCGGGCACGTAATTTTCAAATTTTTTCCCGATAAAATTAAGCGTTCACAGAAATTTGCCAGGAAAATAATCTGGTAATGCAGATTTTTAAGAAGTCACTTATAGAAAAAGCTTTCACAGTCGATTAAGCGCATATCAGAATCTGACCCAAGCGGCTATTTGCATAAGTTAGGCCTCCTACGTACTCCGTATCCTAGGTAATACTTGTATAATTAACGTTTTAGGTTTTGGATTGGTAACCTAGAGAGGATTTTTATTCGGACGGTCGATTTAAGAAAATTAAAACTCCTTTAACTGCTCCTGGCGTGTGAGGGATGCATTGTAGTGCAGTGGAAGTCACCGCGGAAAGGATTTCACAGCAATTTCCTTAATTTAAATATATTAAAGGTATGTTCAAGATTGTATCTTAAATTGATCATCGAATATCCTCGTCCTTGATGCAGTGTAATGCGATAAACTTATGATATTTTATGAGATTGCCACTGTAATAGACAAATCAATTAACATCTTCTACATTTATCCTATAACAACGTAAACTACACAGAAAAAGAAATATACACAAATGTTTCTAGAAAAAAGCTTTGGAATCTATGCCAAAACACACTTCATTTTTCAATAATGCCTGGTGGCTAATAAATAGAACACAACATAAAACGCTTGTTCGTAATAGATTAGCTGCATATACTCAGTTATTTTGAAACACATATTTCAAGTACTTTTTAAACGTGGGTTTCGCACATTCAATGTGCAATGTTTGTGCTTTCAAAACTTGAACATTTTTACCATAGTTCCTTATAATGTAATACGGCATTTTAGTTCTTTAATCATCTTGTTTTAAGTTAAAGTTCAGTCATTATTAATAAAGAATGTGTTTAGACAATTCATGATTTACGTAACGAAAGATATCTTGGGCTTATAGTAATTAGCTAGTCTTATTTTTATGGTGTTTATGAAAAGGCATAACTAAGGAGTTACTAAAGCCAGAAGATATATCATTAAATAAAAACGTTTGATTAAACCAATAGCGTGGGTAAACAGGGAAATCGCGTGGTTCTAACTTTCACCTTCACTTTTGGGAAGAGACGAACACAACTCAATTCCACTCCACTTCCATGACCGTAAGGATACATGCCGGTTTTAGAAGAATTTATTGAAAGCAAATGCCTGCTTGCTAAGTTGCCCTCTGACTCTTTCTTTCATAGCTTTTCCACCTTTACAACATTTGTATATGACAAAATTGTCAGAATCACTACGAAAAACCACCTTTTTGGGGATAAAACCCAGCTTCTGCCATTACATACATGTAGGCACTCAAAGTAATCAGAGCCATGCATGCCTGATAACGATTGTTTTTATTCAGAGTTGCGCAGTTATAGCTAAAAAAGAAGCAGACCAAGGGTGATGAATGGAGTGCTTGAGAGTTGCTGGACATTCCACGCACGGGGAGGATTTAGTGGACGATTGTGTGTGTGTGTGCCCCCTTAACGGGCCACGTGGTAGATGCGTTTGACCAACATGGGGCCACATTAGGGCACGGCAGGCGTTATTCGGTTTGCGCTCCCATAACAAATGCCGAACATGGAGGTGTGGTGCCACGCCTAGGGGTGGCTAGGACTTAGGGGACCAAGCCGCGCCAGCTACCTGCGTCCTCTCCTGCCTCCGGTCTTCTTGTCTCTGTCTTGACACCGGACTCAGGTCGGGGAGGAGAAGGGATTGCGGTAGATGCAGCGCAAGTCTACTATCACTTTTAACTAAATCACATGCAAGTCACCGTCCCTGCTCCACTTTTCCATGGAGCATACGGTGGACATCGTCGGACTACGACGGTCGAACTGTCGTGTGTGTGTGTGCCCCCTGAACGGGCCACGTGGTAGATGCGTTGGACCAACACGGGGGCCACATTAGGGCACGGCAGGCGTTATTCGGGTTGCGCTCCCATAACAAATGCCGAACATGGAGGTGTGGTGGCACGCCTAGGGGCGGCTAGGACTAAGGGGACCCAGCCACGCCAGCCACCTGCGTCCTCTCCCCGCCTCCGGTCTTCTTGACTCCGTCTTGACACCTGGCTCAGGTGGGGAGGAGGAGAGAGTGCGTAGATGCAGCGCAAGTTTACTATCACTTAAAACTAAATCACGCCCAAGTCACCGTCCCTGCTCCACTTTCCCATGGAGCATACGGTGGACATCGTCTGAATACGACGGTCGAACTGTCGTGTGTGTGTGTGTGTGGGGTGGGGACGAGGAGGAGGAGGGAAGAGGAGGAAGTGTGTCTCTGTACGCTGTCATTGCGTTTTCTCGCCCCTGTGGAAATTGGCAGAATGCGGGCTGCCATTTCTGAGATTGGAAATACGTTCTCAGTGGCCGATGCCACTATCCTCGAAAATACCTGTTAGCGTATAAATTATGGAGCCTATAGTCAGTCACTTTGGTCTCTAAAACGAGCGGCTGAACTAAAACCGTTGACAAATTGGCGCACAACAAGCGTCTTTCAGGTGACATGAAACTATTCTAGTTCTGCTGTGTATTTTCTATTACAAAATTCACCCTACTAACAACCCAAGTACTATATAGAAGCCCAGAAACGTGTTTCGCCGATATTGTGTTGCTCAAGGGTATCGGCTTATCACTAATTCCTTCAAAATTCCCGTTTTCTTTCTGGTAGATACTTCATTTTTCAAAATGCGGCCCTTTAACTTCCTCTGACAGAAATTTGATATGAATATTTGGGTTGAAGTTCATCAACCACAACCGGATAATCATTTACTATTTATTTAACTACCAACAGGCAACCAAGAGTAGTAGTGACGTGCATGCATGCAGCATATATTAGTCAAAAACCCTATAGCTGCATCCGTTACTGCGTCCAATCCAGTAAATAATTAATTGACAGGCTCGGATGGTCAACTGATGTACGGAAGAACAAAGAGTGAGCGAGGCAACATCCTTACGTCACATCAGTGCATTCCTTGCTAAAATAATTTCACCACACTTGAACCAAACACGACTCTAAAATACGTAGCTTGCAAGGCGGTTAACTTAGTTCTTTTCACAAATGAGAGGCAAGCTGCAATGCGGCCTTTTTATAGTGGCATATATCAAACATGGTAAATCAACCCGGGCTCGTGAAAGACTGCTGCATGCTACGGGAACCAGATCATGCGTGGCCCGCGTAGACGGTCTTTTAGACTTTCTCACCGACTGCGAACGAACTCACGGAAGTTTTGAAATTGGCTCGCAATCGCAGGCAGGTGTGCGAGGTGGGAAGAAGTTGGGATTAATGCTTCAATAGTCCACCTCACATTAAGCCTATTCACACGCAGGTGGCCGGTGCTGCATTCACTGCGTGGGGCAGTCACATTCGATTGTCCAACTGTCAGCCATTGTCAAGTAAATGAAGACAGATTCAGCTGTTAACTGATTTTACAACGACCAGTTTAGTCAATCTGGGTTGTACTCTTACATCCGTTTTAATACCTAGGCCCCAAGAGGAAGACTTAAATGTTATTCGGTGATGAACGCTCAACGATGGCTAACGAAACTCACTCTTTCCGAGGTGCCAGCAGCCGACCAATGACAAGTAGAGTGCCAGTGAGTTGGAATTATGATAAGCAAGTCGCAGGTTCAAGGGTCAGTTGGTGTAGCGCATGGAGTTGGTTTTGACTGGCTGGTTATGGTAAATTAACCAGAAATGGTCGTTCTATGCTCCCTTGTCTTTGTCGACATTGTTAATCAGACGTAAATGTGCCAATATACCTAGCGACTGTCTAAAATATGATGCCTCCGTATGCATGCAACAAGAAAGTTTAACTTAATCCCGATCTGTTGGACGCAAGCGAAATGAAGTTCTTAAATGCGCCGTAAAGTAAGTGTAAGTACTAACGCACATTTCAAAATGTCTGAAACGACAATGTTTTCTTACCCTCGAGACTTATAAATTGAAGGTCTCAGTAGATTACTCTCATATTACTCACAGGTATCGTGTGCGCAGTAGCAGTGTGCAGGCGACGCTTTAGGAGTTGTCCTATAGTTGAGGTGCAGTTTCTGCAAGAAGCTGATGTTTTCCGGTTATTTGCCAGACAGGTGTTTTCTCATGAATAAAGCACAGAATGCGGCAGTATGTGCTCATGAGTTTTTACACTGGTTGAACTACATGCGGTGGGCACATGTTTTGACCCGTAAATTGACATTTAGTATCCCTATTCAAAATTATTTGATATAATAACAAAGGGTCAATTGAAAATTAAAGCGGATCACTTGCGATTCATTTAATAAGAAATGGGGAATTTTGGCAAACGCACGAGAGCGGATAACCGGTAGAGATAACTGCGCAGATTTTAATGTACTGCGTTTGTTTGAAATGGTGCTCGAACATTCCTCAAAAATTTCCTTATTAAGCTGTAGCAAAACTGAGCATATCAGGGAGAATGCTAAACGTGAACAGCCAATCTCGAGGATAAATTTCTCTTGCAGGCAAAACTCCATCTAATTTTACACATGCATGGACATAGCTTTTTTTTACTTCAAACTGCATAAATCTACGATATTTAGAAACTGAGATGCTTGCAATGTAGCGTTCTCATTACCATACATAGCGATTTAAAAAAAGATACTTCGCAAATCTCAGTATTTTTATTTGTAGTATAGAACTGCGCGATACTAGATTCTAAAGGACCTATAAAAGCGATTCATCTATTGCATGCTACACTAGCTTATTCTCATAAAAAGCTCTATGTCAAAGTAGCTGAGGACAAAGAAGACTCCGTGCCTGAACTTACAGAACAGAATCCGAGTCCGTTTGACTACAAAAATGTTCGAATTTTGCGGTAGACTGCAAAAACGTTGCTTAAAAACCCAAAAATAGGTCTTAATCAGTACAAAAATTTCAACCAGCTTCGAACTGGCTTGTGCCTAAGTGCAACTCTCAAGTCATGACTTCTTCAATGAGAACCGGGCACACATTCGAGTTTGAGGAGACTTAAATTCTCGTGATAGGTACAACTGTGTGAGCTGCGAGCCGGTTTACTCATGTTCTGCGGGCCCACAGTCCATCAAAAGCGCAATGACCTCCCAACCAAGATTCTGCTCTGCGAATATGTTTAGTCAAAGTAAGAAGCGCGCAGGAAAACACTCTTTCCAACGCCAGCACAGGTGAGACATATGGACGAATAATTACCACACTTACATCTAATAGGGCGATGAAATTTAAGCAATTAACCACGCATATGCCAGTCACCAGAAGAAAGCCATCCCCGATAGAGGAGGCAGCTGTTAATTGTCATAGGCATTCGACAGTATAGCGACTGCATCCTTTAAATAATAAAACTCCATCTTTATGAGTAACACGTATAGTATGCTGTCTGTAATGATAGACTCGAGCGTAAATCCAAAACATCCGGCTAAAATTATTCATGTTTTCGCGATCGCATCTACTTATCCTCAACTTCATTTAAGCTAAATTTCACGTGATATTGCCGGTCGCCAAACTGCTTTGAATGATGCGTAAATTGCTGGCAATAAATCTGACCTAGGGTGTTTGTTATATCACCCACGCATTCACACAGTTACTGGTGGACAATCAGCAGGTAGATACGGTTAAATGTAATTTTTTAGTCAATATGCATCTATTTGATTCGCTGCCATGCAACGGCAACAGTAATAGAGGTTATTTAACTGCCTACCTGCCGAAAACTTACTGCTTTCCGAATAAAAATATTATTTGCGTTGGAAATGCGTGCAATGATCGGTTACGGCCCATGCTTGTCTTATCATGCTTTGTGGCTTGATCTAGAACCATGTAGACAGTCACACTGTGATTAGTAGTATATGCCACGTGAAACGACTGACACACACAGATCAGACCGAACGTATGCTTGGATCGCACATGCATGAACATAATCCGTCTGCGCGGAACAACGAGGAATTTAAAAAGTAGTTACGCACACCTTAGAAACACCTACTTCAAGATAATCGATCACGCCGGAAACAAGACGAGTCAAGAACTGACTGAAGCCTTGTCCTCGGACAGAATCTTAATCAGTCAATGTATCGATTTTTCGCCAGCATACACAGCTCTGCGCAGTCACATCGAGATTGGTATAATTGACCACGGATTGGCTTGTACCCCTATAATTGTAACTTTTTTTTCTGTTGCTGCTGCCACCTCTGCTGCTTGCCTGCTGCACGAGTTCGAAAGCTTAGAAAAAAAAACAAATTTTCCCGTTGAATAACCAATCTTTTTTCTTGTTGACACACAAGAGCGAACAAGGTGGTGATTTCTGACTTGTTAGCCATCTTTATCCAATCTCACGCAGCCTCAAGTTTTGAAGGGCATCAGCGGCTCGAACTTGTGGCTATTGGCTAGTAAGCGTTTGTAATTGCGAAGCTCCCACCAGTGAACCTCAGGCTCATTGTCCTATGGGCTCATAGCGTTCACTCTTCTTAGTGCTTTTATTTTTTGGTTCGCAGGCAAAAAACACCGACCTCGGTTAAACGGTCATAAGGCAGATCAGGGAAACGAGCATTTCCTTGGTGGCCTAACAAAGTTGAATGTCTGTAACAAAAAGAGGGAGACAGATATAATTATTAAACTTTTATCTAGCGCGCACCATCATCACATAGTAAGAAGCTCAGTTCAAGTAGCAACTCATGAAGCCATCACGTTCAAAGGTGTGTTCCTCTGTTTTGTAGATGACGTCTTATTTTATCAAAAAGTTTTATTTAGAATGGAATTTTTACAGTGCCGGAGAGTGATACGCAGCCTTATGAAAATTAATCATAGGAAAGTAAAGGTTTTTGACAAATTTGAATAAGTACTTTGACAGAATTGTAAAAAACATGGTTGTTGTTCCAACCTCACCTACGGAACAATATCAAGGAAAATGAGAATGATTCAACAGTAGCCAATTTTGGTTTGAGGAGATTCGATCAACAGAGCCGATACTGGCTCATTATCTGTCAGCCACCAGTCATACCCAATCCCAGGTAATGTCCCACCAGAAGCTTGAACCCGCGAAATGTTTAGCAAAAGTCCAACGCTCCAACCGTTAAGTTAGGGCTTGGTGTCTTGTAAGTTTCGATCGGGAATATTGACTACATTCGTTGATGAACACTCACCGGTCCTAACAAAAGTGATTCGTCGTGCCCTGCCTTGGGGCATACATTGCGGACTCTATCAAAAGCAATGGCATCAATGTATGCTATCAGCCTCTCTGTTGCAGTTGTACACAAGTAATAGCGACTGTAAAGTTCGCTGTAGATGGGTGAGTATACTGCTACAATTGCTAAATTTCTTCCCAAAAGATATGGTATCGAGGCAGCATGTAAACAAGGTCCTTGTTCCTCGATTCTCGGCTGCCGTACAGAACTCGCATGTTTTCAGCGTACGTGCCTTTTAAAATACTTTGCAGTGGTGTGGACTGGCAGTTTTTCATTGACCTGTCTGTATAGGTTGGGGCTGGTTGTGAACAGTAGACAGGTGTCAATTGCCAGAAAGGCGATTAGTACGGCTTGACGTAAGTACCTCCTGACAAGATCGCTCGGTGCGTCTCCATGAGCCGGAACCAGACTGAAAACGCTTGCTGTCAGCACCGAGAGCTTCAGCAGTTTTCCAGCTTTATTCCCAGCAATAAGGCCATCAGAATACCCCATTTGGTGAAAAAAAATTGCACAAAGTGCTACTCCGCTTCACTGTATCAGTTAAGCAGCGAACTGCCGATAAAAGCGAACAGGGTCATTATCACGCCCGCATCCAACAAGAATGATGAAAGCTCAGCTAGGACACGGGCAGCCAAGCTACTACCGCATCAACTACGATTTCGAGCGGTGATCACGAGTGCTTCTTATTGTATTATGCATGTGATCGCATGGCCACTGCGTACTGTAAATACTGCTGACCTTGTGCATCTATCACCTTTTCTGCTACTGCGTCTGAGGAAGAGTTCAAGAGAGAATCCGAAACCTTAGACCAATAAACACCATGTTCAAGTGATGGTCTCTTATTTTTGTTCTTCTTCTTCTTCTTCTTATTATAAGCAGCTCATTCTTTATGTCAACCGGCGGACTAAACTACTACTTAATTTTAGTAGTGCGGAAGGCCAAAAATTTTGTATTGTCCGGATCAGTCTACTGATGAAAATCCCGTTTTCGAATATTGACGTCAGGCCTTCTACACAAAAGCACACCTATAAAAAGGGATAGATACACATTTTCCAATTTTTTTAAATGTAAATTTGGTTGACCAGTATGTTTAAGATATATCATACATAGGAACTGGCGCATGAGTTTTTTTTTCCAGTGCAGTCACAGGTCGATCCTCCAAATTGCGCCCATATTATCTCGACCCCTCCGTCTGTAGACGAAGTTGCAATTATTCCAGCTTGTTTACCCGACGTCAAGTTACGTCTTCAAGAAAGTGTATTTCATGAGTTAACCTTATTTGCAGTCACCGGAACTGAATGGCGGCTAATGGAATGCTACTACTTGCCAGCTGCTCAGCTGTCATTTATTCCCTGTGTCAATCAGAACGTTTTCCAAATACTTATTCGATAGTGTATTTGAATACTGTGGGTTTTTCAATGAGTGAACTCTTAATCTCTGAGTGGATGAGTCACCGACTTCACATTTTCAGACATTATATGTCAGCAGAAACTTAAGTATTCACGTTCAGGCTAACCGCTTATTATTGAGGGTATGGGGAAGTTCGGTCTTAAAAGTTGAATCCTTCAATAAATCTAGGTCATTTGTCTTTTTTTACTTTTAAGTTGGCTTTATCGGTTTATTATTAAGTCTAGCAAAATACATGAAGAATGTAATATTCCCAACTGTATTATATCAGAAGTAAAAGACTGAGTTGTTGAGCAGTGTATAGTGAATAAGAACTGTGTTGGCACAGATAATTAAGTAACACTTTCGAAACATTCCAGGGAAGTTCATAAGTTTTTTATATGCACTAAGAAGTAAACGTTTTGCAAGGGAATGATTCCCGAAATTCAAAGATAGACTTAAAAGAATACATTGCCTACCATTAATTAAGTATAATAAAGACTGTGTAAGATTTTCGTTTTTCGAGTTCTAATTTAATTTATTTAAAATTAAAAATATCAGGTTATATACTCACCGTTTAAGTTGTGGGTTGTTTAATGGTTTGGTTTAAGCATTGTTTGGAAAAAAACTACAAGTAAGGCGTCATGCTATCGCAAAGCCATGGCGCATGTTTCACGCTCCTTTCGATTATGCTTCGCACATCTCGTTCGATAAACCACACAAGCTTTCCTTGAACTTTGCACAATATTTTCCTTATTTTCAATTGAAGTCAATGCAAAGCAATCCTGTTCTCAAAATTTTATATATGACCAATTCTTGAAGTTTAAGAAGGAAATGTTTTGAGGTAAGTGTAAGTCAAATATATAAATAATACTTTAATTTTTTACAAAATTCTCTGTATTTTCAATATTTTCCAGGAGAAAGTTTTTTACTTATAACATTTCCTGTATTCCAATACATGGGTTTAATGAGGACATCAACGGTTTTCGTTAAATCGAGTAACCGACCAGCATTTTCTCTATATTATTTCCAAGATCTCATTGTGTATAAGCAGTAATTAGCACAACCACATTTAACCTCAAAAGATAAATGAAGATAACAGTAAATATAACCTATTTTAACCTACATAATGTTTCCAGCTGACAAATAGAACCTCAAAATTTTATTTAAAAATGCCTTTCAGTGCAAACAGAAGTGCACTGAAAAAGAATTATTAAGCTGGCTGACGGTTCTTTTGTGCGTCAAAACCCTACCGTACATATATGTAGCACCATTGGTATAGACATTTTGAGTTTTTTAACGAACGTTTTTCCTTTATAATGCTAGTTGCCTTAACGTTGGACTAGAATTGAGAACTAACGGTTGCACGTATGCAACCTTAGGCGGCAAGAGAGATTGTAGATGGCAGACGTTTGATCCACAAATAGGATAAACGAGGGTCCAAGGCCCCATCAAAATTAAAGCACCTTAAAAGTTGTGACTAAAACGGGAATGAGGTCTTTATATGTGGGTGAATATCAAAGACCGCGATAGAAAGAATGTGAATTTTATGCAATCGTTACATGAAAGCGCTTTGAGATTGATTTATTAGTCTTATTAGTGCGCAAAATTGACCTGTCACTGCACTCCACATTATTATTTCCTGAATAGCAGTCCCAAAAAGGACGAGGTATGGAGTAAGTAAGGAAAACTTCCAGCTCACAACTCTTAGCACGTCATGATACATTTAAGCCCGTCAGCTCCATTTTTGTGAGGGATGATACTGAGGTGCGATTGAGATGATTGTCCGAATATCGGTCGAACACCTGCGCTCTTTGAACTTGTACCAGTCGACGTTCCATGCCAGTCAGCCATGCAGCGTTTTTCTTGGGCTCCTATAACAGATTCCGAACCTGGATAAGGATTTTGTCAAGGAAAACGTTAATAGCTATTCAATCAGTACAGGAAAGGATGTTTGGGGTACCTTTCTACAGTATCTTTTTGGAAATAAATCCAGAAAAAGTAGTTCTTCTTTATTAGCTAGTTTTAACATTGTGTAGATTTTCCGATAGCAGAAATGCCTTGTAATTAAAAGCCTGTATTCTGATTTTTCCAAAATATCAGGGAAGATGATCAATATTACAAGTTCATATAAGAAATATTTTCTAATTTAAAATGAAGTTCACACTATCTCTTAAATGATCCTGTACATAAAAGATGAAAGTTCACCTTTAACGTTCGACGAAGTCTACCAAGTGCTCTAAGAAGGCTAAAATAAAGTACTGTGACTCGCGCGGAAAAAAGTGGTGTATGTCAGTGGATCAGTGCATCCACTTAACTGCATCGTCACTCAACCGAGGTCCCCGATGTGTCAGCGGAGCGATAAGACCGGAGGAGAAATCGGGCACGGGTGACTGGCACGGCTCAATCCGTACATGAGCGTTCCACCATGCCCTCAGCCTCATTATAAACACGTGACCACGGAACAAAAACAAATTACGCGAACATTAGCAAACTAATTTATATCAAATTATCACACTGTCCCAAATCAGTCATTCCCGTATTTTGCATTTGCTCTATTTCTGCTCTTTTTGTAACTTCGTACTGATTATTAAACTTGCTCATCGGCTTCTGTTTTGGACCTTTCCAAGTTATGCCAGCAACTACCTGCAGTTGACAGATATAGGCTAGTTAATGCAACATTTCACATGAGAATGCTGTCATTTAAACCCCAAATTTAAAGTACATAAAGGCGCCGAATTCAGATGTCGTTCGGTATCTTAGTTATCTGGCGCCTGGTAAGATGCTTCACGCCACGGTCATAAAAGTGTCATTTGCTAAAACATTACGTTATAAAACAGTATGGATAATCAGAAGTAAACCTTTTTATAAGAGAAACTGGTGAATGCAAATTTTCTTCGACAATTAACAAACATTTTTGCCTAAAAAATATAGCCTTTATGCTATAAAAAGGACAAGTTTACCTTCAAAACAGGCTGTTTTACTGAATCTTATGGCGGCTTCAGGATGCATGACGAGCGAATGTATGCTTAAATTTATGATTATGTGAAAATACTAATTAACAATGAGCAAAATGCAAAAGGAATATAAACAAAGATACCAGATGAGAGATGAACTCAATTTGGACAGCCATACTCAAAATCCTGACGTAATGTCTTGCATCAACAAAACCTGTCGAACCATCAATGTAAGTATAAAGATGCATACACGTTTTTTTAGCACATGAAAAACTGTAACATATGGTGCATTTGAATAAAATATATGTTTAAGTATTCGGATATGCCATGCAATCCATGCATGCTATCCAACCACGAATATTATCCTAGGGTATGGTTCCTCCATCAGAACATGTATCGGCAATCTACGCTAGGTCAACAAAAATATATATATATATATATATATATATATATATATATATATATGCTACGTCGCTATGCGACTGCCTGTGAGTACTCTAGTCGGAATTTTATGCCATGAAACTTAAATTGGAATAATGTATTTCGACAGCAACTTTGCCAGATCTGCCAGAAACTACGGTATGTGAACCCAGAGAGGAATGTTCCCGCAAAGAAAGTTTTAATATTATTGTTGGTAGACTTCTATCCCTATCGTAAATGACTAAATGGTTATTGTTACATAAATACATGGAAGAACTTCCAAATCAATGTTAGGAGAAAATTTCAAAAAAATTGAATGCAATTTAACAAGGATTACCTCGTGAAGTTGCCTAATTTCATCCCAATGAACTTTCAATAATTTTTTTTAAAGAAGAGGAATGAGTAAAAAGTATTTGTTGTCAATTTATATAAGTCATGTTTTCAGTGCCTAAGAAAACTAATATACTTTTAACACCAGGGAAGGGAATTTCAGCCGAAATATATGCATAACGTGAAAGTATTCATCCAATAAATTTGTTTTATTGATAGGTATAAAAACTCCTCCTGAAGTATATGATTGATCTAAATAATAAGACCGTGTTTGCTTCCATAAAAAATTATTAGAAACGTTTTTTCTCACCAAGCCTTATATAAAAGATAACAAAACACGAGCCCATGGGAAGGTATTTCTACAAGCCAGATGCAATTGAAATAGACAGCAGTGGAAACCATGCGCCTTTACTCAAACAACTTTTAGTAATCTTTTGTCTGAAGCATATAGAAATTAAAGGATGTAGATCGTGTTCTAAAGCATAGGTTAAATTTTCAAAGGAAAGATAAGACAAGAGCTAGCATCTTTGATCTTAATTAAAAGGCATATTGAGCAGAAAAACCGCTTATTATTAAGCTTTTGAGAGCTAACTGCACTGAACCTGTAACAGTCCGTATGTTAACATAAAATGAAAGAAAAAATGCTTTCCATGTTAAATCTAAAATTTGTTGACTGTAATAGCGAAATAAAAGGTGATATGTTTAACTGTTAACAAACAGTTTGTCACAAAAAAGGTGAGCTTTGAGGAAGTCGTTGTAGGTGAGGAAAGTAAATTTAGAGAAGAGTGCACCCACTCAAATAATTTAAATTGATAAATATAACAAAATAATAAATGTATGTACTGCAAATCCTAATAATTGTGCAGTAATAAAACATATATACGCGTCCAAATCGAAGCAAACTATATCAATGTTTAGGAAGTCGATGTTTAAATATGCAGTCAATGTTTAAACTTGGACACATTGCTGAGAGTGCTCTAGCGAGCATATCGAAGCCGTATGGTATTATGTTTGCATTCTATTTGGATGACTGAGTCTAATTTTTTAACCGGTAACCAAGACAACCTTCTAAAATATTACGTAGGTATTTACGAAATCGACAGTACAGGTTCTAGCCTAAAGCCAAGACATGCGTGTTTGACTGATATTGTGCGTCTGCTTCACATAACGGCGTGGTTGACGGCCACTCAGTTATTCCACCCAGGATTCTTTGTGTGTTTTCTGATAAATACACCAGTTAACCAATTGCTGCTTTTCAACATCCCCAGAAATTAATCGCTGACTTGGAGTAAAGCAGTCTATTTGAAGGCTTATGGGTGTAGACTAAAAAGTTGATCCGACTTTTTGGGCCAATTTCGCTCAGCCACAGCGAAATCTCCATTTTCATCCATTGACACAAAATCGACTAAGAATGTGTGTCAGTACTTGTGCTGTCAGTATAATAAATGATAATGTAGTTGTATACTACTGACTGCCTGGAGGCAGTCAGAAGTATATTACGTCCCTGTTCTGCAATAACTGACTATTTACAGCTCAAATATTCGTATCAACTTTCAGACCCCCTCTGAAAATGTTTCCTCCAAAGAATTTACATCTAGTTCGTGCATTCACTTCCTCGAAAATGAAGCAAGGCAAAGTGTTTACAGTTTGCACAAACCCGTTCTTATTTTTTTCAGTTAGAAAATCATTAAACTAACAGCAAAGCGACTCCACATGAACGATTGTTTGAAAAGGTTAACTATAAATGCGTAAAAAGTAAAGCGTGCACTTGAATCCGTTGATTTTTTGTCGCAGGCGTACTTATTTAGTTGACCATAACTTTGTGTTGCGAGACGGACGCATGTTTTTCGCCAAAATAATTGCAACCCCGGTAAACTCAATCAGTGAAAAGTCATTGTTCATGGCAGTTTTGACCTCCTAAAAACGTTGATGACTTCCGTTAGTTCTTTAAATGAGCCTGGACAGTTGAAACCACTTCGAGACATAAAGAGGATCGTAGAAAATCACAGAGGAACGCTGACCTACATATATATCGATCGTAAAACTGCAGTGGTAGCAGCAAATTTCAAAGAAATATATTTTGCCAATTTTGATAAACTGCACTCCAATTTGCAATGATAGTATGTTGCATTTCCTAATAAGTAGCATGTGAACATGGAATAAAATCTCTTCTCCCCACGGCCATCTGCCCCCTCACAGCTGTCGTCAGAATACTGAAGTAAATTGTTGAATTGAAACCGATCAGCCTTCTCTGAATCACCATGAAATGTACACATTTTATCAAACGACAAATGGTGTTAAAAAAATACTGATCAATTGGCTACACATTGAAAAAAAGATAAGTTGAAAGTATAGTAATAGTCAAGGTTTTTCAAATATTCTTCCTTGCGAACTCTCTGCTTCCTATTTAAAGAATACGTGTTCTTTGAGGCGAATACATCTAACAGCTATGTGCTCTTTATCTTCCGGTGCTACTCAATATTCATTTTGTATAAACTGATTTTTGCATCGCTGTGTATTTACTTAAACGTGCGAGCACAATAATGAGTGTGACATCACCTGTAACCGAAGATCTCTATTAGGCCCGAACATATGAAACGAAAAAAATTTTGAAACTGAGCCATCAAAAGTTGTATGGATTTAGATTTGCATAAATAATGTTATAGTAAGCTTTTCCAAAAAAGACTTATTACTACGCGTTAAATACCAGATGTGCGAGCATACTGGCAAGAGGATAAAAGTTGATTCACATACTTAAATAATAAAGGAAATTTTCTAGTGTATAAAAATTTTGAGCTATCCCTACACGCGTCTGTGAACCGGTTTCAATACCAGAATTTTGAATATTTCCCTTTGTTAAATGATAGATTAGCAGCTCAGATAAGTTCACATCCTTCCAACTCATAGGATTTTAAAATTCCTCAGAAGTTGTAATCTGCAACGTTTGGTTTGGTGGAAAGTGTTTCCCACCTTAGGTTGGTCCCCAAAAGACAATCACACACGAGTATGCATTTGATGACTGCGAATCGGTAATAAATGTTCTCCCGGAAAGCTGAAAAATGTTTTCGAAAGAAGGTCTTCATAGCTTTCTACAAACTGCAGCTCAACTCCTTTCTTATGTTCTTAATTTAGGCTCGGAGGCAACACTGCAAATTGCACTCTGTGTGGTTTTCAGTGACAAATAATTTTGTCCGTTCAGCTCCTAACGAAAAACATTTTCAATTTGCCTTCCCAACGTATTTCCGTCTATCATTCAACCACTAACAATGTGCCAGAGATTGCTATAAGCAACAATGCATGCAATCGTCAAAAGCACAAAGCGACAAGCAGTAAATTGCTAATTTCCGAATGCGCTGAAAGTGGGCCGAAGAGGTATACTAATTTTAAAGTTTTTTCACATCATGCAATATTGAAGAAAATATAGCTTTCGATAGATGCACAAAGTACATGGACATCTATTTTATTTTCCTTTAAATCATGCGAGCTCAAGCGTTAAATTATTCGCAGCAAAGCTTTTTGGTTTCGGTCTGGAAAGATGATATGCTTATTCCAGATGAAAAAAAACATCTACTAAGGGCATAACTACGCAATATTTGCAAGCTGCCAAAAGGTAGTAAGTAGTATAGAAAGAGAAAATATTTTAGTAACCGAAGCCACAGGCGAGTCGAAACCCAGAATCTGCAGGATGCAGCCAAGGTGCAAGTCTATTCTCAGTATTATTATCCAGCACCAGCCACCCTTCCCTGCATCACCCTGCTGTGGAACATGTGGTGGACATCGGCAGAATATGATGGTTGAACTATCGTACCTCTTTGAATTCATCACATTATTCCTGTGAAAATTCCCGTGTTACGAATTAAAAGATTAAAAACGGCAAACATTTGTTTTCAATCATTCATTGTCAGGCCGGTACAATAACACGAAGAATAAACTCGGGGGTCATGTACGGTGCTTATATTGCTAACGAGCAAGTGAATAACCCCCTTTATTCTTGCGAACAATTTAAACAGTGTACATAACTCACGACTTGATTCTCCGTGTTATTTTACTGGTCTGACGATGAATGAAGGAAAACATATTTGCCAATTGGACATCATATTGTATATTCGTTTACGACGTTTACCACTTGGTTTGTCCGAGCTCCATGAAAGGGTGTCGCAAACAGTCGTATAAAGGCAAACATGTTATGCTGAAGAGAGATCTAATAATCTTAAAGGAGACTGTAAAAGCTAATTTGGGATATTTAACCATAATCAGCTGGCTTTATACAGCTCCAGGTTTCTGTTCTCTGGAATTTGAACAGGAATTGCATCGTACGGTCTGCCGTTCAGTCACATATGAAGCATCGTGATCGAAATGATAAAAATTACACCACAGGCACTGCTAAATAATTTTTTACGAAAATTTCGTGGTTAGCCCTGGTTTTATCCAGAATTTTAATTCCTCTTATTGCCTTCAAGGCGGAGAGCTGCCCGAGATCCACTTTTATATTTAGGCACGTAAAAGGGTGTAACCCCATAAGAAAGTGCGTATTAATGCTTCCAATGGGCTGGCACGGTTTTAGAAATAAACTGACTGTTCTGCGGCATCTGGTTATTGATTTGTTAATATTTTAAGGACGTGTATTTGTGTCCTTGGGTTAACAACAGTATTTGATCATTAATTACTCATCTTGATCATACAAAACCTCAGCTAATAAGTATCAGCCATGAATTCAAAGGAATGAACGTATCGCTGAGATAACCTGCATTGATTTAGGAGTTAACCAGTCCTTCAGTCTAGTTTGAGGTACTCACCGCGTGTTTTAGTGTATAACCTGACCAAACTTAGGATTGGTGTGCGCTGGGCTATTTCCTCGGACGAGTTAGAACTTCATGTCTTGGTTGTGAAAGTTCTGAGATGGTGTTATTATACTGTACAATTTAATGCTATTTTTAAGCCTTCAACTTTATTAACGGCTAGTGTCTTGGTGAATATTCGCTTCAGTTGCTGACTTTAAAACCTAGTTAAAAGCAAACATTTTTTTGGTTCTGCAACTGCCAGTCCGTTGTAAATAAACTTGCTGAAATAAAGCGCGTATGGTATAATGAGTTACGGAGGCAACTTACTCAATAGCAACCATCTGTTATTGTAATGACTGGTGTCCGCTCGGGACAGTTTGATGAAGGCAGATAAACGGAATAAACTTGTTATCGACTTCAATAGACGTGCTATTACATAAAACGTTAACGAACATTCTGAAAAGTGTTTTCAATGATTTAATGTTCGGTTAGAGGAAGGAATATCAGTAATATCAGTATGCTGAGCATTTAAGTGAGCTCATTTCTGACTGTCTGCAAGAAATTTCCTCTGAAAAATGACTACGGATAAAGTTTTAGTTTTGTCGTTGTACAAAATTTCAATATAGCTTCTAAAAGAATAAATATAAATATTTTCTTTCTTGCAGTTATTTCAAAGAAAATTTAGTAAATTTTAAATGATTCCCTTACACGAAAGGGATATCACGGTTGTAAAAGAGTTTATAATTATGAGCTTTTACACACCGTTATATATTCATTCATTTAGCATTGTATGTGTCATTTTGGTCATGCTTGTTGCAAGGTATGTGCAATCTGGTCCACATCCACGCAATATATATATATATATATATATATATATTAATTTGAAAGGGCATCGAAAGTAAATGGAAGAATTCATGCTTCTTAAGCAGTCACGCTTGTTCAAAAGCCAGCACCTCCCTCCATATAAATATCGGGAGATTTTACCGAAAATATATCAGTTTTCGTTTTCTACTTAAGTAAAAACGTTATAGTTGAAAACATGTTTCAGAATTTCTGTTAACATTTCATCAGCTTCTGTAAATTATTCGATGCTAGATCTAGGCAACCAGCTGTGAAGGTGAGCGATCATTAGTAGCATGATATTTTTCATCGCGATATATCCGTGCACGCCATTGCCATGTGAATAACTAGAGCCTATTTTATCTCGACTTACAGACAACTGCATTGCAGTCCCGTAGGTGATACTGATGGCGACCCAACTTGACTTCAAACGTCTGCTTTCCCTAGAGAACTTTGTTAGCCTGCTATTGACTGAGAAGGTAATCGAAACACAATATGAACTTTGTGGGGAAAACGAATCTACCTTGTAGCCAGCTCGGCTGGTCACTGGTTGTGTAGGTTATAAACCACGAGCCTCATGGCCAACCAGACGTGCAGGTTTCGTTTAGCGATCAGGGTACGTTGGTGCAAGATAATACGATAGGGCAATGCGAGCCTGCAATATTGGCTATTGACGTCACTTAGACTAAAAACGGCACTTCAGACGTTTCTAGCATCGTTTGGAAATCGCCACCATTAGTATTTTTCGTGACCATGGAACTTTCTCTACTGACTGCAGACCGTTTTCATTTTTAATTAGCTATATGTCTGGAGTTCGCGTTGCAGTACTGTGTGCATTGCCTGTAACGTTCGTCAGTTGAGTTCAGTAGCCATTTTTCAGACACAACAAAATCTTTTTGCATCATCTTTGGAACTCCTCCAAGCGCCCAGTCATTCGTACCATATAAAGCTCCATTCATGTGATCCAATCTAATTCTTCCTCGTCTTTGCAATGCTTTTCTCTGCACGGATAAATATATTACTGTGTTTGGACTACCTTTGATTTCTATGAGCCATCCAGGCTTAAATCACTCTGATAGTTAGTCAACAACTCAGCACTTATCTGACCGAAACATTGCCAACATGTGGGTTTCAGCTGAAAAGTCATGTTTAGCCAATCATCAGCCATCGATGCGATTAAATAACGGGACATAAGCAAAAGACAAGCATATTACTAGAAAAAACTATTTGGTGATTGAGACTACCATGCTTAAAATAGCCTTTGAAAACCATTTAAAATACACATGGACATTTATTATTTATTCCAAAGTTGCACACACACATCCACATTCTACAAAATCTGCTATTGACTGAGTGAATGTAGTTTAAACACCCCAGTGCATACTTTTTGAGGTCCCAGTTTCGTCTTTAATACCTATGTGTAGGTTAAATACCACTGAAACTAGAGCGTTTTATATCTTGCAGCTGCATGTGTAGTTGAGATAGGTTTACGTAACCATGATTCAATCGGGTTCTTCCCCTTCTATGCAGTGATGATCAACTGCGTTTTGACTGAGAAAGCCACATTTTTCCTGCGCTTCAAATGCATCATAGAAACACCCACAATAACGGCATGCGGATTTGGTATCCATGGTTCTGGTGACAGCAAGCAACGCATTTGCTCCAGTTGCTTCAAAGTTTGTAGTTTCAAAGCTATTGCTGGCTTAAAATAACAAAGTTATCAATTATATCCCTCTTGACTTTGACGGTGTGTTTTAGTTATTTTCGTCCAGCAACGTGAGTTTTATTACTTTTGCCACGGTGTTTTGATCACCACAAGGTAATTTTCTAATGCCGTCGGTCGCACTTCAATTGGCATATTTACCTGAATGTCCGCAGGAACTGCAGGTTAGTAGAATTCAAATCATTATTTCGAAGAACGGGAACTTTATCCCCGACCTAAGGTATTTGCTGAAAAGGGCCATCTTATCTTACTACACAACGCAGTAAAGGTTTTACCCGCCTTTAGACGTAACACGCGCGACTTTCAAAGCAAAGCAACTCTCCCGTCCTGAGTCCTGAAATTCAAACTCACTAGCCGAACCCCTATACGGCATCAATTTTGATCTAAAAGATGGCGACTGATAGAGACCACAATAAATTGTGCCTCAAACGTTGCCCATTACTGTTATTTACCCTATTGTAAATCTCAGTTTAAAAGCGTCGTTAGTAAGTCATGGCCAGCTGACGATTCAATTAGTGTCAAAATTGATATTTTTAACTTCTTTAGTTGTTTTTCTTTAGCAGGTAGGTTGCAGACAGCTGTTCCGTCAGTGGCTATTTCCATCTAAGCGCTGAAAACATCTACGAGTTTACTTTGAAGACGCACAGTAAACACAGGCGCGTTTAAAATGTGAAACCACACTGTCAGGTCTATAATGATGTCAAAAAGATGAACGCTGTCTAGGTTACAACGCGTAAACAGACATTTTAGAAATTTCTGCCTTCTACCTGCACAACCATTGCTGCTGTCTTCAATTTACTAGCATAGTGAGGGTCAGCTTTTTCATTCCCTTCATGACTCAGTTGAGTACATTGCTCTTTACTTCATATCCTAGGAGCCTAAGGAAATAGCGCTCTATGACGTCTATTAGCACTGAGGACTTTTAGTATCTTTTCACCATGTTCTTGGCATTGGATCGATGTTTGCACCCATTTAATCAAAACATATTTTTTTGGCAAACTTAAGCTCTTTCACTGCTCCTGTCTAAGCCTTAAAGTTGATGTTAGATTCTATCGTCAGATGTTTACAGATCAACAGCAAAAAAGAATGTTTCAAGTACATAAAGCAAACAACGATCAGCGTTGAAAGAAAGTGTTCTTTGATTAACGTTCACTCTTTCCGCTCTGCCTTTAGGCTCATTCTTGAGCCCCGCCAGCAGCCACACAGTGGCTATTAGTATTAGAGGCAGAAGCCTTTAAAGGCAAATGCAACTACTACTACGAAATCTGCCTCTATTACTACTAGCCATACTGCGGCTCCTGGCGGGACTCGGAAGTGTGCCCCAAGGCAGCGGGGGGTGAGTGAGATCCAGTAAAGATCGCTGAGAGTTCATCAGCGAATGCAGTCAATATTCCCGATCTAAACCAACAAGACAACAACCCTATGGCTGAATGGTTGGAGCGTAGGTCTTCTGATCAACAGGTTGCGGTTTGGAGTCTTGGGTGGGGCACCACATCGAGAAGGGTGAGATTGGCTTATGGTGGTTGATAAGCCAGAAACGGCCATCCCAGTCTTCCTCGTGTTTATCAGCATTGTTAACAAGTCAGAAGCTGACTGCGCAGAGCTCTGCACACCGACGCCGGGTCAATAAATAAATTGATCTGGTTCTCCTTCGAGGCCCAGGCTTCAATCAATTCTCGACTTGTGTTGCAGCCCACGTGCGCAATTACCTCGGTGGCTGCTAAGTTGAAATCCTAACCTGTCTGGAAAGCGTGGCATCTGCCTGTGATTATTCGCTACCCCATCGGCACAGCAAGCTTATGCTCGTTTATGCGCAATGCAAGCATGCTTTTGGTTTGACTTGTCTAATTACAAGTGAACTGTATGCACCAGCTACGATATAGTATAGCAAACTGCTTTCTGGGATTAACTTCGTCCTCAAATTTCATGGCTCTTCTCTGCAAAGTAGTATACTTACAACAACGAGGCTCGCTGTTGTTTACATAATCGCTGTTACAGTTCTTTAAAACGCCTTTCACAAAAATTGGTGACTGAAAAATCTTCCGGGCTAATGCAATTAGTAGGAATCTGTTTGAAAATCATCTTTTTCTGAGGCTTCGGATGCCAATAGTTGTCACTTGCGTGTTTTGTGCTACAATCCATTTCTTGCAAACATTCATCTCTTTCAGGAATGATCGTGTTTGGAAGATGTGAACTCCTTGTTGAAATAATCTGCATTTTTAAATCATAATTTACAATCAGGCAGCTAATGAGGCTCAAGATGTTCATCAGTGAGGGTGGATTTATGTCGGTGTTTTCACGGGGCACGTGCAGACTGGTAAGTTCAGGATCACGACATATTAAATTTCGTAGATTATGAACAATACTAAAAAAGACAAGGGAGATCGTTCAGTCATACCCAACCCCAGGTGGTACCCGACCCGAGGCTCAAACTCACGAACTGTTGATCAGAAGATCAACGCCTTAAACATTGCGCCACGAGCTCGCTGTCTTGCCAGTTTATATCGGGAATATTGACATTCCTTGATTAATGCTCACTGATTACTAACGGACCTCACTCGTAGCGTTCTGCGTTGCGGCCCCCTCTTGAGCCCCACCAGACAAGGAATACTGGTCGTACCGAAACCCAGGTGATGCTCCACCCGGGGCTCGAACTCGTGACCTGTTAAGCAGAAATACAACGATCTTACCCTTGTTTTGTCGGCATTGTTTATCGGACTTTACTCCTGCTAGCCACTGCGCGATTTCGGGAGGGACTCAGAGTGAGCCCTGAGGCAAATCGAGACGGCAATTAGCGATCAGTGAGCGTTCAACAACGAATGCTATTGGATTATTCAAAAATCGCGTTCGGTTCGGAGATGCACCTCAATACTGAAACCAACGTGTTATCCGGTTTGCTTTAACTTGAATATGTTCTCAATTAGCTACTTAAATTACGAACAAACAATGTTATTAAGTGTTTTTATTAACCCGTGCTTTTCATGCTATATTTGGTTCACGGGTACTCTATTCATCATCAAAGGTTGTGCTCCGCCTTGGTGCTTTTTAAGGTTTCACAGAATTACTGGACGAAAGGTCCACGAAGGATACATTTATTTTTCCTTTTAATTTAAGGCTAATATATCATCAATATATTCAGTTCATATCGGTACAAATCCGTCCCTTTGGGACTACTTGCTGTTGAGCGAAGCATTATCGAATATCTGAAAAACACTTTCAGTTTTTCTTCTTTCTGAGCAAAAACTGCCAAAAGCTGCTACTTATTAATCAAATCAAACGTCGACGAGTTAGGTCTGATAATTTACAATTCATTTTGAATTAATTTTATGCTTCATTGTTTAAAGAAACTTAAACACAGAAGACTTTATGCAAGATGTTAAAGTTATGGAAATTAGGGTTAATTCTCAAGCGGACGATAGTTATGATACACCAAACCATTATTCCTACTTTTTTACTATGATTTAAGAAATTTACCTCCGGCATATGATAGGTGGCAAGTAAGGTAGCGAACGTTGGTTATCAATGAACCCTTAAAGGCAAACAGAGAGGCGAAATGAAAGTGCGGATAAAAAAATCAACGTTCCCATTTTATTTAACATATAAACTACCACAGTCAATAAAAGAAGTTATTATATGAGCACCATTTTGCCAAAGCAAAATAAGTGTATGTTATGCGTTGAGTGGTTGGCCAGTGGACTGGTAGTCATATGGCGATGGCTCCTTCTTACCCCCTGGTTTATTTGGAAAGCCTGGCGTGCGCGTTATGGGAGCCAGGTCGTGCTGTGGCGCGCGATGAAGGGTACGCCGACCCGTCATCCAATGCGCCCTCTCCCGCATGAGACAACTGACCGGCTTGGACGGTGGTATGATTGTGGGAGGTAGGGGAGAGAGTGAGATCGACGGCTCAGCGCATTTTCCTCACTATACACAATCTGACACGCTTAAATCTATTACGGTGCGCTTAAAGCCGTGGCTTGAAAGGTTGCCAACTGACAGAATAATTCGGACCGCGTAGTCAGTCCAATGTGTACGCTAGTGCGCAACGGGCTGCTATGGCTCCTTATGAATGTGGCCTTCATGGCACTCCCAATCTGTGGAATATGAGCCAAGTTTGGTGGTACGCCAAGTGGTGGCTCCGGCAGGGCCAGCAACCTGCGTCCTCTCCCGCCTCCGATCTTATTGACTCTGTCATGACACCAGGTTCAGGTGGGGGAGGAGGAGAGAGGTGCGGTAAATGCAGCGCAAGTCTACTATCACTTTGAACTAAATCACGCGCAATTCACCGTCCCTGCACCACCCTTCCGTGGAACCTACGGTGGACATAGTTAGACTTCGACGGTTGGACTGTCGTCAACACAGTCACATCGTCAGACGAAATCAAAACGAAGGAGAAATTTAGATTGCCAGACTCATCAATTTGCACAACAGGACAAACAGGATTGAGAAACAGACTAATGGCGCCGAGATACAGTAGGTTTCTGAGCTGGGGAAGGGAAAGGGAATAGTAACGCCTTTCACCATTCCTGTCACCATAAATGGCAATAATTATCGTCTTTTTGCCATCGGATCTTTGCATCAACTTTACGGTGAGGGTGTTTCTTCGTTTCATGTCACAGTAATAAACCTATATTTGAATCTTAAAATTGCATATTAGCTAATATAAAAGCGACTTTACTTGTTCTCATGATCACAACCAGGGAAAATAACCAATGTTCTTGCAAATAAATTGTTTTTCTGGAATGTTTGGGTAGTGTAATAATTCGAATATCCAAACATCTCTCAGATTTAACTCAGTCGTATGAACACCTAAGTATTATTTTCATTTCCACTCGTAGAAAGGTTATTGTTCATTGCCTTGGTCATTTGACATCGATGAAAAACCAAAAGGCGTCAAGTTCTTCATTTATTTATAAAATGAAATGGGATTTCTGTCCACAGGCAATTTACAGTTCCTTCAAAGCTTTCGGATTGATTCTGTATCTAAAAAGGATATTTGCAGGCAATTTCCTGATATTTTAATGACACATTGAAGCACTTTCAGTGAGCACGGAACGAATTAGAGATGGTGGCCATAGAGCAAGCATTAACCCTGAATAACTGTATAGTAAATGACCACATATATCTTGAAATGAACGAGACATCAGATTTATTTTATCATTTTTGATGAAGAACAACGTGTAATGGACTGTATGTGCGTGCAATTGGCACGCTTATTGTAGTACAAATATACCCCAAATATGGCATTGTTGGTCATTTGTCTCAAGAAGATCTTATAAGAATTCACAATCACGGCCACCACGTTTATTAAAATTGGGTTAAGTTTATTGTTCAAATCTGCCCAAAATCCCTGGAAAACGTCTGGTTGATACTAGATTGGTTGCATAGAATATCCTACGTTGGCATTTGGCTTACTGTACAGGAATTGGTTGATTCTCTGCGTTACAGTAGGACGGGTTTGTTAAAAAATCCCAGGCATGATAAACCTCATGTCTTCCAATGGGATCTTAAAGATCAGATGGCTATAGCATTAGCAGTACTTTAGCATTCCCTTGCTGTCATGGGTTCGAGTCCACTCTAGGTCATGGAGTTTTTAACAATTTTGAAAAATGAATTATTAAAATCTGCCAACCCCAATTTTTCATTTGTGCATTACGTACGTCCATGAGCCAACTGTCATTGTTAAATATGGTTCGCAACTTAACCGAAGATATAAGAAATTTCGCCTTAATGCATCCGTATCTATATTAAGTACCTGTCTGTGTTTAATACCCGCTTGCACATTCATGTACAGACTTCGGACTTCTGGTCACAAAGTAGGTCACGTGATCCAGACATCGCAATACTTTACACCGGTTATTAAATTTTGAAATCTATATTGCAATGTTGCTGCAGGAAATTGACATTTTTCAGAATGAAATTATGTAAACATATTAAGCACAAATAATTGCTTATGTCAGCCGGACTAAATAACTGCAATTCAAACGAAGACAAAAAGGTCTCTTCGCATCCTTTTGCGAAAGTGAATGCTTGCGTACCAATAATGCGTAATCGAAATTATTCTATCTACCTTTCAGAAATTCAGTAAAACTGGTATATTTGTATTTGAAAGCATATTTGAGGTCAACGATGACATCCTTGTGGCCCTTTTCATGAACAGGTTGCAACGTAATTTGATTTGCATTTGAAATTCTATGTCATAATTGTTTCCATAGGGTGTACATGAAATGTCTCTTTTTCAATTTTTTATGCGTAGACATTAACCTGTATGATCATTACGTATATGAGCGTTGCTTTCACCTATCCGTGTTCAGTAGTTGCCCTTTGCAATGTTAGCCGAAGTGCGGAATTGATTTTAATTCAGATCCGGTTTCTCACGTGTGGTTGCAGAAATAATTATCAAAAAGCATAATATTCAGATACTTTAGACACGTCAGAATGCCTGCCTTCTGAAAAGACTGTACTCAGTAAATCATAACTAACCACAGAGTACGAACTTCCCAATTTCCTTTAAATGCCTTGTTAATTCGAGCATATCTTGTAGAAAACATGCAGAAAATTGCACATGTTATACTCGTTCGGCAACATATATACCGTCTTCAAATTTTATACTTGATAAAATGGTTTTTTGAAGTTAAAAACATTTTCACTGCTCAAGAAAGTTTGCATGTATTTGCAAATGCCCCATACGCATACATTTTTTATGGATGATAAAAATATACAACATTGGACTTGGAAGGTTTGCGTTGCATGTGGACCAATGTTTATGCCTAATACTTTGCCATACTTGGCGAACAACTACAATGTGGTATGAACGAACACAACGATTTTTTCAAAGAATCTGATAATACATTGTATAAAATTTAGCGATACATTTTTTTCAAGGTAGAACGTTAGGCGATAAAGTTATGTTATACCAAATGAACTTTTGAGAAATAAAACATTAAGAGGCATTGGAAAGCAATAAAAGAAGGTTTTACTCCGTATTCAGTCATTTTGTACTTTATGTAAATTTTGTAATCATCCGCGAAAGAAGCTTATTCCAAGATGGCATCAAGATATGGCTATGCAATTAGCCATAATACAACACCACTGAAATAAAGCCTTGGAAGTAAAAACAAATTGCAGCATTTGGAATAGCAAATGTTGGTTTGGCAAAATACTTTGAAGAGCCGCTCTTGGCCTTTTATAAATGCGAAGCGTTAAATAAGCATAGCAGTTCATTTACTTAAAAAACAGTTGACTGGCATAATTCATGGTTTTTAACCGGATAGACTTGCTGTTAAAATAACTATTAGAAGGCTTGCAACTGCGAAGTAGTTATACTCCAAAAGCTTCATTTTGCAGCTAATTTGCAATCATTTGCAGGACACAATAGCATGTGTTAATTGTTTTTTATCCCTGTAACTGTTTGTATGCACTTATTTTAACTACATCAACAAAGACGTTTTGATTCATCTTAAATGGGAAGTTTTTTATTTATTCAACTCATTTGGACTCGTTTTTACAAGGAGAAGTACGACATAGTAGACCACATGTAGATTTGTTAAACACCGTTATGTGTTGCCAAGTATTTTTTTTTGTCAGAATGATAAAATTGCAGTGGCGCTTAGCAAAAAATTACCCTCTTTAATGGCTTTCTCCTAGAAATACTACCTTCATTTATATTTTGGAGCTTCCATGCCTATTAAAATTTTTATTTTAAAATGGCAAAATCATGTATGTTGTATATTTGATTTAACAGTTTAATCCATCTTCTTTTCCCACCAGCAGCTAATTCCTCTTGGAATAAATGGAAATGCCGCATTACTTTCCAGATATTTAAACTTTGGATGAGGCCTCTTTAAATTAGCAATGATTCATGTTAGTCATTGATTTTCCATATTTACTGGGCAACATAATCAATCCTCACCATTACAATGTCAGACTCATGATACAATATGTGAATTATTTTGTTCTGAAATTGCTTTCTACTGTCGGGTATTTTTAAATCTCTCAAGTAATAATCTTGAAATACTTCTCTGCTGCTAGTCTAGTGCAAACGCGATGCCAAGTTTCATTTGCATAGCTCCGTTGTTGCAATTCAGACGTATCATTATGAAATTCCCTAAAGGGTTGACTCATCTTGAGTTCATTAAATTGTTACTGTTAAAAATATTGCGAAATCAAAATACTCTCATTATTTGCTTTTTATTCCCCGGTTTACTAATCTACGTGCAGTTGGGATGAAGATTGTAGTAATACTGAGTTATTTAATACACAAATGGAGACTTTATAAACTAAAAAAATAATGCTACTGGAAATTTTTTTTTTAAGCACACATTTAATTTGCTTCCACAAAATTGGCTGATTAAACCTGTCTAAAACCTCGAAAAGTTTTCTGTGGGTTCTGAAATTGAGACTCAATATACACCAATTTCCCCTTAGATGACCTGGAAGCTACGTGGTTCTAAAATATTTGTTACGCATTTTCTTTAATTCACGCGTGATAACGAATTATAGTAACATGTCTCTAGTATAAGTTTGACATTATTTTGAAGGTAAATATGTATGATTTAGACTAGCATTAGACCGTGAAATCCGAAAACATTTATTGGCACAGATTCTCTCCGAAAAGAAGTCCATTTAGGATTAGGTCATAATTATTTTATTCACTCTCAAACAATAATTTCGTTTTGCTGTTTTGATAACACATAATACACTGGCCGACATATGCTTGTAGGACGTAATCGAAAATAATATGACACAATTGAATACTGTTGCAAACCTTGTACTCTAGGTGTTACACAGTGGTCCAAAATTTGCAAAGGGGATTGGCGACTAACTCTGACTATAAACCCGATGCTGTGCTTTCCACTTCTAGTTTTAAGGGTTATTCATTTCATCCTTTGGTGCAGAAAATCCACGTCCTTTAAAAAAACAGAGTAATAGAAATTCTTTTCCGAAGACGAGCTGCAACAAAAATGCCCGTTTAAGTGTGATAGCATTTTTTTACCATCAAACATCCTAGAAAATGTCACACTGTGTTTGCTGGAAGCCTGGTGGATGCCATTTATAAAGAGCTTATTCAAGCCGAGTCGGAGGATAGACGCCATTATCGTTTGTTGGCAACAAGTGTTCTCTTCTAAGGCTTATGTGGGCCTCTGGTACATCCCTTCCCGCTGAATTTAAAAACTTTCCTCAACGGTCTCTCCACCCCGGTCTCCTAATTGTTCCATACCACTCCCTATCTCACTGCGCGAATGATACTTCTCCCTTTGTTTACCACGTCCGATTTCGCCCACTTATCCATTGCCAATCCCTGTTGACCTCCCGCGGAGTAGTGATTTTCACAGCACAGTAGAGTTGCGTCCAAGCCTGTGATGCACTAGCGGATAAGAGGAGCAAACATCCTATTGTGAATATGAAATAAGCCAAAAGTAAATTCTGTTTTAAGCGCAAATGTTAAAGAGTGAAGTAGCGTTTGGGGTTGAATAAACATATAGCTGATTTAATATATATCTTTTTTAAATCACCTGATTTAAAGTTCAGGCAGTAGCACAAATGCGGCAGATTAAAAACTACACGAAAATCTAACAAATATTGCAAAAATATTTCTTCTTTATATTTGCAGAGGAATTTAGGCTATTGCGTATTCAAAAAAAAAGATTTTAATTCAGCATAACCTACCTGGGTCGAGTATGGTTTCCCTGGCTTCGCACGCTAAAGACTCATGTAAATACTCCATTGTAATTTCTGAATTGACTCTCTTTTGCATATATTTACGAATTAGGAATGTATTTAAAAATGCTGCAAAATTCCAAACCTTATGTCCTTCTAACAATAAGAAAGCAGAAATGCTAATTAGTAGTTCGATAGGCTGTAATAGACTTTTTCTACAATAAAAGTTCCTTTGCTGAAAAACTTTTTGAAAACTTTGATAAGAAGTAACATTTTTCGTTATAACACATATAAGATGCTCGTAAAAATCAGTTTTCTGCAGTTCAATATCAATCCTCAAGCTTTATTTCCTTACATATCCATTAATGTACTTTCAATTTATTTTGCAATTTTTTTAGAGTAAATATTTTTTTGCAGCAATTTAAACGTTCCAAATGATATTTTGACTTCTTTTAGCTAACAACTTGTATTGATAACGAGGCAAAACCTACGTGTCCGCACACACACCCTCAGCGATCGTACAGTTAACAACGATCTACGCTTACAAAATATCCCAGACCATGGTACTTATTTTTATTTTATTATTGTTGATGGCCTGACATAACGCAAATCTAGACCGTTAGCAATCGGGAGTTCGAATTGGGTTGAAAACACTTAGAAACATCGAGCTACTTTAACCGACTGGCCTCCTTATTCCATTCATCGCCAATGAGAGCGTTTAGGTTAATTTGAATGAAAATTAACCATATGATTGCAACTGAGAAAAAAAGATTACTGCAACTAGTTCAGAAACAAAGGACAGTTTCTACGGTGGTTTAGCATGGTATCTAGCGATTTTGTATATCGTAAGGTAGAGGGACGCTTTATGTTAAAAGAAAAATTCCACAAGTTTCAGTAAATATTTCCTCTTTTCACCAAACATATTATGTTTTACACGGAAAACATAACACCGGAAGATTACAGAGAATTTGCACAACGTAGAAAGGAGAATTGAGAGAATTTCATTAAAATTGGGAGAATAAAAAATTGCAACTCGATTTCAAAAACTAACTATTTTGAGAGAAATGGAGCTGCTATTTGCATAACATTTTGAAGGCTTCCTTTTTAATGCGTCAGAAAATAAATGGATAGTGACCAAAGCAAAGTACATTTACGAACGCTTCATACGTGAGAAAGAAAATAGGACCTGACGTCCGCAAAAAATTGTGACAAGGATTAAATATAGCTTTGAATATTTTTTCCTAGAGGGCATGCTAAATGGCTTTCTCCTACTGTTTATTAAAAATCACACTGGGAAATATATAACTGACGTGAAGTTCAACATTGATCGTCAAGATTTTAAACCTTTGTTTCTACTGTACTTTGACTTAATTAAAAACCTCAAATTCACACCTAAAAAAAGACATTTGCTCTCAGGATTAGTCAGTCGCTAAAATTTGCAAATGCAATCATTACTTAAAAATGCCTGTGCAGCATATATTGCACATGAAGGTTGGCATTCAAGCAGGGGTTATTTCGCTTAATGTTTCAAGGAAACGTGCAAAAGACGCTAATCAAAAAGTACAAAAATTAACCTTTGCTTTCATGGAGAGCCATTGCGTTGTGTAAAAACATTTCTTCAAGGGTCAACTTAACATCATTTGGATCTATCATTTAAAGAATAAATCCTTAAGTTTTAGATTTATCTTTTTTAGAACAAATCCATTTTTATCATTGCACTTGGAGTATTCAGAAGTTATTAAGTTGCGATTTTATCTTCCCAAGCTCTACCTGCGAAACATTTTGAGGTATGAAATGCCGATTCTGATGCTGGCAACGATTAGCTAATAAATTATTCTTTAGGTGGATCTATGTATGCATTAAGCACTTCAGCATGTGGGAACGTGAAGAGTAAATCTGTTACATATACTTTCATCGACTGCCCATTAGGCGGTTGTTCTTAAATTTAATTTTTTCCGTAAACTGCGAAAATGTACTCGAACTTTCGATATTGCATTCATTCTAATGTCAGCTGTTGACCAGACGCGATGTGTACAATAGGGAAAAGGCTGGATACTATAGACACTATCAGATACTGGTCAGAGTAATGTTATTGAAGATAGCTTTCGTTGAGATCTATTAACAGGATAACTGCGTTCGCAAGTAAATTTGAACTAACTTTAGATAAGACGGGTTTAAATACAAAGATAACTTTGAAGTTTTCTTTTTAAAAATCCTAACAAACAAAAATGAGTTTTGGTTTTCAGATGGACAGTGTAAATGACCAATGCATAGACTCTGTGTAGGTATAGTTAACTGAATTCTTGGTTGAGAAAGACTACAGACCGGCACGGTGCTGAGTGAAAACAGGTTTCCAAATTTCCATTCATAGCTGAAAATGGTGCCATCATTTAACCAGTTTTTGCTAAAATATTTACAGAATGCATCTTCAACCCAAATGCTAATTGCATGACGTTATTCTACTACCATGCCATAGACCCCAGAAAGTATGCGTGATGCTCCATCTTCAAGCTCCCAAATGCTGAACTACTAAATGCATACATAGATCCACATAACAAATAATTTATTGGCGGATCCTTGCCGGCATCAGAATCGGCATTTTTTACCTAAAAATGTTTCTCAGGTAGAGCTTGGGAAGATAAAAATAGCAACTAAATAACTTCTGAATACTCCAAGTGCAATGATGAAAAATGGATTTGTTCTAAAAAAGATAAGTCTTAAAAGTTAAGGATTAATTTCTTTAAATGATAGACCAAATATAATAAGTTGACCCTTGAAAAAACTGTTTTTACACAACACAAAGGTTAGTTTTGTACTTTTTGATCAGCGCTTAAAGTTTTCTAGAAAAATTGAGCGAAAAATCCCCGTTGAATGCTAACATCCAGTCGCTGCAAATTTTAGCGACTGACTAATCCTGAGAGCAAATGTCTTTGTTTAGGTGTGAATTCGAGGTTTTTTTAATTAAGTCAAACTACAGTAGAAACAAAAAGTTTAAAATCTTGACGATAAATTTTGAACTTTCACGTCAGTAATATATTTCCCAGTGTGATTTGTTAATAAACAGTAGCAGAAAGCCATATAGCATGCCCTCTAGAAAAAAATATTCAAAGCTATATTTTATCATTGTCAAATGTATTTCTGGACGTCAGGTCCTAATTTATTTCTCACGTATGAAGCGTTTGTAAATGTACTTTTGCTTTGGTCACTATCCATTTATTTTCTGACGCATTTAAAAGAAAGACTTAAAAAAATTATATGTAAAAAGCAGATCAATGTCTCTCAAAAATAGTTAGCTTTTTGAAATCAAGTGCTAATTTTTCTTCTCTCAATTGGCATAAAAATCTTCTTATATCTACGTCGAGCGGACTATTTTCACCCATTGTAAATCAAACTTTGACCCTCTTTGTTTATCCAAAATGCAATAATTTAAAGTTATAAGTGCACAACGCTGACAACGTCTTAAAGGAAGTGCAATTTGTTTTTCATTTTGCCACTCATTCAAGGATGATTATTACCGATGTCGATAGTTGCAGTGGTCTGCCATTCCTCAGCAATCGTCCGCTGTATATGTGGTTCGTGTGTAATTTAGATTTTTAGGGAGATTTAATTGCCGTATAGCGTGAAAAACGCAAACAGTAAATTGCATGTGGTATATGCTTGCTGAATATGCCTGGGGACCTGATCGTGATTAATAATTTTTCCGACAAAGTAGCAGTCGCCTTAGACATTTTTTAATAACAACTGCATGTAACTATGTTGGGTACGTATAGATTGTGAACAAACGGTCAAAAGGGAAAGGTTACAATGTAGATATTGTAGTGTATTAGATGCAATGCTAAGCAGCTATGTTGCAATACTCCACCACTATATACGCGTTCTCCAATATGTAATGTAGGTAACGTCCTGCATTTGAAACTTTCACCGTACAGTGTGGAGTGATTAATTTTCAGGCATTCAAACACTTATCCGTCTCTCTTCGCTTAGTACCTGCGTTAAACTGGAAAATAATTAGATTTTCTACTGGTCAGAGGAATTGTGATTTCTTTTGTTTTCTTATGGAAACTGTGTACTAAATGTTTAAATGATTGAATTGATGCTGTAGACAAAAATGCCGGCTTTAAATTAGCAATGCTTCATGTTAGTCATTGATTTTTAAATGTTTACTGGGCAACATAATCAGTCCTCACCATTACAATGTCGGACTCCTGATACAATATGTGAATTATTTTGTTCTGAACTTGCATTCTACTGTCTGATATTTTTAGATCTCTCAAGTATTAATCTTGAAATACTTCTCTGCTGCTAGTCTAGTGCAAACGCGATGCCAAGTTTCATTCGCATAGCTCCGTTGTTGCCATTCAGATGTATCATTATGAAATTCCCTAAAGCGTTGACTCATCTTGAGTTCATTAAATTGTCACTGTTAACAATAGTGCGAAATCAAAAATACTGTCATTATTTTGCTTTTTTTATTCCCCGGTTTACTAATCTACGTGCAATGTGGATGAAGTAATACTGAGTTATTTAATAAACAAATGGACACTTTATAAACTAAAAATAATGCTACTGGAAATAAGCACACATTTAATTTGCTTCCACAAAAATTGGCTGATTAAACCTTTCTAAAACCTCGAAAAGTTTTCTGTGGCTTCTGAAAATTGAGACTCAATATACACCAATTTCCCCTTAGATGACCTGGAAGCTACGTGGTTCTAAAATATTTGTTACGCATTTTCTTTAATTCACGCGTGATAACGAATTATAGTAACATGTCTCTAGTATAAGTTTGACATTATTTTGAAGGTAAATATGTATGATTTAGACTAGCATTAGACCGTGAAACCCGATGCTGTGCTTTCCACTTCTAGTTTTAAGGGTTATTCATTTCATCCTTTGGTGCAGAAAATCCACGTCCTTTAAAAAAACAGAGTTATAGAAATTCTTTTCCGAAGACGAGCTGCAACAAAAATGCCCGTTTAAGTGTGATAGCATTTTTTTACCATCAAACATCCTAGAAAATGTCACACTGTGTTTGCTGGAAGCCTGGTGGATGCCATTTATAAAGAGCTTATTCAAGCCGAGTCGGAGGATAGACGCCATTATCGTTTGTTGGCAACAAGTGTTCTCTTCTAAGGCTTATGTGGGCCTCTGGTACATCCCTTCCCGCTGAATTTAAAAAAACTATCCTCAACGGTCTCTCCACCCCCGGTCTCCTAATTGTTCCATACCACTCCCTATCTCACTGCGCGAATGATACTTCTCCCTTTGTTTACCACGTCCGATTTCGCCCACTTATCCATTGCCAATCCCTGTTGACCTCCCGCGGAGTAGTGATTTTCACAGCACAGTAGAGTTGCGTCCAAGCCTGTGATGCACTAGCGGTTAAGAGGAGCAAACATCCTATTGTGAATATGAAATAAGCCAAAAGTAAATTCTGTTTTAAGCGCAAATGTTAAAGAGTGAATTTGCGTTTGGGGTTGAATAAACATATAGCTGATTTAATATATATCTTTTTTAAATCACCTGATTTAAAGTTCAGGCAGTAGCACAAATGCGGCAGATTAAAAAAACTACACGAAAATCTAACAAATATTGCAAAAATATTTCTTCTTTATATTTTGCAGAGGAATTTAGGCTATTGCGTATTCAAAAAGATTTTTAATCAGCATAACCTACCTGGGTCGAGTATGGTTTCCCTGGCTTCGCACGCTAAAGACTCATGTAAATACTCCATTGTAATTTCTGAATTGACTCTCTTTTGCATATATTTACGAATTAGGAATGTATTTAAAAATGCTGCAAAATTCCAAACCTTATGTCCTTCTAACAATAAGAAAGCAGAAATGCTAATTAGTAGTTCGATAGGCTGTAATAGACTTTTTCTACAATAAAGTTCCTTTTGCTGAAAAACTTTTTGAAAACTTTGATAAGAAGTAACATTTTCGTTTTAACACATATAAGATGCTCGTAAAATCAGTTTTCTGCAGTTCAATATCAATCCTCAAGCTTTATTTCCTTACATATCCATTAATGTACTTTCAATTTAGGTTAATCGAAGAAAAATTAACCATATGATTGCGACTGAGAAAAAAAGATTACTTCAACTAGTTCAGAAACAAAGGACAGTTTCTACGGTGGTTTAGCATGGTATCTAGCGATTTTGTATATCGTAAGGTAGAGGGACGCTTTATGTTTAAAGAAAAATTCCACAAGTTTCAGTAAATATTTCCTCTTTTCACCAAACATATTATGTTTTACACGGAAAACATAACACCGGAAGATTACAGAGAATTTGCACAACGTAGAAAGGAGAATTGGGAGAATTTCATTAAAATTGGGAGAATAAAAAAATTGCAACCTCGATTTACAAAAAGCTAACTATTTTGAGAGAAATGGAGCTGCTATTTGCATAACATTTTTATGGCTTCCTTTTTAATGCGTCAGAAAAATAAAAAGATGGTGACCAAAAGCAAAGTACATTTACAAACGCTTCATACGTGAGAAAGAAAAATAGGAACTGACGTACACAAAAAAACATTTGACAAAGGATTAAATTTAGCTTTGAATATTTTTCCTAGAGGGCATGCTAAATGGCTTTCTCCTACTGTTTATTAAAAAAATTACACTGGGAAATATATAACTGACGTGAAGTTCAACATTAATCGTCAAGATTTTTAAACCTTTGTTTCTACTGTACTTTTGACTTAATTAAAAACCTCAAATTCACACCTAAACAAAGACATTTGCTCTCAGGATTAGTCAGTCGCTAAAATTTTTCAAATGCAATAATTACTTAAAAATGCCTGTGCAGCATATATTGCATGAATGTTGGCATTCAACGGGGATATTTCGCTCAATTTTCAAGTAAACGTGCAAAAGACGCTAATCAAAAAGTACAAAAATTAACCTTTTGCCTTTCATGGAGAGCCATTGCGTTGTGTAAAAACATTTCTTCAAGGGTCAACTTAACATCATTTGGATCTATCATTTTAAAGAATGAAATCCTTAAGTTTTTAGACTTATCTTTTTAGAACAAATCCATTTTTATCATTGCACTTGGAGTATTCAGAAGTTATTAAGTTGCGATTTTATCTTCCCAAGCTCTACCTGCGAAACATTTTGAGGTAAGAAATGCCGATTCTGATGCTGGCAACGATTAGCTAAAAAAATATTCTTTAGGTGGATCTATGTATGCATTAACCAGTTCAGTATGTGGGAACGTGAAGACTAAATCTTTTTACACATACTT
>WEDG01000424.1:0-38909 GCA_017591395.1 Schistocephalus solidus | reverse complement strand
CGATTATTCTCTGGAGTCCATATACCAGAAACCGCATAGAGAACGCTGTGGGACCCACTGAGGAGCCGAACCCCTCGTTGCTGTATCACACAGCAGCAGAAACATCGGCGAAACACGTGTCTGGGCTTTTAGCTAGTATCTATGTCGGAAGTACGGTATAACGTCTTTGCCATAAAAGATTCATACTAGTTGTAGTACTACTTGTTTGTAGAATGGGCATTACGTGGTTATTCCACAGTGGTTGATTGTCTTCGACCCAAATGTTCATTGAAATATCGGGTCTGACCCTAAAAAGTCATGTCCGAATCACCTGACTCCATGTCTGGCACTTAATAATTTCAGAAATTATTTCCCTATTATTCTCTGGAGTCCATATACCAGAAACCGCATAGAGAACGCTGGGGGACCCACTGAGGAGCCGAACCCCTCGTTGCTGTGTCACACAGCAGCAGAAACATCGGCGAAACACGTTTCTGGGCTTTTAGATAGTACCTCTGTCGGAAGTACGGTATAACGTCTTTGCCATATAAGATTCATACTACTTGTAGTACTACTTGTTTGTAGAATGGGCATTACGTGGTTATTCCACAGTGGTTGATTGTCTTCGACCCAAATGTTCATTGAAAATGCGGGTCTGTCCCAAAAAAGTCATTTCCGAATAACCTGACTCCATTTCTTGCACTGAATAATTTCAGAAATTATTTCCCCGATTATTCTTTGGTGTCTATATACCAGAAACCGCATAGAGAACGCTGCATGTCAGTTTTGTTGTTGCAAGTGACGACATCCACCTTATACCCTACGAAGACAGACTTGCACTGTGTTTACCACACTCTCTTCCTCTTTCTGTTTTTCATGACCCACCTTGTTCCAATGTCGGGACGATACCAAGACTAAAAGAGGTGAGCATGGGCAAAGTGGCCGACAAAACTAAACCACACATCTACGTGAACCACAAAAGACCCAGTCCCTTAGTGTGCCATAGAAGCCACACTAAGGATGATCAATTGCATTCTGACACTTACTCCTTCAGTTCCTCCAAAATAATTCACATAGGGATCGAGTTATCCTGTCAGTTGGCAGCCCTTTGAGCCACGATCGACGGTGCGCCATGGTACGATAGGCGCAGGCACGTCAAAGTCATTAAAACGATGAATGTGATGCTGTGCCGAGAAAATGGATTACCCGGTGTTAGCAGCTCTCTCTCCATCCGGTGCACCAGTCAACTGTTCCGCAGGCAATGCACTTCACCTGCCATGAAAACCGAGTAATGCAGTCAGATGCACATGGCAAGATAGTTTGTGAAAGCCTTCCATGTCACCTAGGGCGCAGAGTGGTCGCTGCAAGGTATAGTTTCAGTAAGGCAACGGCCGCCACACGCCTACAAGAAGAAGCTGTGCCACCCCATCATCCCATGCCCAAACCCCTCCCCTCCTCGCCCAAACACACGGACGACAGTTCGACCGTCGTAGTCCGCCGATGTTTACAGTATGCGCCACGGAAGGTTGGTGCAGAGACGGTGACATGCGCATGATTTAGGTTAAAGTGATAGTATACTTGCGCAGCATCTACAGCACTCTCTCCTCCTCCCCCACCTTAGCCCGGTGTCATGACAGAGTCAAGAAGACCAGAGATGAGGGAAAGGGCGCAGGTGGCTGGCGCCGCCGGAGCGGCCCCTGGGCGTGCCAGCACACCTGGCTCGGATCTCACGGAGTGATAGTGCCATAAAGGCCACATAAAGAAGGAGCCATTGTAGCCTGACTCTCAGTCCGCCAGACAGCCACTTCACACAAAACACACATTGGGCTGACCACGTGGTTCGTGTTATCACGTCAGTTGGCAACCTTCCAAGCCACGGCTTTTAGCGCACCGTGATAGTTTTAAGCACTTAAGATTGTTTATAGTTAGGAAAATACGTTGAGCTCTCGACCTCACTCTCTCTCTCCCACCCTCACAATCAGACCACTGTCCGAGCCAGTCAGTTGTCTGATGCGAAAGTGGGCGCATCTGCTGGTGACCTCGTCTACGTGTACTACGTACACTACCTAGCCCCCCAAACACAAGCATCAGGATTTCACACACACATGATAGTTCGACCGTCGATTTCTAACGAGGTCAAACTGTATGCTCCATAACCTGGTGGTGCAGGTACGATGACTTGCGCGTGATATAGTTTAAAGTGATAGTAGCCTTGTGCTGCATCTACCGCACTCTCTCTCCTCCCCCCACCTGAGCCCGGTCTCATGACAGAGTCAAGAAGACCGGAGATGAGAGAGTTCGCAGGTGGCTGGCGCAGCCGGGTCCACTAAGTCCTAGCCGCCCCTAGGCGTGCCACCACACCTCTATGTTCGGCATTTGTTATGGGAGCGCAACCCGAATAACGCATGCCATGCCCTGATGTGGTCCCCATGTTGGTCCAACGCATGTACCACGTGGCCCGTTTAGGGGTCACACACGACAGTTCGACCGTCGTAGTCCGACGATGTCCACCTATGCTCCATGGGAAAGAGGAGCAGGGACAGTGACTTGCGCGTGATTTAGTTTAAAGTGATAGTAGACTTTCGCTGCATCTACCGCACTCTCTCCTCCTCCCCCACCTGAGCCCGGTTTCAAGACAGAGTCAAGAAGACCGGAAGCGGGAGAGGACGCAGGTGGCTGGCGCGGCTGGGTCCCTTGAGTCCTAGCCGCCCTTAGGCGTGCCACCACACCTCCATGTTCAGCATTTGTTATGGGAGCGCAACCCGAATAACGCATGCCGTGCCCCGATGTGGCCCCCATGTTGGTCCAACGCATCTACCACGTGGCCCGTTAAGGGGGCATACGATAGTTCGACCGTCGTAGTCCGACGATGTCCACCGTATGTTTCATGGAAGGGTGGTGCAGGGAGGGTGACTTGCGCGTGAATTAGTTTTAAGTGGTAGTAGCCTGGCGCTGCAGCTACCGCACTCTCTCCTCCTCCCCCACCTGAGCCCGGTATCAAGACAGAGTCAAGAAGACCGGAGGCGGGAGAGGACGCAGGTGGCTGGCGCGGCCGGGTCCCCTAAGTCCTAGCCACCCCTAGGCGTGCCACCACACCTCCATGTTCGGCATTTGTTATGGGAGCGCAACCCGAATAACGCCTGCCGTGCACTAATGTGGCCCCCGTGTTGGTCCAACGCATCTACCACGTGGCCCGTTTAGGGGGCAGGAGGGGGCATACACACACACATACACATACTCTTTCCTGATCGGCAGTCGACTGATTGAAGTGTAGAGTCAACTGTAAAATCTGCTAATTGAATCTCATCAACACCAGCAATAAATCATCTGCGGGCCAGCAGTTTGCCCGCGTAAACACAGCCTTCGTCAAGTGCCGATATGTCGAGGACCACTGCCGCCGCCTTTCTAGGCCTGCTGGTGGCGACTAGATGATACGAGCTGGGATGGAAACAGCAGAGGGGAGTGCGAAGAGGACGGAGAGACGGACAAGAAGGCTAGAGAAATGAAAGCGTCGAAGAATAGAAGGTGGAGGCAAGGGAACCAGCAAGCACACGCGTTCACAGTAGGTATAATACCGCGATGTTGTCTTCGTCGCACAGGTGTCACGTGCACGCACCAAGCGTGCGCGCGCGCACTCACACGCATGTGCAATGTAGCCATCCGCGATCAGCTGGAGCACGAGATCGTTGCAAATTGGATCGATAAGACGACGGGGAATGTTACCATACATTGCGCGTACTAAGAGCCTAGTAGCAAACCCCCCTCTTAGCCCACTCAAACGAAGACGCCCGGAGGCACGCAGGCTACAGCAGCCAAAAACTAAGAAAGTAATATTTTTGAAGATCGAGAGAGAGGGCGAGAGAGAGAGAACTGGTCAAGAGTTTGAGGAGGTCGCGACGGAAAATTAACAGATGCGGCGAGCAGTAGCAGTGCGCGAACTTTAATAGTAATATACCAGAAGTAACAGAGTATAGGAACTGGCAGACGGACACCGATGCATCGGCCGAGAGCACAAATAGGCATCCACCTGTCAGGTCGAAATCGACAAAGAGAGAGATAGGAGGAGCGACCGGGAAGGGAGGCAGATTCACAAACAACTGATCCGGGCTTATTCCACCTTCGTTCAGCCATTCATAACACTGGTCATCATATGCCACCAAAAACGGAAGAACGATCAGGCCCCCGGCGCAGGTGGTTCACAGACGACACGGTCTATCAGAGGAGTCATAAGCTCTTCGTCGAACCGGAGTTAATCATAGCCTAGCCACTTGGCGCACTCGGCCGCGGCTACTCGGCTATTTGTCCATTCCACAGTTTGACTGCGGGTATCGTCTACCATGTGCCAGATATCAGGGTGGATCCAAGGACGGTGACTTGCGCGTTAATTATACTTACGCAGCATCTACCGCACTCTCTTGTGCCTCAACCACTTGGGCCCAGGGTCAAGACAGAGTAAAGACGACCAGAGGCGGGAGATGGAGTGAGCCTGCGCTTAGGGCGTGCCCTGGATTCATCTTGTTCTGACATGACCCCGTCCAGAGCATCGACTGCGTGGCCCGTTACAGAGCTTCCCAAAGCAACCCCTCAAGAATTAGAGACATACTGGCTCCGTACATTACTAATCGCCGTTTAACCTCCCTTATAACAAACTTCCGCGACCGAAAGGCCAACCTATAATTTACTGCCACCTAAACTCAGCTAATGTGAAATCGCCGGTTCAAAGTTGTCTGTATTTCACTCCGCCTTTGCTTTCCTCACCAATGCGCAGTTGTAAATATGTATTTCAGTGTAGGCACGCGAGCGAGGAGTTTGCAACTGGCTGTCTGCCTTCATTAGTCCACGATAACACAATGAACCAGGTTCATGGACAGGTCTAAAAAGCATGCATGCACACGTGCTCGGGGCGTGCACTGAACCCGTGGGTCAGAAAACTATGCAAAGTGATGGTTCTGCAATCACAAGCGACGACGAAGACAGCGTCCACCACGCACGCGCCGCATGAGTTGAGCATGAGAACAGTGACTTGCGCAGCATCTACCACACTCTTCCCTCACCCACGATAGCAAGACGACTGGAGATGGTCGCGGAAGATGCCTTACGAGACCCACCCGAAGGGCAACGGTTATTTTTTTCAAAGTGCAACAAAGCTTCCAGTATAATTTACCCGACTTTAAGGTTTACAATTCACCGACACACACAATACTGACACAACTATCTTCAAGTGTATTTGCCAGTTGAGAAGAATACTGCAGTAGGAACGATAAAAGAGGATCCTGTACCCCTAAACCTACCCGGTTACAGCGAGTTCGAGGATAGTTATGATTTACATGTTATGAGATGCGAAAACTGATCTGATAAGCGTCGGAGACCGAACGTCGCAGACCAACCTCCTGTCTTGCGGAACTGAGTTTACCTCCTCTCCCTCGTTTCCGGTCAGCCGACTGCACATGGTTTGTGGCAGCAAGGAGTGCCTCTGTAGTTTTTCGTGGTCTAAACTATCCTCTGGATGAGGCTTCAGTGAGTTGGCGATACAAGCGACAATGCGAGTCCGAGGAAGTAATTGAGAACACGAGTTTTATTCAACTGGTGCGTTTCGGATTCCAACTCCAAGCCGTATCTGATACTGCCACTGAGGATGGGTTCGAGTTGGAATTCGAAACGCACCAGGTGAATAAAGCTCTTGTCCCAGTGAGCGAATCTACTGCCTCAGTGACTTCACGTACTCTACTGAACGGATAGTTACTTTCCAGGTAGGAAGCGTAAAGGGTGGAAGCACAATATCCGGACGCACTGAGAACATTACAAGCAAAGCCAAGTGTCTTACGGGAACCATAGTAAAAGCGAATTTATGGTAGAACGGAGAAGCAGAAAACCTGGGAAAAGCAGACGCAGAAGGTAAGGATAATTACAACCTACTTACCAACTAGAAGTGATCTAAGAGGAACCCGCGGAAGCGGAAAATCTATCCAATGGCGGGGCGCGTAGGGCACGGGAATCGACCTCCCGGATCGGCTTAAGGGAAAGCAAACCTTAACCGACGTCAAACAGAGCTAAATGGGAACGCAGGTGACTAAAGGAAGAAACTTGAAACCGTGAAAATTAAATGAGGGACAGATAATCTGGAGCCAATATTCTCAATGGGTTCGGCTATTTTGCTTCCACCGCCTCTCTCCTCGAGTCTTTGCTCTTTCTTCACAGACATCCGGATGGCTGCCTGACACACGCTACCCTAGAAGAAGACTGAGTTACCGCAAGGCGAACGCAAACAACTTCTAAAGACAGTGTTAAGAGCATCTGGTGATAAGTTGGTGCCATCCTTACTCTGTCTATTCAGGTGGGTGCTATAGCAGGATTCCAATCGAAAACAGCAATGGTAGATAGTATAAGACAACTAATTACGGCGCATAAACCTGCCCACTACTTCGAACACCTTCAAATCTATCCATGGCACGTGGAAACAACTTACAACCTACGGTGACAACAGTGAGCCTTCATAAACAAATACTAGCGTAGATTGGAGCTAATTGGTTATGCTGGTTAGGCGTTGAAAAACAAAACGCAAGACGCAAAACGCATTAAGATGCCGGGTGGATTGACCATTTATCTGCAGGGAGAGGTGATCTGCGCGGAACGAATGATGCTGCCTTCGAAAAACGTCTCTTTGATCATCGAAAGTGCAGGCAGAACTGTCAACCATGTCCCATGCCTCTACCCCCGAATTCGAACATGGATTGCAGTCCGCCTTCGTTTTTAAGCATGTGGTCGATGTAGAGGGCTGACCACACCAACGGAAGGTAATTTCACTACAACAGTTGACTACTAAGCAGTTTAAAAAGTTCTGGTCAAAAGACGAATATATAAAGATTATTGATGGTCATCCACGGTATCGGTTTTGGAAGTCTGTCGCATCTTACAGATAGGTTGCTGAGCGGTTGCCAGTGGGACTGTAGATTGAGCCTCAAGGCACAATGAGACGATTCTGTCCCCTGCGACGGGTAGGCGCCCTTCTACCACGGTCCATGCACCCGATCGAAAGCGACAAGACAGCGAGTCCGTGGCTCGATGGTTAGGGCGTTTAACTTCTAACTAACAGGTCCGGGGGTTCGAGCCTCAGGGGTATCAACCCTTGGGGTTGGGTATGACTGGCTGATGACGGCTACTAAGCCAGCAATGGCCATTCCAGTCTCGTAGCACAGCTTCGATGCACAATTCTAAAGTGAGAGAACTTAATTCTAGTGAGTTTTATAGAGCATACTGCGTGCACTACTGCGATAACAGAGATGATGATCCGGTAAAACGTTTGGTTCTACGGGCGAACGAGCAGAAACGATAGCAGCCAGTTTACAAGAATCAAAAAACGTACACAAATGCGAAGCTGACAGTTAATTGGAACTATTTAAAATTACTCTGGAAAATGAGACATGAACTTTGGTGTGGTTACTACGTAGGTAAAAAGTCCATTGTCGGACTACGGCAGGAGAACCACGTGGAAAATTCCCACAACATTCTTTTTAACCTCCGATCTTCTTGACTCTGTCAGGACACCTGGACCTGGTGGAAGAGGCGGAGGGTGTGTGGTAGGTGCATCGCAAGTCTACTATCATTATAATCTAATCCGCAGCGTAAGTCACCGCGCTTGCTTCCAGCCTGCCACGAAGCACGCGGCGGACATCGTCGAAACCGACGGTCGAAATGTTCGTCGGTCGGGTGATTGCCAGTGATTGCCATAATGAAATACTAAGCCCCTGTAGGACAAAATTCTACCTGTTTAGCACTTAATAAAGATTGGCCGTTGTGTGGGAGGGGGGAGGAGGAGTAGAGGGGGGAATGAGAATCAGAAGCCGAGGCTGGCCTACCTGCTTATGTCGTTCCCAGAGCAGCCGGTTGACGGGAGAAGCTTGTCCAGCAAGCGACGCGCCCAGCGCATTAATGAGGGCTGCTGAGGGAAGGCCGACGCTCGCTTGCGGAACCAGGATGGCACCGGTGTGTTGACCAATGGGAGGTGGGACCGCAGTGCCACCCACACCTGCGGCAGCCGCGGCCGCAGCAGCGGCGGCGGCGGCGGCGGCAACGGCTGCGGCGTTGGGATCCACACCAACAGCACCACCGGCCGGTATGCCAGCCACTGCAGCCGCCCCAACGGAGACCTCAGGCTTTTCGAGGATCCGGTCGATGACGTAGTTGTGCATTGCTCGAACGCCCTCCAGCGTTCCCTGGATCAGACACACACGCTCCGTCGTACCTGAAACCCGGTGAAGAAGGCTAATTTGTAAGAAAGGGTCCCTTTGATGGAATAGGATAATATAAATTCGGAAAGTTCAAGAATTTATGGTATTTTAGTTAACAGGGGAAAAACTTGGCTTTTCTCACCCAAGTACTTCTTTTCGGAATAACAGAGGGGAATGGTTCGAGATCTACGTACAAAGCGACCTTATAAGTACGTATTAGTGATTGGTTGTGGTGTTGGTCGTGGTGATGGTGGCGATGGTTAAAATGACGATGATGTTGGTGGTAGCAGCGGAGTTTTCGTCGTGAGACTACTTTTGGCATTCATCAAGTCTCAAGTCAGGTCCTAGTTTTTTACATTACTAAAAAGGAATTATTGGGTTTGGGGGTTACTCGTAAGATTGTAACGAAGGAAATTCGATAAATTTATTCGCTCCAGATTCCCAGCGTCTAACAAGGAAAAGTCCGAAAAAAACTTAATGGAAGTAAATCATATCTTTTTAATAAGGCGAAGGCAAAGAAATACACAGAATTTATTGACGTCATGCCATTTCGTGACCTCTTACTAAACTGCGTACGGTCATTGCCCATTAAAAAGACGAAGTAAACTGTCCAATTAAACGTCGACCTAGAGGGGTGAAACGTTGTTGGCAGACGCTCAGTGCATGCGCATGGCGAGGGTAAGGGGGGAGGGGTTTAACTAAGCAAGCCAGTTCAGATTACAGTGAGAACAGGTCGAGCGTCATTGAAACTACAACGCACGGGACAGCAGTCAGTCATGCAGGGAGGGGAGTGGAAGGACGGCAAGCGACATTGAATTACGTCCATTATCGATCCTAACCACGACAATGCGAGGTTTAACACATGATCCAGGTGCTTATAGAGTTCTGGTTTTCTTCTGCGTATCACCGCGGCTCCTGCGAAGCGCAGCAGACGCCTAGTCCTCACCCGAAGTACGATCTTAAATGCAGTCACTGGGTCCTGCATATGGCCAGTGTCCACAAGGTGCTTCGCAATTGAACTCTTGGTTACCTTATTTTCCGCCCTTAACAGCAACTTCGGCATATGTTCAGCTGACCGAGTTGCCAACTGCCTGTGCGAGCGCCCAATGTGTTTGCATCTGCAACTACATGTAAACTCATAAAAGCAGTTTGATGTGGCGTGCATAGGCAGAATTTCTTTAGTTGGTCTTACTGGAATAGCCGTTGTTGTGCCTATGAACAACAGTTGAGAGGCGGTGTACGTTCGTTCAATCGTGCATCTGAGCCGTCGCTTGATCACGTTTGACACATCATCACCCTTGACAGGGAGGAAGACGGTCAGCGACGTTTTTCGTACGAATATTTCAGTAGGACTTTCTTGTCCAGGATAACAGTACTTATCGATGAATTTCTTCGGATACCCGTTTCCAAGATAAACGTTCTTCAGGAAATTTATAACGTCATCGATCGTATCTGAGGAGCAGATTCTAATGACTCTATTGAACAGACACAAAACTAAGTTTTGTTTTCTCTAAATGGAAAGCAAACGAGGAAGTCCATTTACTGTGATTTCCATATGGTTTTTCGATAAACGGACCCCTGAATGGAACCGTCCGCCCTCCTAAGAACGTAAATCGATCGTAAATTTGATCTTCGCATGTGCCTCGTTCATCGCATAACGCAGTGATTGTCAGTCTCTTGAGTTTTTGCCTATGGCAGAGGATTATCCACATATGGTCAATAGAGTGCGGTTTTCTGTAAGTTCATGGCTAATTTTCTTTTGAGGTTTGACAACCTCATACATTTTACTTCGTCTTTTTAAAAGGGAATGACAGTACGCAGTTGAATAAGAGGTTACGAAATTGTATGAAGTATGTATGTATTTCTTCGTCATTGCCTTATTAAAATTTATTCCGGAAAAAAGTGTTTCACTTATCAAATTATATCTGTCGGACAGAATTCACGGCATGATAGACCTAATCGAAAACCGATTACGGTAATTGTGCAAAGTTAAGATTATGGTGGAATTTTTCCAGTCATATATTCCCTGCAGTAATCTGTATCTTTGCATAAAAAAGCTGACTGAGCACTGGAACAAAAAATCACGCCAGCAACACTAGACTTCTTGAACACGGTTCGCTCAATCTTCAACAAGGTCGGTCGTGAAAAAGATTATGAGGAAAGAACGATTCTCACACAACGTATATGCAGGAAGCAGTTGAAGGCAGAATTCTCGTTTCTAGGAATTGGGTCGAAAAAGCTGATAAGAAATTCAACGAGGACGTGCACGCCCTGGGTCGAAGTCGGACAAGTTAATTGCCCTTAATGACTTTAACGCCCGCGTCGGGACAGACCAAGTTGCCTAGTAGGGAGGGTTGGGTATCCACGGTCCCGGTAGCTGTGACGATAACGGTCTCCTTCTTCTGCAAACCTCTACTGAACACCATCTCCTGCTGACCAACACCTTCTTACGCATTCAAACGCGGGAGAAGGCAACGAGGATGCACCCTCGGGAAGGCGCTGGAAGTTCGTGCACTATGTTCTCGTCCGGAGGCGAGATCGATACACGTGGATAGACGATGTTGTCAACTACAGAACATCATCCAATCCACAGCCCTCGAAGTCCTCGAATGCGAACACCGTCAATACCAAGACTGGTTTAACGACAATGAGGCCGACATCAGCAATCTACTCGCGAAGAAGAATGGCATATACAAAGCCTACAGGGACCTCCGGACTGTCGCCACCAAGGCAGCCTTCTTCAGATGCCGACGCGTTGTACAGCAACGGCTGCGGGAGATGCAGGATGCCTGGATGATCCGCAAGGCTGAGGAAATCCATGGGTGTGCGGACCGCAATGGAATAAAAAAACTGTTTCAAAGACATCAAGGCCATCTAGAGCCCCTGTACCAAGGGTACCGCACCTCTGCTCAGCTCTGACGGCACAACACTGCTGACGAGGAAATCCCAAACTCTAAAACGCTGGGCCGAGCATTTCAGAAGTGTCCTTAAAGGCTAATCAGCCATCTCCGATGCTGCCATTTACCAGTTCCATCAAGTGGGTACGAACAATGACCTGGATCTGTCGCCTTCCCTACCAGAAACCATCCGGGCCGTGCAGCAGATTTTCAGCGGGAAAGCACTAGGATCCGACGCAATCCCGCCGGAAGTCTACAAGCACGGCGGTCCCCGGCTGATGGCAGAACTCACAATACTCTTCCAGGAGATGTGGCACCAAGGACAACTTCCTCAGGATTTCAAAGACGCGACCATCGTCCATCGCTACAAGCGGAAGGGGAACCGACAACTTTGTGGTAATCACAAAGGCATCTAGTTGCTCAACATCACCGCGAAGATCTTCGCCCGTATCCTTCTCAATCGTCTGAACGGTCACCTAGAGCAGGGCTTGCTGCCGGCAAGCAAATGTGGCTTTCGACGACACCAGCTGCAAGAGAAGTGCCATGAGATGCGAACTCACCTATACACTACCTTCATGGATCTGATGAAAGCCTTTGACACGGTGAATCGCGACGGAATGTGGAAAGTCATTTAGAAATTAGGCTGTCCTGAGCGGTTCACGCACATGGTGTGAGCTTCATGACGGGATGATGGACACGCGTCACTGACAACGGGACGGTATCCGAAGCATTCGCAGTGACCGACGGAGTAAAGCAGGGCTGCGTACTAGCCCCCACTCTGTTCAGTCTCATGTTCTCTGCTATGCTGATGGACGCCTACCGTGATGAGCAGCCTGGGATCCATATCACCAACTGAACTGACGGGCAACTTCTCAACAGTCGGCGTATGCAGGCGCCAACGCGCGTGTCTACGACTACAGTCCATGACTTGCTTTTCGCGGACGAATACACCTTTAACACCGTGATGGAGGAGGACATGCAAAGGAGCATGAACCTCTTCGCTGCAGGCTGCGCCAATTTCCGGTTAACAATCAATACAGCCAAAACGGTTGTCCTGCACCAACCGCCACCCAGCGCGGAATACAATGCTCTTCGAATCAATGTCAACGGCGCTCAGCTCAAAATGTGGAAACCTTTGCTTATCTGGGAAGCACGCTGTCACAAAACACGAAATTCGACGATGAGGTTGCTCAAGTGTGATGGAGCGGCCACCTGGTGAGAATGGACGACGAAGGACTACTCAAACGAAACCACTTGCCCCACTCACACCAACTCAGTAGCCACCTCCGACTACCTGTCACCTGCTACCTCCAGCACCACCACCGCCCCAGTAACAGCGATGGGGACTCAGTGCTAACCTGTGCTCATTTCGATCGCACATTCAACTCTCATATCGGTCTGGTTGGACACTTGCGAATCCATCGCACAGAGACTGGCGAACTAGTGTCTGTAGCACCAACACGCAGTAGAGACCGCTGCCCCCAATGCCATCACTGCCCACGCGCATTCACTCATCACATTGGCCTGCTCGGTCACATTTGAATCCACGAAAGCGGAATCCACCGCAATGCCAGCACATCTTGCGCACCCATCTACACTTCTCATATTCCTCCAATGAGCTCGAATACCAGTACCAACAGCAGATCTCCTGCAGACTCAGCTCTTCCCGACCTATTTTGTCCTCATTGTCCCCACATGCACATCACGCATCGGCCTGGTCGGTCATATGGTAATCCATCGCACAGAGACCGGTATGCCAGTGCCAGGAGGACTAACATACACCCGACACACTCGACTCAACTGTCTGCACTGCCCACGCACAGTAACACACAGCATGGACCTATAAGGGCACATGCGTCTCCATGAAAACCCACGGTATAACACCGCCGACTATACTACAACACTACATCTCTCCTCATCAGCCTATGCATCTCACATGATCACACGCAACACCACAAAAAACATCCTCTCAGTCTGTATAGCTGGTTGAGAGGCAAGTATGATCCTCAGCTCCTTCTCCACGTGGCTCCTCTGTTGCATGTGTGATCTGACCTTATGAATATCACGGTGGATAAGCCTCGTGGGTTGTAAGGTTGCCAACTGACAATTACACTCAGACCTCGCAGTCAGTCCAATGTGTGCTTTGTGGAGTGGCTGACTGGTGATCTGAGAGTGAGGCTGTGATGGCATCTTCTTAACGTGATCTTGGGCGTGATCTATGGGAGCCGTTCAACCGCTTGTTGTGTGAAAGCCTGGTGCTTGTGCCTCAGGGGCCAGGTCATGTACGTAGAATACGTAAACGAGGTCAACAGCAGCTGCGCCGACTCCCGCATCAGGCAACTGACTTGAAAGGTTGCCAACTGACGGGATAACTCGGACCGCGTGGTTAGCCCAATGTGTGTTTTGTGTGGTGTGGTTGACTGGCGGACTGCAATAACTCCTTCTTAATGTGGCCTTTATGGAACTCCCACTCCGTGGGATCCGAGCCAGATGTGGTGGGATGCCTAGGTGTGGCTTCGGCCGCGCCGTCTCCCATCTCCGGTCTTCTTGACTCTGTCATGACATCGGGCTCAGGTGGGGGAGGAGAGAGTGTGGTAGATGCATCGCAAGTCCACTATCACTTTAAACTAAATCACGCGCAAGTCACCGTCCCCGCACCACCCTTCTGTGGAGCATACGGTGGACGTCGTCGGGCTATGACGGTCGGTCGAACTGTCGTAGCCAGGGCTCGACGGATAATCATTGCGAGCATTTCGCAACTGAACAAAAGCGAGACACTATCGCAGAGATGGGGAAAAAGCCACAAAAGGAACATAGACAGAGGCAGCAGCATCAGCAGAAAAATCGAGCAAGAAAATGCACGCCAAACGCGCGACGACTAGACCAACGCATGATGTAAGCGCAACAGCAGTGACGTGCCTGCGCGTTAATGTTTTTACAGTGAGTCTGCAGTGCGGCGCGTTTACCGCATTCCCTCTTCCAACTCCCCCTGCCTACATCCATCTCGCATTTCAATGGCAGAACAACGCCGTGGATGTGGGCGCATGGACTGAGGAAGACAAATAGCCCGTCAGCGAGTGTCATGCTGTCCTGGCCCCTGACTCCGAGCCGGATGAAGTTCCGGCTCCAAGCAAGAGAGCTGCGCTAATGCAGCAATTTGCAGCCGCCCGAACCTCAGTGTTCAGTAGGACTAAGTGATGCCGTCAGCTGGTAACCTTCTGAGACATCAACTTCAGCGTGCCGTGGTAGTTTGAAAGAACGTTTGGTTGTCTATCGGGATGAATCGAGTGCTGGATCCGTGCCCCCGATTGGTGAGTGCTGTCTTTCCCTGCGACTCGGGGCATGGCTTGATAATTGTAGCGAGCACGAACAAAGAGGTTTGCATATGCGGAGTGCGCCCGATCACGCCTCCGGTCTACTTGATTGTATCTTGACACCGGGCACACACGGGTGAGAGAAGAGTGTGCGGTAGCCGCAGCGCAAGTCTACTATCAATTGAAACCAATCCAAGCTCAAGTCACCGTGCCTCCACCACCACGCTGAGGAGCACACAGTGGACCGTGTCAAACTGTCGTCGGATATTATGGGTTATCCTCACCACGGACCGCGCTGCAGATCCAACGGACCGAAATGGGGGTTAGACTGGCTGACGAACATTGCCGGCAAAGACTGGAATTGCCATTTCTGGCTCATTTGCTGTCCTCAGACCGTCATACCCAAACCCAGGTGATTACCCACCGAAGGCTCGAACTGCGACCTGTTGATTAGAAGTCCAACGCTCTAACCATAGAGCCACGAGCCCCGTTAGACTGGTTCACAGTGCGCATTTATCGCGTTGCGCCCAGTCCGTCAGAAACCATGAGTACTGCAATAAAGACATGTGGTGGTACATCTTAGGCATAGGGCTTCATACTGCGTCAGCCACTGCACCCAATCTCATTACCAGCTGGATGCGATGCTCGGACAGTTGACTGATGGCATGGCAGATGGGTTGACGGAGTGAGGCCGACGCAGTCCAGTATGCCTGACAGCGTGTTTTTGAGGAACCATCAGAGTAAATCGTTTCCGGTAGCCGATTTTCACTACGGTTTTTCAGATTTCAGCACGTCTTGAAGGTCACCACTATATCGAAAAAGATCACGTCTGGGGTTCAACGGAGGAGTTTCGGGTATACAAGCATCAGGTTTCTCGGAAGGGGTATCTCAGACGGGCGATCACCGGGAAGAGCGCCTGACAATGCCTGCAATAGGAAGAACGTGTGCATAAAAACAATGCCTGCCTCAGTCTGATGGCATTAGGTGTACACAGGCACGCGCGAACCAGCTGGCAGTGACACCACACACGCATCGCCACAGACCTGATCGATGTGGCGCAATAGCGAACGCACGTACGCACGACAGCGAGCTAACTACGGAACAGATGCGATTGAACCGAGAGGAGAAAGGGGATGGGGGCGGAAGAAAGACGGAGAGAAGGAGAAATAACCTGCTTGGAAGGTCATGGTTTACGATGTGCGCACGTGATTCTGGCTGAATTAGGAGATGGTGGCAAGGGGAATGGCGTCCCGACGCGGGTGGGTTGGAGACAGTCTGCTGTTGGGTAAAGGTTAAAGGAGGGTATGTCGACTGTGACGGACTAAGGTCTGCATGACATGTCAAGGTCAATCCCTGCGCAGAAACATCGCTGACGTAGTCTTGCTATTTGACACAGTGGGTGCGAAAAGGACTGCAGAAAGTGCTCCGCATGTTTTTCCACTGTAGTTCTGAACATTAGTTCGACCGTCGTAGTCCGAAGACGTCCGTCGTATGCTTCACAGGAGTGTGGTGCAGGAAAGGTGACTTTCGCTGGATCAAAGTGAGAATAGACTTTCACAGCATCTACCTCACTCACTGTTCCGCTCCCCCACCTAGACACAGTAGCAAGAGAGTCAAAAGGACCGGAGATGGGATGGGGCGCAGGCCCACGCTATGTGGTCCTACTCCAAACAATAACACAAGAACAGAAGAGAGAGGCGGCTCGGATCCCAACAGAGTGGGAGTTCCACAACAGGCCAGATAAAGAGGAAGCCATTGCAGACTGACTATCAAACCACCAGTCGTCCATTGCGCTTAAACGTACACGTGGGGCTGACCATGCAGGTAGAGTTATCCCGTTAAAGGGCAACCTACCAAGCCACGGCTTCTAGCACACGGTGATAGTTTCAAGATTGTGAATAGGGAGAAAAGTGCGCTGAGCCTGTACCTCAATAGATCCCTTACCCCCACAATCAGACCACCGTCCGATCCAGTCAGTTGTCTGATGCGGGAGTGAGCACATTGGCTAACGGGTAGGTGTACCCGCCGATGCGCGCCACAGCACGACCTGGCCCACTTAACGCACAAACCAGGACTCGGAAAATCATGATATATCGAGGAGGCATCGCCGATTGACTCCCAGTCCAGTGTTCAGCCACTCATCACACACAACATATACACTGGGCCGACGGCGTGGTCTGGTGTAAGCGAGAGCTTGGTAGCTTTCAAAGCCACCGATTCTATAAAACCGTAATATTCTCAGGTAAACAATTATGGTGATGGTGTTGTCTTTGTATTGGTGTAGGCAGTGTGCGCTGATGTGGATCAGCCTCCAGTGGCTAATAAATCACAAATGGATATTCCAGTCTGCCTGGACTTTCTCGGTTCCACGATAACATCATAATATCCAAGTTGCTATGCGACTACCTGCGAGATCTCTAAAATGAGCTACAGCGCACAACGGAACATACGTGTTACTTATCCAGATCGGTGAAAACCTCACTATCATAATCCATAATCCCGAACGCAAACCGACAAAACAACGAGCCCCTTGCTCAATGGTAGAGTGTTACACTCAATGATCAAAGGTCGCGGACTAGAATCTCGGGTGCTACACACCCGAGATCGGGTGAAATTGGCATATGACGGCTAATAAGCCAGATATGGCCATTCGGCACTGCCTTGTCTTTCGCATTTCTACATTAGCATCATATTGTCCAAGTCAGCTCATGGAAAACCCGAACATACGTGTTCCTTAGCCACATCAGTTAACACCTCACAATCATAATTCAAAATGCCGATGGCAAACCGAAAAACACCGGGCAAGTTGCTTAATGGTAGTGTGTGACACTCGATGATCAATGGTCGGGGGTTCAAATCTCAGGTGCTGCACAAGCAGGATTGGCTATGACCGACTGAGGATGGCTAATAAGCCAGATATGGCCATTACGGACAGCCATGTCTTTGTCATTTCCACCTTATTATCATATTCTCCAAGTAGCAATGCAACTGCCTGCGATGGGCTCCAATGTAAGATCCAGGGCACAACGGAACATACGGGCTACTTAGCCAGACCGGCAACACCTCACTATCATAATCCATATTCCCGACCGAAAACTGAACAACAACCGGCCCGTTGCTGAATGATAGTGTGTTACACCAAATGACCAAAGGCCGCGGGTTCAAATCTCGCGTGTTCATACCAGCAATTGGCTATGACTGACTAATGACAGCTAATAAGCCAGATATGGCAATTGCAGACTCCCTTGAGTTTGGCGGTTCCCCCTTATCATCATATTTTCCATGTGGCTAAGCGACTGCCTGCGAGGGCTCAAAAAAGAGATCCAGGGCATAACGGGACTAACGTGTTACGAAGCCAGATCGGTGAACACATCACTATCATAAGCATATTCCCGATCATAAACCGACAAAACAACGGGCTTGTAGCTCAATCTTAGAGTGTTACACTCACTGACCTAGATCGCGACTTCGAATCTCGGGTGCTCCAAACGCAGGATTAGGTATATCCGGCTGACGAGGGATGAAAAGCCACAAATGGCCATTCCGGACTGCCTTGTCTTTGTAGGTTCCACCTTATCATCATATAATCCAAGTTGTTATTTGATTGCCTGCGAGGGCTCTAAAGTGAGCTTTTAGACACAATGGAGCATACGTGTTCCTTAGTCAGATCGGTGAAAAACCGCACTATCAAAATTCGTATTCCTGATCGAAAACTGACAAAACAACTGGCCCGACGCTCAATGGTACAGTGATCCACTCGATGAAAAAAGATCGCGGGTTCGAATCTCGGGCTCTTGACACCCGGGATAGGTAATGACTGGCTGATGACGGCTAATAAGCCAGAAATGGCCATTCCAGTCTCCCTTGTCTTTGTCGGTCATGTTATTCTGCCTATGTACTTAGCTGCCTTACGGCTGCTGGCGGGGCTTGAGAGTTAGCCCCAAGGCACGACGGGACGAGTGAGTCCTGTAACCGATCGGTGAGCACCCCATTACCAATGTCAATATTCCCGATCGAAACCGGCAAGACATCGAGCTCGTGGCGCAGCGGGTAGAGCGTTGGACTTCTGCCCAACAAGGTCGCGAGTTCGAGGCTCGGGCGCCGCAGCGCCTCGGTTTGGGTATGACTGGCTGATGACGGCTAATAAGCCAGAAATGGCCATTCCAGTCTCCCTTGTCTTTGTCGGTCATGTTATTCTGCCTATGTACTTAGCTGCCTTAGGGCTGCTGGCGGGGCCTGAGAGTTAGCCCCAAGGCACGACGGGACGAGTGAGTCCTGTAACCGATCGGTGAGCGGCCCATTACCAATATATATATATATATATACCATCACTGAACATTTTCGTAACCACCACTTGGTAATTATTTATAAACGTAGAAATATTTGTGCTTTTCATTACACGAAAAACATACAGCTTGTAGATCGACAGTGCTAAATGGCAGTTTAAAATTTCGGAGATCATGAGATCAGCCACTGGCTCTAAGGTAACCCTCTTCCCCTTGGAGCATTCCCCGTCACGCAGCTTTCAAGTGCTAAAAAATTTGAGTTGGGTTTAGGACTAAGGGGTTATGGTTTGAAAGTTAGTGCAAGGGTTAATGTTGGAGGCTGGGGGCTAGAGTTTTAGGGTGAAGTTTAAAAAAAGGCTCATGGCTAGGGAGTAGGCCGTCAACGCTAGCAACTTCAGGTATGTCGGCAGTTGCGGCCATCATGAATCCCATTTAGTGGCATATTCTTCACACTTTCTCCTTCAGCGTGGTTTGTCAACACAGGCTCGGAATATCCAAACAATACGCTTGGTTTGGTTTTTCGCGCGTTTACAGTTCCCAGCTTCCAGTGTTTTTAATCGTGCATTCGCGTTGAGATATTTTACTTGTAACACTGTGCATTTTTGAATTTTGCATCTTGAAAGCGGTTAAAAGTTTTGTTTACCTCACCCATAAAACATTTATTACCACTTTTTCAGTATTACAGGAGACCTTGTCTCCCATCTTCTGAGTGGGGCCACATACCATAGGGTCACGCCGCGAGCATTCCCATCACATACCCTAATAGGCACAAGAGCGAGAACGCGCTACCAGCATGACTGGTGTCCACAAAATAAAAGCAGCACAAACTTTCAAACAAGACAAACTTTATTTCAATCCGGACCAGTGTCTAAACACAACACTACTGAAAGTGTCGGGGATCCCTATGCTGCACAGATGTCATTAAAACAAACGACACTACGAAAACTCTTACCACCAGCCAGATAAGTTAGGTCAAAGTTTTAAAAGGCTGCTTTGTAAAATAATACGCTTAAGTATTTAGTGGAAACATCCCGAATCCACAAAAGGAAAGGAAAGAGCACGCCAGATTCTCCCTCGGAGCAAGCAAGCAAGCACGCGTGGACCTTTGAAGAAGGGGAAAGATGGCGGTACAAGAAAGTTCAAGTTAGTTAGCCCTGCGAGTTCTGTGGAAGCCGGAAACGATTGCGCAAAACCCATCTGCGCGTGCGCAAACAAATAATTATCACTCTAAACAAACTGAGGACTAAAATCGTTTCCAGAAGGACTCTGCTCAGGATTTACATCGGAATTCCTTTTCCGTCGCAGCCTTTTTGTTGCCACTTTCTACAGCGCCTTGTCGATCAGTAGCAAAGGGTAACTGTCGCCTCTGGGATTGGCTGAAAGCAGCCAATAGAAAAACAATAACGGCCGTCTGTCGCTATCACGTTTGACAAGGTCATTGCAAGAGCGCGCGCGACTTGTTCCTCCTCCACCCCGGGCTGGTACCGCCCTGCGAAGGATGGCGTATGTACGCTTTCGTGCACTTGCGGCTTTACGTAAAAGGTCGCTCTTGACCGCTCATCAAAACACAAAAGACGCACACACTTAAATTGCCGGCTCTGGGATGAGACTGCGACTAGATCATCCCGTGGGAATTTAGTCACGTAAGACGTGTTTCCGAGGTCATGTAAAAAGTTGGCACGCACTCAGAGATAACAAGAGTGATGACATGGAGGAGGAATAGAAAGGCGGAAATTGACAACAGAAACAAGTTGGTAAAAAAACTAATAATAACGACAACAATCACTTCCATTGCGTTATAAAGGCAACCTCCTTGGGAACAGGACCTCCACCTACACCCCCACTCCCGAAGTACGGGTAGCCTTTCGCCAAATTCCAGTGAGATTTGGGTTCCCGTACCTAACCGGTTAAGTGCAGGCAAGATCACCAGAAATACTAGAAGCACAAAGTGGCCAATTGTCTCCATTGTGATGTCTTCCAAATGCAGCCTATGCGTAAAACTTTTCAAAATGTGCAGTTTTTGCGTGAGAATCGGACGTGCATGATGACACGAAACAGGACATGGAGTAGTTTAAATCCAGGCGGTGAACTACTAAGGGGCTGGAGCAGAGAGTTTAGGGTTGCTTCGGTACTGGTCGGAATTCAGCTGTGATATCTCCGGGCAGGGGAAAGGACGTTATAAGACGGCCTCGAACGCATCTAGTTACGACATTCTGTGATGGGTTCAGTTATAACCTAACATTCCCACATTTAGTCGGATTCAAGCAAATCTTTCGAGACACAGTTGTGAATGCTAGCGGCCGGGTAAGACGTAAATGGATATCTAAAAGACGTGAATATTCGATACCATTGGCGTTGAAAACCAAGAATCTTGAGGGTAACGGGGTCCAGAGGCTGCATTTGTCGACCCTGTACCAAAATTGTTGATAGATCGGGTATGTATTACGGAAGATAATGTCGCTGAATAATGAAGGTCGATTTGCAAACTCGAGTAGTACTAGGTAGCAAATACTTCCAATTGACCACATTAAAACACTCACGGTAGCATTACAAAAAATATGAGGGAGACTGCAATGGCCACTTTTGGTTTATTAGCCGTCATCAACCAGCCATATCCAACCCCAGGTGATACAGCAACTGAGGCTCAAACCCGCGACTTGTTGCTTAGAAGTCCAACGCCCTAACCATCGAGCTACGGACCCGCTGTCCTGTCGGTTGCGATCCGCTACATAAACAGCGTCATTGGGCGGTCACTGATTGCGTTATAGAACACATTCGTACCATTGTGCCTTTCGGCCCAATCTCGAGTTCACTCGGGTTAACCTGAGATGCTAACCCGGATTCTTTTGGTTACTCAGCGTTAGTAAGTCCAACTTTCTTATAATTGAGCCACGGGCTGGTTGTCCTGTCAGTTACTATCGAGAATTTTAACGTATGGTGGATGGGCGTTCGTCAAACGGTTACGGGTCTAACTCGTCCCGTTGTGCTCACGTAAGCTCTACTAGCAGCCGCACTGCGGTTATAAGTATAGACGCAATTACATTATCAAGAAATAAGAAGGAACCTGGAGAGGTTATTTCTGGCTTATTAGCCATCATCAGCCAGCCATACGCAACCTTGGCTGCAATGTTGGCCGGTGGAGGCTGATCATTACCCAGATATATGCAGTACGGACAGCAGGATTTATTTGGGCTTACATATTTTTCGTCGTTTCGGTTAAGGCTCAGCGACAGAGTTTGGGTTCCGCGGGGTCTGAGTATGGATGGCTGATGATGGCTGACAGGTCAGAAATGTTCATCCCACGCTACCATTTCTTTACCGGTGCTAGGTCTGCACCACTATGCAAGGGCCCGGTAACGAAATTGGTGAACGAACCAGCCAGGTTAACCAGTTATTCTGTTGTCGGGCGCAAACCACTATGACAACAGTCAATTAATCATGAAACCTTCAACTATATTTGACTTATATGCGCGTCTTTTCTGTCGGACGTGGTAAGCATTGTTACGCTCGTCGTAACCTCGCTTTTCTTCTTCTTATCATGCAGCAGACAGATAAATTTGATACAAAGTGATAAAAAGTTCTCAAAGGCGCATTATACAAACCAGAGGCAAAATTCTTCAGAATTGTTAAGCATACTTTTGACTGCTTTCAAAGGTCCCTGAATAATCAACGACCTTTGGAATCAAACAAGTCGTGATTTCAATCAATTTCCTGCATAAATATGCCACTTAACCACATAAATATGCGTCGCCCTATTCAAATTTAATGCCCAGTCGCTTCGCCACCCTCCAAAGTGAAAGCTGTTTAGGAAATCTCCCCCACCTCCTTATGGTATCACTTGTCCATTAGATCTGACGGTCAATGGATCAGTGCCACCGAGCGGAAAATTCGTGGTCATAACTCAGTTCTTCCGAAAAACGATCAAAGCCCGGGTACTCCAAACTTGAGTTTGGGTATGACTGCTAACAAAGCAGAAATTGTGATGCTTGTCATCCTTGTCTTTGTCGGCGGCCGCCTACTGACACAAAGACCCCACGAATATCTATTTTTTAAACTATACTTAAATGGTTAACTGTTTTTTGCACACTTACTCAAGTCTGACGACGACCTGGAAGCCAGCGTTGACAATTTACTCAAAAAGTTTCCTCCTTTTCCTAAAGAACGTAGTTGGCTTAAAAAATATACATATACCATAAGTAAGATTATTCAAAAAGTAAGCAACGTTTATCTTGTAAATATTCGTCACTGCTACCCTATCTCGCTATCAGACATATTGGTAACGCACGAAAACAGTTCATTTCTTAACAATGTCCAACAAAGTATTTTTTGGTTGGTCAAGGTTTGCTACCAATAGGCGTTCACCACAATCCAGTACTTGGCCAGGATTGGATGTGTCTGTCTCAACTTTTTCTTGTGAATTTGGTACTCGGCATCCAAATCTATAAGCCTGTCGATGCATGCCTCGTTTGAGTGCATTGCCTCCAGGATTTCGCAATCCTTCGTTGCTGGATGGGTACCAGCGGTGCGAATGTTCTCCTATGCACATGGATTTTCTCTGTAAACTTTGTTTTTATGGTAACCTAGGATATACGGTCTGGTAGGCTCACAGTTAACTGGTGTTGATGTGTACGGAAGAGACTGACTTCCATTTTGACCACGATAGACAGCATAACAACTGCTGCATGTGATTTTGTAGATTCCTTATCTCCTAGCAAAACAGCCAGACGTGTCCTTGGACGTAAAAACTGAATTTTAAAACTAGTTGTAGGTTTCTTCGCGGCTTGCATCCGCTGTTTATTTATTTGCCTTTCAAGGAGATTAAGTGTAAATTATAAGGTGAAGGGGAAAGGGCCAATCAGTCGGTTTTGACGTATCGTTGAAAAGACACAGACGGTGGATACCACAGTTGTTTCTGGTCTATTCAAAGGCTTCTGCTACCAGGAAAACTTTGGTTGACTAGAATCGCATCACTGATGAGTTTCGCGCATGTAATCCAACCGTGCACCGTAAATCACGAGGAGGAGGAGGAGGAGGAGGAGGAGGAGGGAGGAGGAGGAGGAGAAGGAGGAGGAGGAGGGAGGAGGAGGAGGAGGAGGAGGATGAGGAGGAGGGAGGAGGAGGAGGAGGAGGAGGAGGAGGAGGAGGAGGGAGGAGGAGGAGGGAGGAGGAGGAGGAGGAGGAGGAGGAGGAGGAGGAGGAGGAGGAGGAGGAGGAGGAGGAGGAGGAGGAGGAGGAGGAGTAGGAGGAGAAGGAGGAGATTAGATGAACGTGCGGAAATGTGAGGAGTACAGTCGTGGTAGGATTATCAAACTAGAGCGTCTGTGACGTCACAGAGGTGACACAAACAGAGCATCGGTGCGCGTTAGGCGTGGGCACAGAGGAACGATAGGTTTCAGAGCGGATAATGCACGGCTATGGCTCGCTGTGCTGGAGGGGGTAGCGATCATTGAAACTACAGACCAATGGATATGAATTAGCTGTCGTTCATAGTTGGGGTTTGGTGCGATGGATCGGTGGGCCTGACGTGCAGACCTTCGTCCCATTAGAACATCACCTGGGCCAAATGGGTTATATGCGCACACACAGGAACAAATTCAATAAAACAGCATAGTTCAGGTCTCTCTCTCCCACACAAAGGCACATCCTACCACAACCTACACGCACAGACAAAAACACTTTTAGGTTACACGTGGATCGTCTCACCAAACACACGCACACACACGTACACATCAACTACGCGAAAGCATCACACATCGCGCACGCACCAAACACGTAGTGCGACGATTTTCCAACAACATTATGATGGGCAAAAAGTCAGAATGCGCATATCTTACTTATGTGAGAATTGCGCTTTCTTGGTGAAGTCTAGAGTGCAGGACTTGGACATGTGGCACGCGTGGACGGAGGCTTTCAGTCAATACACTTGATCTTCCCATCAGCCGGTCGATAAGATTTGAAAATACAGAAGAGGCAGGGAGTGAGGGCACAATAGCTCCTCTTTGTGACATCTCCCAACAATGAAAATATCCTGGTTAGGCAAATTTCATTCGTGCGGAGTAAGGTAGTACGCGTATATATGGGTTGCTTAATTGTGTTGGCAACCTTCAAGTCATCAGAACCTTGCCTTGCCACTTAAACATCCAGATGAAAGAAGGAGTGAGGTAAATGCTATGAAAGTCTACTCACTAAAAACAAATTCACACGCAAGTCAAGGCCATGTAGGATGCAAAAGTCATCAGATTGCGCTAACAGCAGCCGAGAAAAATCAACCAAATCTGTACGAGAACGTCATCTACTAAGTGGGGGATTTTGGCAGATTTTAATAATTCGTTCGACCCAGTAGTGAAAAACTTGGCATTTGAACCCACGCCAGCAACGGCAATGCTTTAGCCAACTGAGCTACGAAGACCCCGCCGGGAGTAGTGAGTTAAATCACACTTGGGTCAAGCTACCCGTAGCCTCTTGCAACGTATGAAATCTACCAAGTTTGATACAGTAAGCTGACTGTCCACGCATGATTTTCTGGGCAATCAATCTAAAATCAACCAGAAGACTACCAGGCAGAGTTAATTAGTAGGGTATTTTGGTAGATTTAAATAATTCGTTTGACTCACTCGTGAAAAACTCGGTGGCCTCGTTGGATTTCGTACGCTGCAGTAGGCTGGGCGGGTAACTTTACCCAAGTCTGATTTTAACTCTCGGCTCCCGGTTATGGCCTCATAGCTCAGTTAGAGAGAGCATTGGTTGTACTAAAGCCTTCACCTTGCTGGCGTGGGTTTTATGCCCACCGAAACCGCCGAGTTTATCACAAGTGGGTCAAATGAACGCCATCTACGCCAAAGAAAATTAACAGGGCGTGGGAGAGTAATGGCTATTTTTTGATAAGTCGGCATGAAATTGTCCAGCACTGGTGTCGGACGAAAACCACAGACTTCAGCTCTGAAGATAGGAACGAAGATAGTCTTTAAAGCTCTTCATAGTAAAGATTCCGACTCCTTATAAGTACTATAACGTGAGTGTTCAAATAAAATTGAAGAGTTGTTCGACACACCTGTGCACTCTACTGGACCATGTTGTTTTCTTTTGATAAGTTCGTCAAGTCTTCCAAGTTAAATATTGTCGGTGAGCATATCGGAACTAATTCGGTGTCACGAGGACATTGCCACACAGACGGCAAGACTAGAGATGTCCACGATGGCTCTCGACATCATACGCTTAGGAGAAAAAACGCCACAAATACAAGGACTAGAGGCAAACAAAAAGCAATATCCAAGCCTAGCGCCTATTGGTTGGTAGTCCACCAATAGGCGGGTGGAAGTGGGTGATAGCACTAGCCCGTCAAGTACCGATGTGACGCGACTGCTTAACAGGCGAGTGAGGGGATACAGCTAACCTGAACGTATTTGCTGCGGAAAGGGATTGCTCCGCGACGATGAGGGTTGATGAGATGTCTTTTAATATGCCTTACGCGTGCTCAGAAAACGAAAACTTGCAGAGGACGATGAGGACTTATTGTGAAAGTGGTGGACGTGTATTTCTTAACATGAGTGTTTTTGATGTTGTAGAACACTACCCGCATCGGTCAGCCCCTCCCCGGTGTACCTTGACTGGAAAAGCCCTTCTTAACATAAGCGCGACCGCACTAACCTGTAAAGACATTTTTCAGACTTAAAAGACTCCAACAAAAACAATGACAACAACAAAAATTTTTAGAAGCGAACATCGATTCCTCATGTTTCAATCTAAAGAACACAACTTGAACAACAAATAGCAGAATAAATGGGGCTGACTGGACAGCAAAAGGTTTGGTTATGATTCACTGTGTTTGAACACAATTCCTTCGTTATTTTACTTCATCGAGTTTTAATCGGCAAAAACTCCAGAATACACTAGAATCCTTTCAGTCCGGTCACTATGTCACTGCCTGCGAGAGCTCTTCTTAAAGCCTAAAAGCTTTTCACAACCTAATCAGTGAACGCACGCCGAAAAACACTTTAAAATCCTCGATAGGTAGCGACAGGACAACCAGCGCGTGGCTCAACGGTCAGAGCATCAGAACGCTGAGTAACAAAAGAACCTAGGTTAGCATCTCAGGTTAACCCAAGAAAACACGAGATTGAGCCGAAAAGCACAACGGGAAGAATTTGTTCTATAACGCAATCAGTGACCGCCCCACGGTCACTGTTAATATAGTGGATCGCAATCGACAGGATAGCGGGTTCGTGGCCCGATGGTTAGGGCGTAGGACATCTAAACAACAAGTCACGGGTTCGTACTCAGGGATAGCAACGTTTGGAGTTGTGCATGGCTGGTTGATGACGGCTAATAAGCCAGAAATGGCCATTCCGGTTTCCGTTGTCTTTGTCGGTTCCACATTATCAACATATGCTACACGTCGCTATGCGACTGCCTGTGAGTACTCTAGTCTGAGTTCCAGAGCACAACGGAACATAAATGTTCCTTAAGCAGATCGGTGAGCCACACACTATCATCATATTCCCGATCACAACCGACAAATCAACGAGCCCATGGCTCAATGGTAGAGCGTTCGACTCAAATGCCAAAGGTCGCGGGTTTGAATCCCAGGTGTTCCACACTTGGGATTGGGTATGACTGGCTGATGACGGCTAATAAGCCAGAAATGGCCATTCCGGTTTCCCTTGTCTTAGTCGGTTCCACATTATCAACATATGCTACACGTCGCTATGCGACTGCCTGTGAGTACTCTAGTCTGAGTTCCAGGGCACAACGGAACATAAATGTTCCTTAAGCAAAGCAGCCCGGAAGGCTGGTTGTAAGAAGCATGTTGTGGTTTGTCGTTTATTCTTGAAAAGATAGGTGGCGACAATCCAAGTTTTATCCCAAGCGAAGGGTGTGCATAGCTAATTGGGATAGATGGTCTCGCCTACTTACGGCCAACTGATGTTCGTGAATGCGTGTAGAGGCGGATTGTCCTATCTGACCACAATACACGGGATCACATGAATCATATGGGATCTTGTAAGGATCTTGTAAGGATCTAATGTAAGGAAGGGTTCACTAAGTATTTATTTTATCGGAACCCAATTGGAACTACTTGGCTCCTTTTCCTTCGACTCGTGCCGTCTCAAGCATCGGCGTAAAAAATCCTTAGGTTACCCGTTCTGCAGAAATAATTTAAAAAAGTAATTGAGTTCAATTCGATAGTCTTTTTCGTCGGAGAAATATGTTTTTGCTCGACTGGGTAGACTGTTGACAGCACTCCGTTTGTGAGCGATGGTCTGATTGCGTTCTGTGTAAGTTTCCTTTCGGTGAACCGATGTGCGTAAAGTTCCGTCGATCTTTCGTTGCATGAGAACATCCAGGACTAAGAGTTTATTGTCAACTTCCTGTTCGAGTGTGAATTGAATTCCCAGAATTGTGGGATTGATGGTTTTATGGAGAGTTTCCAGCGGATCCTTTTGAACGACAACAAATGTGTCGTCTACATAACCCAGCCATCATTTAGGGTTAACTAACAAAAGGGCCATATCCTCGAGTTTCTGCATTGTGATTTCGGCGAGAAAAGCAGAGATGGGTGACCCCATTTCTGTTGCTTATTGCATTTTTGGTCGATTTGCAGCGGCAGAGATTGGCAAGTGGCGAGGCACAAATGAACTTCGGTTCGAGGAAGTGCCTATGGTAGACCCCAGTAGTGAACCATCTGCGCCATCTGTGTGTGCGCGCATGTTTGTGTTTCCGGTGGAGACTGGTGAACCAGTGCCCTCGCCCCCGACATACCAAAATCACTGCCATCTGCTTTGTCCACATTGCCAACGCACATTCACTCACCACATGGGCCTGCCCAGCCACATGCGCCTCCACGAAATTCTGTTGCAAATTACCGCAGACCAGCCACATCACCTTACGATCACCCCACAAACGCATGCAACACACAGGCACTCTCCTCTAATCAACCGGCACCTACCAGGTAAATGAGAAGTGTGTTCTTCGACTCCTATCTATGCCGCTTCTCAGCTTTATGCGAGATTTGTGAGGCAGCCAGTATGATTTACACAAATCCTAGCCGAGTGTATGCTATGTTCAGGTGTGGTATGACAGGGTATAGTGGAATAAAGGTTCAAGGTCAAGTGTTTGTTGTGGATCAGGGAGCGTGGTGCTACCTTAAGCTGTGGATTTTGTGGTGCCAGCCACCTGCGCCTACCCCGCCTCCCGACTCTGTCATGATAGCGGGCACGGGCGGATGAGGATAGAGAGGGTGCGGTAGATGCAGTGCAAGTCCACTATCAGTTAAAACTAATTCACGGGCGAGTCACTGCGTTTGCTTTCAGCCTGCTGTGAAGAATGCGGTTCCGGTTCCAGCTGCAGGTCAGAGTTGTTATGCTTCGCTGAATGAAGGCAAATAAGCCCGAAACAGGTCTGCATCAAGCTACCCCAAAACTCTGTCGTTCTCCTCCTATATATAGAGGCAAATAAAACACTTCAAGAAGACAACCTTGTACCAGTTTGTCTCCTTTTTTGAGGTGATCGACGTACGTCGGATGTTTATTTCTTTTAGATCGAGCTAAAGTTTGTCTTATAAGACAGCATAGATATCTTCCAACAAGACCATGAGTAGATGGACATGTTAGAATGATTTTTCTGGACATACAAGTGTTCCTCCAAATCTCCGTGGATAAATAAATCTATCAACAGTAGATGTGCTACATCAAAGTTTTGATTGAAACTCGAAACTTTGTTTCCGCTTATGAAGTATGATCGCGTGGCAGAAGGAGCTGTTTTCCGGCCACCTACAAAATCTAAAGTGCAAAAAAATGACTACCTACGTAGTGTGCATTTCGCCCATTGATTTTCGGTTTCCTTAAAAATTCAAATAAATCAACAAAGCATCATAGTTGTACATTTAGTAAGGTTGCTTATGAAGTAGACATCATAGTCCACATCCATTGCAACGCCTTCTGACTAAAGTATAGAAATTTGCTATCTTCCTTCAACGGAATTATGCAGTTTGTAATTTAGAAATCATCAGTACAAGTGTAACAGCAGGTGGGGTTCGAAATTATTCAGGAATTGAAAAATCTATTTAAAGCATGAAATTTGAATACGACAATTTTTCTGCCAATTTAGTGCAAAAATGGAAGTTTTTATGCGTGCTTTCTATAAAAATATATTTTAAGTTACAAGGAAATTAAAAAGCTATGCGAAAAATTCCCACATATTTTGCACAGAAAGAAGTCATTGCAGGCCGCTTGTTCGAAACCCGGCATCTTGGTGTGAGTGAAATATACTGCACGATAATTAATATTACAGGCCTAAGAAAGTATTATTTTAAACGAAATCGTATTTCAGAGTTTTGATTAACACTGCATGAGACAGCCCATCTACTGTACTTCTGAATTCTCCGCCACATGGAAGGTCTTGCAGGAAGGAGAAAGAGGGGACACTAAAAAGTTGTTTAAAGGATTTCCAGTCTGATTGCATTTGATACCGTGAGAGAAGCGCATAAATGAACGAAAGTGGAGAAACCGACTCGTAAATTCACGGTTGCTTTCACTGCTTCATGATGGTTGCATGGCAGACCCAGTGCAGGCTTTAATTAACTTAGACCCTATAGACCAAATGGCCCGACAGGCTCTGTGCTTAGGCTAATAATACGTGGTTAGCTGTAGTCAAAGCAAGACGGGTTATGTGGGGTTGAATCCGGTAGACGGAGTGAAATCTTCTTAGGATGCACGCAATGGGCTTCAAGTGTTGAGTAACACAGGAATAACGACCCCATGTTGAAAAAACGATGTTGATTCACCAACTTCCTTTTGACCATTGCCGAATTGAAGTCTGACACGCACAAGAGAGCGCCGGAAAAATAAGGAACAAAAGATTGGAGGACCAAAGTTCATGGAGATCCAACACGAGGACGAGGTTTTTATTTAACACACTGGAATCCAAAAAATGCGGGTATTATCATTGGTATTTCCTCGGTACGAACAGTTTTGTCAACGGACAATATGGACAAAGTGGTAACTAGAACGTTGGCTAGTTAGGCGAGCAATCTGGTGACATGGCTGACCGAAGTCCTTTTGTGAACGCTTCCTCCACATGCACCGCAGTAAGCGTCCCTGTCAGGATTTATGAAGGTAAGCACCCAGGTTCTAACTCCACCTCCCCCCCTCCAACTATTTTAACGAAGCATACGACGGCTTTATGCCGCAGCTACAGCCTTGCCGGTTTCAAACCAGAGGGCAAGGAAAAAGAAAAGCTTAAGAAAACTCATTAATGAGTACGGGTGCACAATGGGCTGGTCACAGTTTCGCAAGTGCTAGCCATGCGCGGTGCACGTTGCCCAGAATATGCTAATCAGCTATAGGACAGGAGGGCACGGGACAAGGCCGATGTACTTCATTGAGAGTGCACTACATCACGATAGTGCCGCTCAGCTCATTAAACGCATAGAAAGAGAGGGTAGAAGTCGACTGAAGGGCGAACGCAAAACAGTTAGCATCAGCCGCTTGGGACAAGCATTCATCGAATATGCAGCAAAAAAATACAACCAATATCGTCGCAACCCATGCTAATTCTTTCAAACGAATGCGGAGCAACCGGAGGTAAGTTTATGTGTTCTTACAACGTTACCAACAATTTTAACCAGATGAAGGCGTCCGCATAACGCAAGAGCTTTCCTTACACATTTTGTTTGTTTCTGAATGAGTGTGCAAGCTGTACACCGAAACAACTGATCTACCACCCATTTTTCTTGACTTTGACTCGTGCGCAAAGCGGATTCCAGTCAATCACTGGCAACTAAACGACAGACCGAATTGTGGACCTCGCCCAAAGCACATGCAATCTGCGTGTGAAGGTGCGATGAGTAAAAAGGTTTTCAAAGCCAGTAGCATGTTCTGCAAGTCTTAGGAGAGAGTGAGTAAACATCGCTCTCTCTCTCTCTCTACTCTCTCTCTCTCCCTCCTCCTTCTCCTCTCTGTTTTCCCTTTCCATTTTCCTTTTTCGCGGTTATCCTCGTCCCTTATCTGTTTTGCCCCCCCCCTCCAAAAAAACTACCTTTTTCTCAGATTATTTTTAACTGCCTCATACTGCACGGCTTATTTGGAAACTCGTGGTAAGTTTATGCGTCCGCTGTTTTTGCCATTTTCTAGAATCAGTCGGAGGCAATTTTTTGTTACTTTGCTGACACACTTTTCTTTGATCTAATTATTTTTATTCAAGAATACATTTTTATCCATCTCCACGGAAGCCTCAGTAATCGACACCTGAACCTCCACACTACTTCTCGTTTTGAATTGGTCCACCTGAACGCTACGACTTGTTAGTTGTCTTCTTTGACTCAAACGTCTTTTGGCCGACCTTTCTAACTTTTTCTCTTTGTGCTCACTTTGCAGCTCGTCTACGAGTTTTTCCTTCGATTTGTTGAATCACCGGAATTCGAGCCCAACCTCGCCAAGCGATACATTGATCAACGATTTGTCCTTCAGGTCGCCTCATTCTTTCCATCTTGTCCTTTAGTTAAAACGATGCATCTGCGAAGCTAGAAGTCCTCTTTGAAGGAACTCAGTTTCCTCCAGGCTCGGGCGCTGGTTTTGAGATTATGTCTTAGCGCAGAGGTTGAACTCGTGGCTACAGGCAGAGCGTGAAACAAAGAACCCTCGTGGGCACCTGAAAACATTGCGGCTGGCAGACTGATGCATTTCAGCGTCGTAACACACACAGTCAGGGTGACGGAAGGCCTTCTGATTATGTAACACGGTTTTCGGACGGCACCCATGAGCACTGCCTCCACCGGCATCTTAGCTGAAATCTCGACTCCAACCTATGCTTTTGCACTTCTAAACACGCTTATGTTATTAAACAAAACTCCGGGTACTTCTAGCGAAATCTGCAAAAATGGGCGCTCGTTTACAGCAAATATGGATATAGGAATGCATTAAACTTTCAGTGGCGAATCTGCTGAATTAACAGGTGTATTTGCAACGTGTAAATGAGGGAAGAAAATATCTTTGCGCACTTAAGAAATCTGCATTCTGCGTTTGCTCGTATAAGGAAACCAGTGAAAGGTAGCTCCAGATGTAGGAGTACAAGGGTGAAATCGCGCGGTTACACGGTGAATGAGGCAGCACTTTTTCTTCACTAACAACGTAGTCGTACGTACGACTGGAAGAATATGCGGAGGAGATATCAGAAAAGGTATGAAGGCTGATTTGTAGAATGAGAGTTTGAGGTAACATGCACATACGGAAAAACCGTTCTTGACGTCCATCTACTCACAGTCTGGTTGAGACATTTGTGCTGCATTTTCAAGACGCCGTTTAGTTCACGACATGAGAAATAAAACCCGTATTAACATTAGTCGGCTCAACAAAGAAGAAAAGTGTTGCCGGACTGCGTCCTGAAAGTTTCTGCAATCGCATATCAGTGAGCGAGGTGAGGGAGACGAGTGAGTTCCCCAACCGATCGGTGAGCGCCCATCTACCATTGATAATATTTCCGATCACAACTGACAAGGAGCTCGTGGCGCAGTGGGTGAGAGCTTTTGACTCCTAACCAACAGGTCACAAGTTCGAGCCTCAGGTGCCGCAACACCCGTGGTTGGTTATGGCGTGCTGATGACGGCAAATAAGCCAGAAGTCATCATTCCGGTATCCCTTGGCTTTGTCGATCATATCATTCCGCCTACATCACTAGCCACCCTGTGGTTAATGGCGGGGCTCCAACGTGAGCCCCAAGGCACAAAGGGACGAGTGAGTCCCGTAACCGATCGGTGAGCGCCCATCTACCGCACACATACGACAGTTTGACTGTCGTAGTCCGACGATGTCAACCGTATGCTCCACGAAAGGGTGGTGCACGGACGGTGATTTGCGCGTGATTTAGTTTAAAGTTATAGTAGACTTGCGCTGCATCTACCGCACTCTCTCCTCCTGAGCCCGGTGTCATGACAGAATCAAGAAGACCGGAGATGAGAGATGGCGCAGGTGGCTGGCGCGGCCAGAGCCGCCCAGCACATACATACATATATTGACTCAGGAACGGTTGCACACCGACTTATTGTCTTTCCGAAGTAAAGAAGCTAGAAACGCTGAAATTAACTGTCTTCCCGTGAGGTGTTCCAATTTTTTAAAATTATATGAGTTCTGAGATTTCATCGGATCGGCAGAAAGAGGTCTGTTCGTTGAGCTATCGCTCAACATTAAGACCTATGTATTCTGTCTTGTTCAGAATGGCAGTGGAACATCTTTTGTCAGCAGGTAGAATGATTAGGTTTAGGCCATTTTTAAGTACATTTGGGCACCTATCTAGCCAAGTTCATCCTGGTAAAAGGAACTCTGTAACCTTCATTCTAGACTTAAACAGTTTCTGGGCAAAATACAAAAATTCACCGGCGAAACTGACCAGATAATAACGTAATTCAATATTGTTTCTATTAAACCCGCCGATGTGAGGAATTCACTATACACTTCGGACCTGTCCGCGGACGTCATGCTTTCACTGTTTATCAGGAAACAATCTTTTTCTTCAACAAACAATACTATCGACAACCGAAAGGGGCTCACGTGGGTTTTCCAATAGCTGGCATTCTTGTTGAAGCTGTCATGCAGAAATTTGGAATTTAGCTAGATATCGTTAGCTGCTGCTGCATCAATATTCCCACAAATTGTATCCCACTTTGGAGCCACACTAGTGGATCAGTTCGTGTTTCACATTTCGTTGGTTTAGAGAGATAAAATTTGGCAGTGGTTGATTTAATGGCGGCTTATAATACTCATGTTTTTACAGTCGAAGATGGGTACGGAGGTCTTAGAATGTAAAAAGGCCAATATAGCGATGTTAGTACAAGAGGAAAAAAGAAATAGCATGAAAATGAGTCGAAAGGTGTTAACTGAAACGAAGAAGAATTTACATGATAGGCCTAAGTTAAAAACAACAGTGTTTTAATAAGAAATCTGGAAGACGTTTTTCGAGAACTGAGACCGTTCAAGAAGCCATAAGGATGTAACAACGTCAAGGGGCAATATATGAAAACGAAAGGACAGCAGGAAAGTGGATAGCACTATATATGGAAGCTGCTCAGCACTTAATGAAATTGCGACGCGTTTGAAGAAAAGTATGAGCAGTTGAAAGCAAATGGTATGACAGCTTATATCGTGCAAGCAGATTTTGAGGTACGGCACCAGGGTTCATCAGTTATTATTTATTTGTGTTTGTAAATACATGCTTCCTGAGCAACAGACTTCCAATACAGCTGCATTTCAGAGTGGTGTTTGTCTATGATGATACGGCGGGAATTTAGGTTAACTACAGTCTTTAATTAATGAGCGCAAATACATCCTCAACATGATACATTATCGAAGGGAGTATGCATAAAGAGCCGGCATACAATGTTATATCAGCAAAGTCAACAAATAAGAATAAAATGTAAAATTACCTGGATAAAAATCGTTCAATTTTGAAAGTTTTATCTTGGCACCAGTCTCATTTTGAATCTGAGCGATTGCTTCGCCACCTTTTCCTATAATTGCACCGGCAGCGATCGACGGTACAAGTACCTTTAGGTATATTAAGTCTGGAAAGTAGGAACCGCGAAACAAATCACACCTGCTTGTTTATTGGGAGAGGCTTCTCGAGGGCACAGCTGTTGTGTCTCCGTTGCTGTTGTCGGCTCTTCGGAGCCCTCAGCCATCTTGAGAAGACGTAAATTCACAGGAGGCTAATTCCACATAACGGTAGGGTTAAAACTAGCCGAATGCTTTAATTGTGCACTCTTCCCTTTAATTGAGAAGTTCCTTATTTGCAACTCTGTTCAACTCATAGCACGAGATATCGAAATATTTCGAGATCAGCTGCCCAATCGCGGGGCAATTTCGGCGCGTTGTTATACGACAAATTATAATAAGTCCCTGAAGTCCATTTTGGTCAAATTAATTTTTTCGATTATTCATCGTTGGACCACTACGATAATATGAGGGAGGGTAGAGTGGCAAGAATTTTAACCTTAAATAAGTTCGCAGACTTATTTGCGATAACAGTTATATTAAGATTCTTGGGGATCAAACAAAATGCTTTGGACACCTGAATAATATATTATCCTAGGATTCTCAGTGAATAATAGGCCAAAGTTATACAATCTAGCGTATATCCGTCACCCAAGAGGTAAACTTTGTGGTTTGGTGATACACAATGCAAAATTAATTTGACTGCAAATACGGAAGCAAGAGAAACGCCTGAGTAGTGTGGGCTGATGATGTAAGCAATTATTGCCTTGCACGTGGAGACACTACCAATGCTAAGTAGGATAAGAAAAATACCTAAGGAATGAAGGTATAATGGTCAAATTGAGGTTGAGGCTTTGAACAAGCGATTGCGAAACATTACCTGTACTGTGATAAGATGAGTTCTGACTAAGCCATCTAAACACATTCAATTAGGGCAACTGGAGGCGGTCAATGTTCTGGAGCAATGGAATACTGCATATGTACTCCGAAAACTATTCCTTGTCCTCTTTTATATATCCCTCTCAGACTTTTTGCTGACTCTCCATATTCAAATAGTTCTGGCGATTTCGGTAGTTACATTTCAAGTAAGAATAATTTGCATTCGCCCTTCACACCAACAATTTTTTTGAAATGATATAACCGCTCTTCAAGAAACACATCCATATCCATCCGTTCCCGATGCCCAGTGGCCGTCAATTAAGGAATGACCTAGCTTCCCTCCCTCAGAAACCAACAGCCTGCTCCCTTAAACTATTCTCTTGAATTGAAAAATTCTTGTTAAATAAGATATCCTTCCTTCACAATCTCGTCTTCGTATGCTGCGTATATTTTTCATATTAACCGTAACCTGATGAACACCGTCTCTATCCCGCTCGAACTCTTTCTGTATTTAACTATAAGTACAGTCGAAATGATTGTTGGGATGGTGGAAAGACCTGCAGTGACGATTTTAAAAAACGCTTTCATTTCTGCTGTTGCATCATCCAAAATTGACGATGGTGGAGGGTAACTGTTGGCCTTGATATTTATAAAACGATAGGTAACAGTTACTCATCTGTTGCGTTTATTGCCCTCGCAATGTAAGTGAGGATTAAGATCTTTTTTCACGTAGGAATTTCATGCCCTGTATTATTTAAATTTTAAGTATTGCTAAGTTGCAGTTTACTTCAGTCATTCTGAAGTTCCATGGTTTTCGCCTTTGGATGCATAAAATTCGAGGACTAACTTGACGCCATGGAAATTGGCATGTGGGATTAGGTTATCGAAATTCCCACCCGAGGATCCAGCATACATTCAATTCAATTCAAATTATTGAGGGAAATTGGCATGGGCCTTTGAGAACCCTATTTCTAACGTTAACTTAAGTGCCGTATACAGACAAACCATGTGGGTTGCAACGGTACAAATGGTGGTCATAAAATATGACAAGTGGTGCGATACTCTCGAGGGTTAAGATAAATTCCTCATTGCTCAGGCTCATTTTGGAACATAAAACTGTCAAGGTTCCTTTTAAAGCTTTCCAGCGATGGTGACATCACAACGTCTTCAGGGAGGGCATTCCATGGTTTGTACCACTCATGACAGAGGGAGAACTTGCGCGCATCCAGTCTCGCCTGCTAGACGCGCAATTTCAATCAGGTGACCTCGGAGATTTGGTTGTGGCCGAAATATTCAAAGAAGTCCGAGAATCCAGGCAACAATCCAATCCCTTCACAATGCGCAATCTGTGCAGGAGATCACCACGCATTTGCATATAACTCAAAGGGAACAGATTAAGATTCATTAGGTGGGTTAGATATGGCAAGGAGCTTTGACTCCTAACTATTTTGGTAGCTTTCCTCTGTACTCTTTCGGGGCAGTTCTAATCTTTACCTGTCCAGGGTTACCAGGCTTGCACAGCGTATTCGAAATGCGGCCTAATGAATGTTCCAATAGTCTAAGTGAAGAGATCTTCATTGAAATCCAAAAAGGCTCGTCTGATGGCATGCAGCACCGCAATTGCTCTCTGTGCCACTTTCGAGCAGTGAGAGGATGGGTTTTAGGTGGTGGTCATCAGCACACCAAGATCCTTCTGCGTTTCTACGTCTTTAAAGGCTTAATCGTTAAGAAAGTACCTTCTACTTTCGGAAGATCCAGATGTTCTTATCTTCTGTACAGGTTGCCGACTTTAGTCAGTGTCATCTTTAGGCCCAATCGGGAGTTCTAACGATGGCATGTTATTTGTTTTAACTAGAAACAAAAGGTGATGGTGAATCATTTCCAATAAACTACGCTCTGTCTTCTGTTCACTGGACTAGCCCATTCGGCAGAATTAGTGAGTCATCTTAATTCCCACCCTAAGTCTTTTTGTTTCCGAAGTTTCAATGTGAATAGTTGTACTGATTTACGGTTTGATCTTCTTCTTTCTCGCTTTTGTTTCCGTAAGAAAATAGTGTAAAATGTTACGGAGGAAGTTTACCTCCATTTATGTTTTACACATAGGTTACGCAGACTCTCAAGTCAACTCCATATGCAAAGCGATATTTTCGTTCTACCGTTCATCCGATGCGTTTTGAGACCTTTCTGGATCTAGCTCAGAGTTCATTACAGTCCTCAACAACACTCTCTATCTAGAAGCTGTGTTTTTCCAATCAATCAACTAAGTCTAATTAGTCGGCAGACCCCACACCGGAATGGACTGTGCTCGCATCTGATTGGAAGTACTTATCCGTTTCTACCTCTGTCGAATGAATACTCTCCATTGCCAACTCTTGACAACCTTTTGATACTTTTTCTCCGAATTTGCAACCCTGACGATAGTCTCAAGGGTTCAGTTGATGATCAAGGCGGGTTCTGATGGTTTTGCCTCTTTTGATTGGTGGACTATGCAGTCGGCAAGGTCGCATCTCGATGATGATCTCATGACCTCTTCTGTCCCCTCTTTGTTTTGACCCCTGGTGTCCACGATGAGTTCGTCCCTCTCACCTCCACTGGTGGTTAAAAACAGTAGCTCTGACTGCTATTTTATCTCTCACACGACAATGAGCGTTGCGAACCCTCATACTTTTGTCAGAAACATCACAGCACTATCCCATTATATCTAGCTATTAATTCTTTTAGTGAAGCAGTCTCATTATTTTTAAATTGGCGGCTCGGCGAACTCTGCCTCCGATTTAACAGTAGGAGTTTTTTAAATGCTTCTTTTCTAGTTCACCGTTTATGTTAAAAGATTAATTCAGTATAT
>WEDG01000423.1:0-247217 GCA_017591395.1 Schistocephalus solidus | reverse complement strand
AAAATGGCTATCACCCCTATAAATACTGTGAGACGCGGTACGATACTCACCTCCGACGATGGAAGCTTGTGTGCTTTTGAAACGTCAGGACAATACACCTATAGTCCCTGAGATCGCCTTTTCTTCTCATTTATGTCCAGGGACACGCATCTTCGCTTCTATCAGCAATATATATATATATATATATATATATATATATATATATATATATATATATATATATATATATATATATATATATATGCAGAATCAGATAAACGACAAAAAAGCTAACCACAGTGTTGCAGACCTACTCGTCCCATTGTGCATTGAGATTCGATCTATCTTTTCATAGGCATTCGTAAAGCGACTTGTAATAAACATTGTTATACATGCAGTAGAACATTAAAAACATAGGCAATTGAAACTGGAATTGTCATTTCCTACTCATTATTCATTTTTAAACAGTCATAACCAACCCCCCGTGTTGCAACGACCTAGGCTTTTTAAGCTACGACTTCTTCATTTAAGTTTAACGCTTTACCACTGAGCCACAGACTCGTTGTCTTGTCAGCTTCGATCCATTAATGATTATAAAAATATATATGTATACACATATAAAAAAGATATACCACGACAGTGACCAGTCTAGTTTTCCTTGCTTTGCTGCTAGTTTTTGGTTAAGTATATATGGAATGGCCATTTCTGGCTTATTAGCCCTCATCAGTCAGCCATAACTAACCCCAGGCGCTGCGGTGCCCGAGGCTCGAGCTGGCGACCTGTTGAGCAGAAGTCTAACGCTCTACCCACTGCGCTGCGAGCTCGTTGTCTTCAGTAGAACCTTGTGCAAGTAGTGAATCTGCCATACTATGTCGTACGTCCAGCCATTCTCGGTGTGGTTAATCGAGGTTAACATGCATCAGTTGTAATCCCTATCTCCACAGTGCGATAAAAAATCTCTAGCTAGATACCACCAAGGATTCATTTTGCTTCCACTTTCCCGTTGTAAGCAAACTATGTACTCCAAGTGGTTGACCGCATACGTAGGTCTACCGGCAAATTTATTAATAATTGAAGGCCTTATTTATCAACCAGTCTTCTTGAACTTGTGATGAACATATTTTTCTATAAACAGTCCCCAAATAAATCAGATAATGTTTCCTTAAAATGTTTCAAATCGAAGAAAGAAATTTCAGTAGCAGATAAAGATACTTTAGATGGTTTCGTAAGCTGGTTACAAATGACAGCGCATTTTGTACGTTGGGAAATAATTTCAGAGGCCCTGGATCAAAGTATGCCGAGGACATGAGAAAAATTTGGAGCATGGCATGTGAAGTGTGGATCAAGAAGACGGATATTTGTGCAAAACCTAAAACGTTGAAAGTTACAACTACAAAATAATAAAAGTTCTCATAATTTCGTTGTCGAAGCCGAAAGGAGGGATTTAGCGCATGCAAGCACCATACAAATAGTACTACTAAGTTTAACAACTTCAAACTGCCATGTCGGGAATAATTTTAGATCAGATCGAAAATGACAACTTACTGGTTCAAATCCCACGCACGGACTAATCTCCTCTTCAGAAGTGTCAGTGCATAAATCGACGCAATTATCCAAAAGTTTCTGATGTGGAAGCCTCTTCAGCATTTACAGAACTATATCTGATTTGAAACAAAAGAGTAATTTTACGAAATAAAATGTTTATCATCAGTGAAATTTTTTGCCACCTGCTTCATATAGCAATATTGTTAAGAAACTATATGATTGATGCTTCAGTAGTCCAGCATGATTCCCAGGCTATTCGTATACCGAAATTGATTAAGAGTACAGTAACATGTGTCATTTGACGCTGGGCTTGCAGATGCGTGCCATACATTAGATTTGCTCTCATAAACTGTCAACAAAAAATTCCGCATAGATATATATTATAACATATTCAAGTAGGGTTATCATTTTCTTTCTCCTGTAGAAGAACACGATGATATTTCCGTCACGTACGGATGCCTGCTTTAAAATGAGCTTCTTGCTGGTCGTCTTTAAAGAATAAACACTGCATAAAATTCTTACATATGCAGTATGAATTTTTAACACTGATTTTTGGTAACCTTAAAAAATTCAAATTGTTTATGGAAAACACGCACAAAAATATTCTTTCTTGCACGAATTTGATAGAAAATAGCGTGTTTTTTAAATTTCATATGTGATGACAGTTTTGCTTGCACTTTTAAAAATGTTTTCCATTTTGAGCTTTCTTAAGACCGGTAAATGTCCTTTCTTCAAATATTGTTGCCAAACCTTCTCCTCCATTAGGTTCCGTATCGTTCTCTATCATAGTTGTCGTTTTGCATTTATCCTAACTCGTATTTCTAAAAAGCCTTTTTTGTTTCATATGAACACTGTGCTCAGTACATTCCATAGAACACGTTTTACACTGCGTTGACATTATACCTTCTTGTATTATTGAACCGTTTTCTTAACTATTTGAACGTTTGTTTATGTATTGTCACATGTCTCCTGTATTCCGTCGTGAATTAATCCTGTGTTCACTGTTTTCAACGAATTACTCATTATGTCCTTTTCCACGATATCTCATTTAAAAGAGATAATAGTGGCGACATCGACGGAAGGACCCTCTAACTACTATCCTCACAGACTGCGCCAACAAGGCCCCGCAGGCACCACCTAGATCGGCCTATATAGGGGAGGATAGGTAACATCACTTTACTTCCCACTCCTCCCATATGAACATCAACTCTCCCGTGCTATGCAGTATTAATCACGCTTGATGAGTTTTCGTTGTAACGTGAACTCGCTCACCTAGCCAACTTCCCGCACATTCTCTCCTTATGCCCACTCGTATACCCAATTTATTTACCTATCACTTTTCATTCCTCTAGGTCATTTTCTAATTGAACAGTGAATCTTATTAACATACACTGACTGTGTGTAGCTGAAAAGAAGGTAGAGAAACTTTATTCCATCATTTACATCTGCTCATCCAGTCGCCGACGCGTTTTTCAAACGTATTCCGAGGAAAACTGTTTTATTCTAATCTAGGCCGCAACGACATTAGAGGTCTGTTTAACGTCGAAGGAGAAAAGACATCTAGACAATGCTGCTTTACTCGAATAGCAACTTTCCCTGAGCAAATATCAAAATCCGAACCAATACGCGTTGAGTGCATTTTGTCATCCTGTCGTGATTGGTTCTGCGCGTTTGAGTTTTTTCCTAACGATTTTGTATGTGGCATCCAAATCGATATACCGGTTGATGCATGCCTCATCTGAGTGCATTGCTTCCAGGAATTCACGGCCTTTTCTGGTTGGGCAGGTGCCAACAATCCGTGTTTTCTCCCATGCAAATTTATGCTCTGTTTCCAGTGTATGCATAGCCACTTGGGATAAATTGTCTCGTCTTCTAACCGCTAACTGATGTTCGTCTAAGCGGGTTGAGACAGATTTCCCAGTTTGCCCACAATTAGCGGCATTATAACTGGAACATGGGATTTTGTAGACCATCCTTTTTTATCAAGGTAGTTAACCCTCTCCGTAGAGTGTACAAGCTGTGAGCGTAAAGTAGATGTAGGATGGCGAACATATTATATCCGGAGTTTTCTAAGCTGCCTTTCGGCAAGCTCTGATACGTTTTTAATGTATGGGAGAGTTCGCCATGTCATATCGATTTGGATGCCACATAAGAAATCATTGAGGACAAATTCAAACGCGCAGAACCAATCACAACAGGATGCCAAAATGCACTCAACGCGTATTGGTTAGGATTTCGCCCAACCATAGAATCATTTTTTAAACACGGTTAATTAATTAGTCGTTCCTGTACACTACCCGTACAGGAGCAGCAAGGACTATACTCTGATGATGGAAGCGAGAAGGCTTTCGAAACGTCAGTACAAATACAATCTGGTCCATGAACTCGCCCCCTCTTCTTCTTCCTCTTCGTCAGGAGATGATGAACGCGTTAAAGGAGCAGCAAGGACTATACTCTGATGATGGAAGCGAGAAGGCTTTCGAAACGTCAGTACAAATACAATTTGGTCCATGAACTCACCCCTCTTCTTCTTCTTCTTCTTCTTCTTCTTCTTCTTCTTCTTCTTCTTCTTCTTCTTCTTCTTCAGGAGATGCTACCTTGCGGAGGCTATCCAGCAAGAACTGGAAACGCAGGTCTTCCAGATCTACAAGCTGAAATTCTGGATGCTCTACGTGGACGACACCTTTGTTATCATACAGCGAGAAGCCAAAGAGAACTTCAAAAAGGATCAGAACTCGATTTTCCCACAGATTCAACTCACAATGGAGGAAGAAGAGGACGGAATACTCATTTTTCTCGATGATCAGATATCAAGGCAGGAGGACGGAACTCTCCAGACTGACGTGTTTTGAAAAGCGACAAACACGGAGAAAATGTTTTCACTACAACAGCGATCACTCCCTGTCGCATAAATGCAGTTGCGTCCGATCGCTTTTTCGCCGCATCCAGACACACTGCAGCATTAGATAGCTGAGAAGCTGCGAGAATGTAAAACCCTATGGCGCCTCTTTCTCGCCAGTAGATATCCTCGCAGCTTCATAAACAAATGCTTATAAAAAAGGCACACAAAGACCGAAGGTGAGCCTAAACAAACACCTGAAACCTTCCATGTCTTGCCCTATTTGAGGAACGTCTCAGAAGCCACTGAGCGCGTGTTAAGACCGCTAAACGTGGGCGATGGACACCAGCCGGAGGCCACCATCCGTCGATTAGTCATGCAACTAAATGGCCGACTACCACCCGCAGATACCTCAGGCGTTATTTACCATGTCAACTGTCTAGACTGTCTGGCAAACTATGCGGCATGACCGACTAACGACTGAGTACGCGCATGCACGAGCACACTATGGCCGTAAGGCGAAAGGACATCCGATCACACGTCGCCATGCATATTGTAGAAAACAACCACCGGTTCGATTTTGACGGGGCTCAAGTGCTTGGCTGAGCCGAAAACAGACTAGCGAGGGAAGTCATCGAAGTTTGGCAGTCAGACGCCAACTCTATCAACCACAGCATCAACCTACCAGTGCCCTATGAGGCCGTCAAGCACCATTGGCGCACGAGAGGAGGAACAATTAGAAATGAGGTGCCTAGACCTATCGAAAGTTAGCACAAAAGACCTATTTAAACCATGTATTTTCCCCTATGCTCTATCTCCAATGATGCGCTCGAGTATGAGTTTGAAATGTCAGACAATTATATATATATATATATATATATATGCATACGGCCCAGAGAACGAAACAGTCGCTATGAGGCCAACAAACTGAGATTTTGACTTGGTCATTTCTTAATCCCAACCTAAGCAGTAGAATATATTCATATAGGAGTGATCTCAAGGGAACTACAGAGCAAGTGCAAAATGCTATGAACCACTCATTATTAGTTAAAGTCTAATTCGCAACGGTAAGCAAACGTCATGTTGAAGTTCGGATGTGAAACCACAAGCATCGGCACCACAGCGTGGACGGATGCACACATAACTAAAATCCAGATCAGTTGAGTACAGGTTAAATTGATTTTTAAAGCAAGAAAATAAAAGCATCGTTCTTGTATCACCAAAACTTCTTAGATAGCTGTCAATTTATTGCCATCGAAAACCACGTTTTGGGGACATCTAGGGACGCACAGAACTCAAGCAATGCGCAACTTGAAAACAGTTCATATACGGAAGGAGAAACCCGACCAGGATGACGTTGTAACCCTCAACCGGCCCCGGAAATACCCGGCCCGCATTAGCGTGACAATTTCCGCATTTTATGTGTTTTGTTTATTGATTATCCTTTTCACTGATTAGTCTGTCTGCACTGAGCAATCATCTTGCTGTTTCGCACTGATTTCTGTGCAAATTCAACTTGGTGTAGGCTTATTGTTTGTTATTTACGCTATGCAGCAAAGAGTCGCCATTGATAAACTGTCGCAAAATTCGTTGATGCAAATAATTTCTACTGTCGACTCCAGTTTTTGGGATAAATGCTTGCTCGCAATAAAACTTTTCTCTAACGATTTGGCGCTCGTCGATCGAGATACGGAGCATGTTTGTCCCCTTGTGCTTTGGGGCTCAACCCAGAACCCTCGGAACTCCATCAAAATGTGCATTGTTTACTTTCGCTCCCTTTCTCTCGTGCATCAGACCGCTTTTATTTACGCTCACGTTTCGAACATTTAGCAGGTAGCCATATAACTGTCTGTGGTACAGCTTCTTAGTCTGTAGGGATTCAAAGCTAACTCTTAATATGTCATGTTCTATTTCACATAGAGACTTGAAACCCTCCCTTCGTTGTAAAAAAAACACCTTGATATCCCCTATGCCCTTGACAGATGTCCTCTGCCTATTGGGAGAAGGAGTTAGTGCTGGTTTAAAACTTGCAGGATGGTAAGAGTGTCATTGGTAGGGGAAAGAAAAAGGGTAGCATTCTTTTAATTTTAAGGCTAACAGAGGGACAAATGTCGTAAGCTATGAATACCTGACCTTCTTTACTTGCAGAATCAGGAAGTCCAACCTCGTACCCCATTGTCTTCTCGTTTGGACATGCGTTTGGCTGGGGCCTTGGGAGTGCATTCGGGGGTGGGTGTTGGCATGGCCTCCTGTCAGTCACGTCAGCTCTGCATCCCGGAGGGGGTGGGGCTGGGGGTCGGAACTTCACGTCACTTAACGCAAACTTTTATTTGAGAATACAGAGCTGGTGATTCGGTGCATCAAAAAAAGCGAAGAACACCCTGATAACGATTTCGGTGCGCTTCAAATGCCATAAACGGCAATTTATGCCTTCGTGAAGCCGAATAATCTACCCACCTGGTGTTCATTCCGTGCGAACAGCCAGTACTGGCTTCATTTAGGTGCCTGACGTACAGAAAATCTCTACATACCGTCTGATGACCCGTGAAAAGACGGTGATATTCAAATAGGAAATAACAGGAAACGGTATGGGGCTACGCAAACACAAATGCACAACCTCTTGAGAAGGGTTACGCGTTCTCGCAAAACTCAAATGCTGGATATAATAAATGTCCTATAAATGCTACAAACTTACTCGGTTTCCATATATGACAGGAAACCTAATGACGGGATAAACATGGATACAGCTTAGAGCCCATTCTGGAGCGAAAACTGCCTCTGGAAACATTCTCACATGGATTAAGCTTTTTGAGGTGTAGTAATAGCGTGATTCTTTGGTCTTCAACCAAATCACTGAGGCCTAGACATTGACAAAAGTTTTACCTTTTACAAGCTGTCAGTCAAGTTTTCGTGGAAAACGAGAGCATTTCAACAGGAAAACGCTCCCATTGGACATTTGTGCAACCATTTGATTTTGAGTCACGTACTTTTTTGGTAATCCTTTAGACGGCTGCGTTGCGTGGGTATGCGTCCGTTTATATATGATATCTCGCGACACGCTACGAGACATGACTTTAAGGGATGCCAACTGCCAGGAGAATTCTGTGCTTCTATGGACTTACGGTCCGGCTGCAATGGCACCTTCTCACTGTCATTATCAAGACATTTTCGCGTGGGTGAGAGCAAAAATCCGCTGTTTTAACCTGTAGATGGATTGGGGCGGTGTCATGCATGGCACGCGTGAACATTCGCTTTGGCGTTGTTAACTACAACATCCTCACCCAACTTTGATCTTCTTGGCCTCGTTCTGTCATCGGAAGAACGTACTTTAGAAAGTGGATGGTTTCGGTAGATGCCACGAACGTCTATCTCATTGTAAATTAACTCGAGCAGGTCACCGTTGCTGAGTCCACTTCGTGGAACAGCATAGACGCCATAGCCTGTTTCGGCCCATTTGACGTGGCTGGTATCAAGTGTCCGTTGGGGTCACACATGAAGCCTGTTAGCATATGAAAGTATAAATAGCGGCTGTTTCGAGGCCTTTTGTGTTTAACTGATTAGCTGTCAGTTATTAATGTAGCAGAACGTGAAGGTAGGCACTTGTACGCATAAAGTTGAGCGTGTAATCTATGATTTTCCAATTTATGGAATAAATCAAAATAGTGATAAAATACGTTTGCCAATAACCAGGCGAAGGATGTTGGCCTTTTCACCATGGTGTGGCTCCCTCAAATCCTTCTAAACTGACTTCTGTATCACACCGTACTTTCAAATCCCCATAGACCAGTTATTTGCAAATGACTTACCCGAGAACTGACATAGGAAAAGTCAGGAGATCAATTCAAAAAACTGTGCTTTTACAAGATCTGCATTTATGATTCTCTGCAACGTTCTGGATAGAGAAAATTTAAATCCGCATCGCACACAAATCAGAAATTGTGATATTTCCGAATGACTGGCTGCCTCGCATTTGCATTTTATACAGTCAGTTATTAAAATTCCCTTTATTTGCGAATCTGCCCATCATCAGTTAGTTGGCTTCCCTGATGTATGTGACCATGTTAAAAGGAAAATAACCGCAAATACGTCACCTATCCTATTCCAACTCCCTTTTAAGAAGTGTAAGCAGAGCCATATTCACCAAGTTAATTAGAAACTTCTGGATGTGTACGTATTCCGTGGATGCAACTGAGGTTAACCACATTGGTCCCCAGGTACAAATTTAGGCAGCTTGGCTCTCGTCTGTTTTGAATGAAAAGCGGTGCAGATAAAAACAAAACTGACATCCCCAACGTGCTTTCTAAAGGACATGTCTTACTCTTCAACAACTGGAATAAATGTCATGACCTTTGGACGTGTCTGACTTTAGGACTAAAGGACCCAGTCCATATCACGAATAATACATAAAGCTTTTAACATAAAAGGTCAAAAACCCTTACTGAAACACGTACATTTAGCGTGTTAGAGGGATTACATCTCCATTTCCTCATCATCACATCATAGGGAGAGATGAAGAGGTTCCAGATGTTTTCAGGGAAACTGGAAGGTGAAACGTGCTCATTTATGATTTCCACAGCGTAAATTCAGTGCAAATCGCAAGTTGTTGTCGTTTAAATATCCTCGCTAGTTAAATAGCAGTAGTGTTGTTAAACGAAAAAGCCAGCATTACTTATGGTCGGTTCCCAAGTCCGAAGAAGACATTCCCTTAGGTTCATGATACCTTTATAGGTAATCTGCTTCCAAAACTACTGTATTGTACAAACACGAAGCACTTTGAGTGATTCAATTTAAGAACGACTATTGGTTCAACGGCACCTGATTACCTTGAAAAGGGGCGTGAAGATTGATAAAAGTGGAGTTCATCAGTTGGGGCAGTGCCTGCTGCATAGACTTTCTGCTCAAAAGGTCTCTGAATCATACTGTCAATCATACATTTTTGTATTAATAAGATTTATTAAAGGTCAGCGCTTAACGTATGCTTTAATGAAGTGTTACCGCATTTATTCATATAATTTTGTTTTAAGAAAGCCCGGTGTCCTAAAAGTGTTTGCTACCTCTAGATCCAGCAACCAGTGAGGAAATTAATGGAGACCGACAGATAGAAGTCCTAGAAAAATACTGTTACACAAGGATAAAGCTCATCATTTTTGGCTGTTAAGCGCCAAGCTTTACAGACTGTGTACGTTTGCGTCATAGTACGATTATATCTCACTTGAAGAGCAGACATTCTAGTGCGAAATTCGCATTTTCTTATCACCGGAATAAGCAGACAACTCATTGCATCAAGAACGCTCAGGCTTAGTCAACAGACGTTTTTTTCAGATAAGCTCTCGTCGCTAGATGACTGCCTGAGAGGGTTAGATATTGAACGCAAAGGTGCAACGAAACAAAACCATCCCACAACAGGGTCAGTGAAGGCCAACTCATCACTGATATTCATGCCAATTGCAATCGACAGGACGACGGACGCGTAAATGACACAGTAAATCACCTCTGACCAAAGAATAACGTTCAAATCCCAGGTCATGTAGACCTCAGGTTAAGCATGGCTGGCTGAACAGGACAAATGCGCCAGACATGGTCAGTCCAGCTTTGCTTGTCTTTGTCAAAACGTCCTGCTGCATAGATCACTGGTCACTATGTGACTTCCTTTGAGAGCTCCAGTTGTCGTCACAGGGTGCGATGAGACGAGCATGACCCCAGCCTGATCGGTGAACCCCAGTTCCAGGGTAGAATAAAATTCAGCTTCAGATAACCGAGCGGTAGTTTTCTATGGCAATACAGAAAAGTATTCATTGATGAAGAATAAGATAGAGGAAAACGGCAGCTCCATTTGAAAAGTTCGTTTAATTCACAGAGTCCTTCCAAAACACGACAGCCTGATACCGTACTGCATGGGTCTTTTGAAAGTGACGCATGCGATTAACCTAAAGACAACTTCATGGTAAGCACTTAAAGGACTCCGTCTTCCTACTGACATCTGAACGGAGTAAGTTTTACTTGTGTCTAGATGAGATCTTTCGTTCTCTGCTAAATAAAGTCTATAAGACCAATGACAAAAGACGCGAGTAGGCAATGCCGAACAGATGCACAGTGTGGGGTCAAGGAATGCCTTGCAATCGGACTGTTCAAGCAGCTTGAGAGCACAATTTAACTCGTGCCTATTAAGTCGCTTTCGAATGAAAGACAACAGCATTGAGATTTTAAACGGGATCACCGAGAAGGCCGGCTAGATTAAACACGATCACATTTGTATAAAATGTAAGTGCAAGAACGCCAAAAGCATGTATTACCGTCCTAATTCTGAAAACTGGACCACGACAAAACAGGTGAAATTGTTACCAGCACGAAGACTACTCGTAAAGTAGTTCGATAACTTATAAACAATACGTTCATCTGCGTGTAATGTTGGTTAAGCCGGCGCACTTGACAACCCGCCCTGCTGTCTCACGAGGTGAGCCCAACAGCGGTGACTTGCGCGTGAATTGAAGCACCAGCATTTCCTCCTCCTCCTCCTCCTCCTCCTCCTCCTCCTCCTCCTCCACCCACCTTGCTCCGATGGCCAAGCACTGTCAAGAAGACCAAGCACAGCGGTTGACGAGGTCAATGCGGGTCACGCAAGCCCAGCCCTAAGTCCAGTTGTACCAGGCTGAATTAAGAACGAGGTAGATTTCATTCAGGCTAAAACACACGATGAGCAAAGGCGAAGTCTGTTCAAGCCCTAGAACAATATTATTCTGACACACAATTTCTGTTCTCAATAATCTCGGGAGCCTGAAGTGTAGACGTTAAAGGCTGGTTCTCATTGCTTCATCGAGCTTGTACACCATTCTCCCTTAACCTTCTGCTGTATACCTTCGCTGAAGTTAAAGTTGTACTCTGTATACAACGAATAAAATGCAAGCAATATAACAATAGATGTTCTATTCCATGTAATGTTAACGAAATTCTGAACCCTGTTTGAATTAAAAAATCTGACTTAATAGGGTTCAAGTATAAATAATGGTATATATTAATAATAAGAAATTTCACCCATGTCATGACAGTGCCTTTTGGACAACCTTGTTCCGGCTACCTGTGAAAATTACTTCACGTGTAAATTGGATTTTTCCTATGGATTTCCGATTTGCTAATATACTTAAATATATTCAATACAAAATAGGCATGCAAAGATTTTTTGTATTCAAACAACAGCAAATTCCCTCTTATAATTCGGGAAGGTATATCTTCCAGTTAAAAGAAACCTTTTTATTTATTCAGTAATGCTGAAACCCACCTGCTGTTACACTAACATTCAGGGTTTTCAAACTACAAGCTGTATATTTATCATGTATGAAAAATCATATATTTTTATATCCTGTTGATAAGATGTCATCTATGAATCGCAAAGTTTGCAGATGAGGTGAACCGTGTTTTATAGTTCAATTTCCTAAAATTCACAAGTAGAAACATCGAAAATCGAAAAATACCCGCCCGTCGACCTTAAGTTTTGATGCAGACGTAACCTGTTACTATTTCTATTAACTATATTTAAGCATACAAGGGCGAAGAAAATTAATGAGACAAATTCATATTACTTAAACAGTCATCTTTGCAGAACGTAGTTTCTTTTGCAGATGACCGGAACCAAACTCGCTTAGAAACTGACATCTTGCAGGTGCTTAAATATCTGGGAATCATGTCGCACCTTACTCCATTTCACAAGCCTACTCTGAGTTATATTCTCCAACCGAAAACAAATTTCCCAATTTTAGCCAAACTTTTGTATGATAAAGCATATCTTATGCACCTCTCAGATCGATAACTAGGCCAACATATTTTTCAAGCGCTTCCTAGAAAGCTCACTATGTGTGGCTAGTATTGCGTTTTCGGCTATTTCTCAGTTTGCATCACGAAACGCCACCTTCCATTCATTTTAACCTAGATGTCCTTTCACGAAGCCCTCCGTGAACTTTGGATTCAAATCCGACGAATCAGCAGCTCTGATGTAGGCAGTTTATGATATATCGTCCATCGGTGCTGTCATGCCCAAGCTACCGCGTTTGACAGTTTTCAACCGGCTACCCAGGGCCCGGTTGAGTCCTCCTTTCTTCGAGGTCTGCAGTCACGTCTATTTATAAAATTTTATTCGCCTTTGTTCGGTCTTCAATACGAGTTTTTTTCAAACAAAATGTTGCCTTTCAAAAGGACTTTTTGCAAGCTTTTTACATCCCCTTTTTAATCATAGGCATATTCTTCAGTCGAGAGTACCATAAAGTCATCCCTTAAGATGCCACGTCTTTCGGTTTCGCTGTTTGCCGGCGCATTTATCTTCCCTTTTAAGCTCTATTTTGTTTTTTCCGGTAACTTTTTTAAATTTCTCTCGCTCTTATGCCAATTATTTCCCGCTATACTGCAACAATTCAACATTTCTAACAGTTTATTCAGGGATATGCATGTTTTCTGGATCGATCGCTTCACCCCTTAACCCGTTAACGTGGTTGCAGCCATTTATCTAAGCAAGCCCCCGTGGCAAGATGATGATGATGATGATGAGGAGGAGGAGGAGGATGATGATGATGATGATGATGATGATAATAATAATAATAATAATGATGATGCTGATGATGAGGATGATGATGATGATGATGATGATGATGATGATGATGATGATGATGATGATGATGATGATGATGATGATGATGATGATGATGATTATAGTGTTTTTGGGGGATTTCCGGGAAAACGTTTTCCTGCGGATTTAAACGCATGGCCAAATGATCCGTTTTTACAACGCAATATAGTCATTGACCTATGACATTTTGTGCAGAAACAGAGGAATTCGTTGGAACCACTTTCGCTCTTATAATGGCGTGTGCAATACAAGTTATGCCTCACCGAGCTAGAGCATGACTGAACTGATGTTCTTTTGTGTATGGTAGGCCGGGTGGGTGGGCATTTTCTCAACGCAGCACAAATTAATAAAGTCGAACCATGTGAAAGTTATAAGAGAGAAGTACTTTACAAAACTACAATGTTCCTAAATTAAGTTTTACTTGTGAAATTAAAAACAAAATAAAAGTCATCTGACGGTTAACGTCTTCAATACTGATAATTTGAAGATAAGGCGCAGATGATAAAGGTTACTTTTATTCGGTTGACTGGGTAACCGTTAGGATAAGCACATTGGACAAGGTATAGTTCCTGGAATATTTCGCAAGGGTGGCGGTAATATGGGCAGATTCTTATTCCGTGCAAACGAGATATCCAACTTCATTCTTTCTCGAATATTTTTTCTAAAATTCAACGAAGGTTGACCAGCTGTAGGTGAATTAGCGGTCAAATAATGTTAAAAAACATTTTTCGTTTACGATTGTAACAACCACAACTTTCTTCCATGCTACATCTTTGCAAATGAAATTACAGTGGTCTTCGCCAAGCGAGCACAAATGAAGTTGTTAACAGACAATTAAAAGTTGAACAGAGGCTGCGTTCATTGATCAATATCGCTTGCAAGACACAAATTCAGAGGGCTTTTCGAGTCTGCCCTGCATTCGGAGTTGACCAACTGGTTAATGCCAATGACTTCGGCTGTAATAAGGAAGCGACCTTTAGTTACTACAAATATTCTGATGAGTCAGCACGCAATCGCTCCTTCTTAATGTGACTTTAATGGCACTCTAACGCATATAAGCTCCAAACCGCCATTGTGAAAGCTTCTAAATGCTAAGGGATCCAGGTACGGCGTGGAGCACATAGATGGGTTATATAGTCTTGTTAGCCTCTGCGTCCGAGCAAAACTACGGCCGTTTTAGCACTGTCTAGTGGGAGTAGCGAGAGAGTGCGGTAGGTGCTGTGCAAGTTTGTTTCACTATTAATCAATACTCCGTTGGGCAGACTGTTGAAACCATATTTCAAGCATTCAACATTTGAACATTAACAAGGGAATTACCGAAACTTTGAAAGTAATATGGGCAGAGAATCCGAATTTTGGAACTATACTTCGCAAAACATTTGAAGAGTAATTATGAGTAGAAAATCTTAGCACCAGGAAAAAGGTCGTTAAAACTGAAGGTCCAAGATTTTTGATTCGACTATAGTTTTGACATCATCTAGCTCATGCTGCGCTCAAATGCAGCGATAACGTTTCAGCGGGCAATCGTTGTATGCAAAATCTCCATAAATATTTGCATTGCAGTTTCACAGCTATAAAAGATACTGTGGATAAAGTGGTATTTTTATGGCACTGAAATGCATGGATTTGAGAAAAAAATCTGATTTTTTCCCATCTATTCCCTCTCATCTTGCCGAATTCAATACAACGGATCGGGGGTAGGAGCATCACACAGGCTCACGCCCGGACGGTCAACTTAAACACTTCTAATTCTCTGTGGGAATGCATACAGCGCAGGGGGGGGGGGGGGGGTGGGGAGAGTGTTAGAGACGGCTGCTTGAAGCCATGCCGTGTGTTCGACGAACTGTAAAAGTTTTACTTAACACTGACTGAAAATCACAGCCCCTAATCAACCGTGAACAGTGTTCAAGAAAAACCAGCTAGACCTGATTGTGAAAAACTCGTTGGCCTCGTTGTGATTTGAACCCACAATAGCAAAAGAAGCAGGCTTCAGTACATGTAGCGCTCTAACCCTCGGAGATACGAGGTCCCAAAGGGAGCCGTGAGTTTAATCACCCTTGCGTCAAGTAACCGACCCGGCCTACAGCATCGCACGCAATCCCCCCACTTTTATACAATAAACTGACTACCCATACAGGATTCCCCAAGCAATCAATCCCGAATCCACCAGACGAGTACTAGGTGAAGCAACTTAATAGGAAGTTTGGCAGATTTGAATAAATCATTTGATCCAGTTGTTAAACAAACTCGAGGACAATGGTGGAATTCGAACACACAGCAGCAAGGGAAATATTTTAGAACAGCCGAAGCTCTGGCTATCTGAACTACGAAGTCCCACCGTACGCCGCGAGTTTAATAAAATTTGGCTAAAGTTACCCGCTCAGCCTACTGCGACATATGGATTCCACCAACTCAGCTACAGTAGGCTGACTGGCAAAGCAAGATTTCCTAAGCAACCAATCTCTAACCCATCAGATGACTATCAGGGCCAGTTAAGCAATATGCGTTTATGCTGATTTTAATACGTTATTCGATCCAATGTCCCATCATTTAGGGCGTTAGCTAGACTGAAAATTTTCGCTTGCTATCTTGCGTTAGATGCCACTGAGGTCACCGAGCTTTACACAAATGAGTCAAATGAATTATCAAAATTTGCCAAAAACCTCTATTAAATTTGGCTCGTCTTCACAGTCTTTAAAAATTGGTTCTCGGAGGCCTTTGTGGTGCAGAAAGTCAGTTCTGCAAATAATGTTTATTATTGAGCAATGGATAACGGAAAAGCGTTTGCTAAAAACTGACTACGCAATAATTTGGCACTTAAATAACAGTAAATTTTTCGTAACGTACCGACAGAAACATTACCAGGATTTGTATGGATCAGGTATGTCTATGACTTTCCTTAGTGCAGGGAATTACTGAGCGTCCACTACATAAAGACTGTGGTCACATTCAGCTAAGCACTCGAAAGCCAGGATCATAACGTGGCAACAATTATTTTGTTTGAGCAACGACATATCATCTACAACTTACCTCCTCTGCCTTTATAAGGTCGAACTCTGAAGTAAAAATTTTTAAATGACCTACCTACCAACTGTCGGCCGCCATGCGAAGGCAACTTCCATACACAAAAGCCGCCTTCATACAATCTCCACGACGCCTTGAAGTCCAGGGACGTGTTATGGCTGACCTTGCCAATTAGACATTTTTCCGAGGAGTCCAACGGTACAGAAGGGGCACGCAGAAATAAGCCAGATTTCTCCTCTATCTGTTCTAATTTACGGTCTGAACGTTTGAAGTGAGTGATTAATTCTCACGGGTCTTCTGAGCGCCGATGTGTACATGGAAACGACCTGGCGAACATCGTACAGTTTTTTTCTTCCTACCTCTAAAGTTTGGGAAGGAAAGGATATGATTTCTGCCAAATAATACCGGAGATCGAATTGAGTGTATGGCGATGGTTTTAATATGACCACAACTGTGTTTAAATTATATTAGTTTCCTTACGAAAAACAAATAATCTTTCGCTCTGTGCTCTGCGGGCGGGATTGTTTTTGCGCATACATTCTGAGTAGTAAAATAATGCGTTAGCCAACCACGACATCCATCTGCGGGCTCCTGATTGACCGTCTGAAGAAGTGAACCGGAAGCAGGCAGCATGCGTACGACAGAATTCAACTTTGGTAAACAACTTTATCATGTGGCAGATTCGACATTCATTGTTATGGAGGTGTCTTTTCGTTCTACACAGACATCAATCTCCCCTAACGGCCTCTTTATTTCAGTGAGTAGAAGAGGTCTAAATCTTCCAAGTTTAAAGCTTTCCGTTTACTCGGCTCGCTCCATTATATATAAGTCCTCATTCTTGCCGTACCATGTGATAGTTGTTAGACATTTCTTCGTATATCTTGAAATTCCATTCTTTGCCGTGGCTGTTGTCTCTGCAGATAGGACACCTAGGCATTTCCATCCATTTACTCAGTACAACTGAGAATCACTTTTAGCAAATTCAAAAAGATCAAAATTATAAATTCACTGAACGTGGAAAATTGGCTGTGCGACATGCGGAAGGCACTGTGCAGGACGGAACAGTGTATTTGGACGTACAGAATTGTAATCAGAGTATTTTCCCTAAAAAGCCCAAACATTGTCGGGAGGGACAGGGTAGACTGGAACGACCGTTTCCAATGTCTCTGACATCATCATCATCATCCTCGATCAGATTTCTAGTGCCATCGGAAACTTCAGACACGTAGCCGCACTACTAAAACCACCCGACTCAAGCCTGGCCAATTGCTAATGGGAACCTACAAAGCAATTTAAATATTGTGCTCACTGACTAGCTTAAAATTCTCTTTCGACGTCTAGTCATTTCATTTACAAAGAACAAAATTAGTAGCATCTTTTTCTTAGAACAGCGCCAAAAACGACCGAAACGTCACCAAATAAACAGCAGTATTTTTCTAACATTATTTTACCATCGCAGCTGCAAAGATGCATAGTAGAGGGTCAGTATTTCTTCATGTATTAATTAGTTTGAGATTGTCAACAGTACTCAGTGCCATCACAGTATCGCGTCTGGACGATCTACGAATTTCAGCTGAGCGGGTCCTGCCATTTCAACGCTGTAATCTACAGCTTATCGCTCAGTAGGATGCACATTTCCGGCTAAGCACACACACATCCAGTTCGATTCTTCGACCTGTCGAAATGGGCCAGAGTTCGAAAGTGTTTTAACCAATCACAACAGGCGCAAATGCTACATGAGTGCATGTCAGGATTCCAAAGCCTACATGAAGTCAATCGCGTGCCAACTTTGAAATAAGTCGATAGACGACGTTGAGGGAGGCCAACGTAATCATGCCGGTGATCAGGCCTAAAGTTTAAAAAGGTACCATACTAATACTGTGACCACCGATTTTTTGGAATAACTGAAGGTCTGTGATGATACTCATACACAGTAACACTTATCACCCCCGAGACAAGTAGAGCAAATCGAGCTAGCCCGTGAGTTTAAATTAACCGGCAATGAAGCTTATTAGATTAGTAATACCCATGTAATAAGAGATATAAGCAGTAATTCAGTTGAGAGGACGTCACAAAAAAATGGATCCTGACAATGACGAAATGCGTTAACAGTGAGGATCAATCAACTGCTGCCAGCAACTTTTTAAACGCAAGAAGTGGTACACAGACGTCTGACACGAACTCGCCTGTGGAGGCAGCACTGGAAGACTGTTTAAATCTGAAATTTATTTTGTTTGCGGTTTTTATGATAGCAAAGCCAAAACAAAACCGACGAAAAAAACAGGTAAGAGGGAGGACAGAAAATCGGAAAAGTTGGCAAATAACGTCTTTATGGAGCCCATGACAGTTGGTGCCAGATGAAACAGTAAGCCCCACTCACTAGTTATGACAATATGACTGAAGTGCCATGTAGCCAGCAAAAAATGGCAACAAGTCCTTCGGTATGGGGAATTGTTACCGTGGGAGCTAATAGGGACGGGCATTACAAGGCTACGTTGACAAAAAAATCAGATGACGAGAGCAGCTTGCGAGTAGGAAAGGCGAGCAGATGGTAATTTAATGGGACTGGCTTTCGGTAGCATCCTTGCTGGTTGGGGACGGTCGGTGGATACGGTGAAGGTTTAAAATTTTTGGCATCGCATCCGCCCTTGCACGAAGGTCGTCAATGGATTCAGGGTCGTCTGGAGACATGTCGATCTAGATGAAAGGCAGAGTTAAAAATGCAAACACCCTAGAAGCATCTGACACAATCGGATTGACGGATGAAAATTTGGCCTTGGACCCTTTATGGCCAAGAGGAATTTGCGCCGAAGGGAGACGTAGTAATGTATGTCGGCTTACAAGTGACAGTTGTAGAGAGAGTGCATTACGCAAAAAGACTTGATCGAGATCACATATCAGTGAAGGTATGCGATGGCACAGTATGAAAACGGAAGGGTCAACGTGACATGTGGGGTTCAGTCTATAATATCTTTCAAATGAGAGAAGAGGAAGCAGATAGCGTACTGAAGATGGCAATGAGTCTGTGGATAAAAACTCAGCATTACCGCTGTTTAAACAAAAAAATCTAGAGATATCGACTGAAAACCTAAAACGCGGTCAAAAATTTAACTAAAACAATTGTCACGCAATACACGGAAAAATTGCGCAGATGCAAAAAGTTGGTTAGGTCTATCCCAATGCTGGAACGACGCGAAGGAGCTGTCGTGCGTCAACAGCCTCTTAAAAATTAAGCCATAGTGTCATTAAGCGGGCGAGACCTCGACTTGTAGTATGGATTAGACAGAATCAGACGTCCGGATCTCCATTTATCTTCCAGGTAACCAGACCTACATTTTCTATTGGCAAATTAGGGGACAGGCGAAAGTGAAGCCGACGCAGGTTACTTTTTGAAGAAGAAAAAGAAGAAGAAGACGAAGAAGAAGACGAAGAGGCGATCACTGGAACATTGTGTTTATTGGACTGACTTTTCGGATTCTCGCTCGAACCCATCATCAGAGACAGTTGCAGAAAAAGGTACTTGGGGCATAAGTTGCGTAGTATTTATAGGGTGTGGTTGCCAGGCGACCACAGGCTCAGTAGGATGCACATTTCCGGCTAAGCACACACACATCCAGTTCGATTCTTCGACCTGTCGAAATGGGCCAGAGTTCGAAAGTGTTTTTAACCAATCACAACAGGCGCAAATGCTACATGAGGTGCATGTCAGGATTCCAAAAGCCTACATGAAGTCAATCGCGTGCCAACTTTGAAATAAGTCGATAGACGACGTTGAGGGAGGCCAACGTAATCATGCCGGTGATCAGGCCTAAAGTTTAAAAAGGTACCATACTAATACTGTGACCACCGATTTTTTGGAATAACTGAAGGTCTGTGATGATACTCATACACAGTAACACTTATCACCCCCGAGACAAGTAGAGCAAATCGAGCTAGCCCGTGAGTTTAAATTAACCGGCAATGAAGCTTATTAGATTAGTAATACCCATGTAATAAGAGATATAAGCAGTAATTCAGTTGAGAGGACGTCACAAAAATGGATCCTGACAATGACGAAATGCGTTAACAGTGAGGATCAATCAACTGCTGCCAGCAACTTTTAAACGCAAGAAGTGGTACACAGACGTCTGACACGAACTCGCCTGTGGAGGCAGCACTGGAAGACTGTTTAAATCTGAAATTTATTTGTTTGCGGTTTTATGATAGCAAAAGCCAAAACAAAACCGACGAAAAAAAACAGGTAAGAGGGAGGACAGAAAATCAGAAAAGTTGGCAAATAACGTCTTTATGGAGCCCATGACAGTTGGTGCCAGATGAAACAGTAAGCCCCACTCACTAGTTATGACAATATGACTGAAGTGCCATGTAGCCAGCAAAAATGGCAACAAGTCCTTCGGTATGGGGAATTGTTACTGTGGGAGCTAATGGGGACGGGCATTACAAGGCTACGTTGACAAAAATCAGATGACGAGAGCAGCTTGCGAGTAGGAAAGGCGAGCAGATGGTAATTTAATGGGACTGGCTTTCGGTAGCATCCTTGCTGGTTGGGGACGGTCGGTGGATACGGTGAAGGTTTAAAATTTTTGGCATCGCATCCGCCCTTGCACGAAGGTCGTCAATGGATTCAGGGTCGTCTGGAGACATGTCGATCTAGATGAAAGGCAGAGTTAAAAATGCAAACACCCTAGAAGCATCTGACACAATCGGATTGACGGATGAAAATTTGGCCTTGGACCCTTTATGGCCAAGAGGAATTTGCGCCGAAGGGAGACGTAGTAATGTATGTCGGCTTACAAGTGACAGTTGTAGAGAGAGTGCATTACGCAAAAAGACTTGATCGAGATCACATATCAGTGAAGGTATGCGATGGCACAGTATGAAAACGGAAGGGTCAACGTGACATGTGGGGTTCAGTCTATAATATCTTTCAAATGAGAGAAGAGGAAGCAGATAGCGTACTGAAGATGGCAATGAGTCTGTGGATAAAAACTCAGCATTACCGCTGTTTAAACAAAAATCTAGAGATATCGACTGAAAAACCTAAAACGCGGTCAAAATTTAACTAAAACAATTGTCACGCAATACACGGAAAATTGCGCAGATGCAAAAAGTTGGTTAGGTCTATCCCAATGCTGGAACGACGCGAAGGAGCTGTCGTGCGTCAACAGCCTCTTAAAATTAAGCCATAGTGTCATTAAGCGGGCGAGACCTCGACTTGTAGTATGGATTAGACAGAATCAGACGTCCGGATCTCCATTTATCTTCCAGGTAACCAGACCTACATTTTCTATTGGCAAATTAGGGGACAGGCGAAAGTGAAGCCGACGCAGGTTACTTTTTGAAGAAGAAAAAGAAGAAGAAGACGAAGAAGAAGACGAAGAGGCGATCACTGGAACATTGTGTTTATTGGACTGACTTTTCGGATTCTCGCTCGAACCCATCATCAGAGACAGTTGCAGAAAAAGGTACTTGGGGCATAAGTTGCGTAGTATTTATAGGGTGTGGTTGCCAGGCGACCACAGGCTCAGTAGGATGCACATTTCCGGCTAAGCACACACACATCCAGTTCGATTCTTCGACCTGTCGAAATGGGCCAGAGTTCGAAAGTGTTTTAACCAATCACAACAGGCGCAAATGCTACATGAGTGCATGTCAGGATTCCAAAGCCTACATGAAGTCAATCGCGTGCCAACTTTGAAATAAGTCGATAGACGACGTTGAGGGAGGCCAACGTAATCATGCCGGTGATCAGGCCTAAAGTTTAAAAGGTACCATACTAATACTGTGACCACCGATTTTTGGAATAACTGAAGGTCTGTGATGATACTCATACACAGTAACACTTATCGCGAGACAAGTAGAGTAAAATCGAGCTAGCCCGTGAGTTTAAATTAACCGGCAATGAAGCTTATTAGATTAGTAATACCCATGTAATAAGAGATATAAGCAGTAATTCAGTTGAGAGGACGTCACAAAAATGGATCCTGACAATGACGAAATGCGTTAACAGTGAGGATCAATCAACTGCTGCCAGCAACTTTTAAACGCAAGAAGTGGTACACAGACGTCTGACACGAACTCGCCTGTGGAGGCAGCACTGGAAGACTGTTTAAATCTGAAATTTATTTGTTTGCGGTTTTTTTATGATAGCAAAGCCAAACAAAACCGACGAAAAAAAACAGGTAAGAGGGAGGACAGAAAATCGGAAAAGTTGGCAAATAACGTCTTTATGGAGCCCATGACAGTTGGTGCCAGATGAAACAGTAAGCCCCACTCACTAGTTATGACAATATGACTGAAGTGCCATGTAGCCAGCAAAAATGGCAACAAGTCCTTCGGTATGGGGAATTGTTACTGTGGGAGCTAATGGGGACGGGCATTACACAAGGCTACGTTGACAAAAAATCAGATGACGAGAGCAGCTTGCGAGTAGGGAAAGGCGAGCAGATGGTAATTTAATGGGACTGGCTTTCGGTAGCATCCTTGCTGGTTGGGGACGGTCGGTGGATACGGTGAAGGTTTAAAAATTTTTGGCATCGCATCCGCCCTTGCACGAAAGGTCGTCAATGGATTCAGGGTCGTCTGGAGACATGTCGATCTAGATGAAAGGCAGAGTTAAAATGCAAACACCCTAGAAGCATCTGACACAATCGGATTGACGGATGGAAAAGTGGCCTTGGACCCTTTATGGCCAGAGGAATTTGCGCCGAAAGGGAGACGTAGTAATGTATGTCGGCTTACAAGTGACAGTTGTAGAGAGAGTGCATTGCGCAAAAAGACTTGATCGAGATCACATATCAGTGAAGGTATGCGATGGCACAGTATGAAAACGGAAGGGTCAACGTGACATGTGGGGTTCAGTCTATAATATCTTTCAAATGAGAGAAGAGGAAGCAGATAGCGTACTGAAGATGGCAATGAGTCTGTGGATAAAAACTCAGCATTACCGCTGTTTAAACAAAAATCTAGAGATATCGACTGAAAAACCTAAAACGCGGTCAAAATTTAACTAAAACAATTGTCACGCAATACACGGAAAATTGCGCAGATGCAAAAAGTTGGTTAGGTCTATCCCCAATGCTGGAACGACGCGAAAGGGAGCTGTCGTGCGTCAACAACCTCTTAAAATTTAAGCCATAGTGTCATTAAGCGGGCGAGACCTCGACTTGTAGTATGGATTGAGACAGAATCAGACGTCCGGATCTCCATTTATCTTCCAGGTAACCGGACCTACATTTTTCTATTGGCAAATTAGGGGGACAGGCGAAAGTGAAGCCGACGCAGGTTACTTTTTGAAGAAAGAAAAAGAAGAAGAAGACGAAGAGAAGACGAAGAGGCGATCACTGGAACATTGTGTTTATTGGACTGACTTTTCAGATTCTCGCTCGGAAACCATCATCAGAGACAGTTGCAGAGGTACTTGGGGCATAGGGTGCGTAGTATTTATAGGGTGTAGTTTGCCAGGCGACCACAGGCTCAATAGGATGCATTTCCGGCTAAAGCACGCACACACATCAGTTTCGATTCTTCGACCTGTCGAAATGGAGCCAGGAGTTCGAAAGTGTTTTAACCAATCACAACAGGCGCAAATGCTACATGAGTGCATGTCGGGATTCAAAGCCTACATGAAGTGCAATCGCGTGCCAACTTTAAGAAATAAGTCGATAGCGACGGCTTGAGGGAGAGGCCAACGTGGTCATGCCGGTGATCAGGCCCCACAAAAGTTTAAAGGTACCATACTAATACTGTGACCACCGATGGAATAACTGAAGGGTCTGTGTTGATACTCATACACAGTAACACTTATCACGAGACAAGTAAGAGCTTAAATCGAAGCTGGCCAGTATTGAGTTTAAATTAACCGGCAGACCAAGCTTATTGAGTTAGTAATACCCGCCATGAAATAAAGAGATATAAGCGGTAGTACAGTTGAGAGGACGTCCACAAAAATGGATCCTGACAATGACGAAATGCGTTAACGGTAGGATCAATCAGCCTGCTGCCAGCAACTTTTAAACGCAAAAGTGAGTACACAGACGTCTGACACGAACTCGCCTGTGGAGGCAGCACTGGAAGACTGTTTTAAATCTGAGGGAATTTATTTGTTTTGCGGTTTTGCCAGTAGCAAAGCCAAACAAAACCGACAAGCAGGTAAGAGGACAGAAAATCCAGAAAAGGTGGCCAAATATGCGTCTTTATAGGGCCATGACGGTTGGTGCCAGATGAAACAGTAAGCCCCACTCACTAGTTATGACAATATGACTGAAGTGCCATGTAGCCAGCAAAAATGGCAACAAGTCCTTCGGTATGAGGGTGTTACTGTAGGAGCTAATGAAGCAGGCATTACAAGGCTACGTTGACAAAAATCAGATGACGAGAGCAGCTTTTGCGAGTAGGAAAACCCGAGCAGATGAAGTAATTTAATGGGACTGGCTTTCGGTAGCATCCCTTGCTGGTTAGGGACGGTCGGTGGATACGGTGAAAGGTTTAAAATTTTTGGCATCGCATCCGCCCTTGCACGGAGGTACGTCAATGGATTCAGGGTCGTCTGGAGACATCGCCGATCTAGATCGAAAGAGCAGAGTTAAAATACAAACACCTAGAAGCATCTGGGCTTTGACAATCGGATTGACGGATGAAAATTTGGCCTTGGACCCTTTATGGCCAAGAGGAATTTACGCCGAAGAGAGACATGTATTAATGTATGTCGGCTCACAAGTGACAGTTGTAGAGAGGAAGTGCAGTACGCAAAAAGACACCAGTCGAGATCACATATCAGTAGAAGGTATGCGGTGGCACAGTATGAAAACGGAAGGTCAATGTGACATGTGGGGTTCAGTCTACCTAGTATCTTTCAAATATGAGAGGAAGCGAATGGCGTACTGAAGATGGCAATGAGTCTGTGGATAAAAACTCAGCATTACCGCTGTTTGAAGCAAAAATCTAGAGATATCGACTGAAAAACCTAAAACGCGGTCAAATTTGACTAAAACGAATTTGTCACGCGATACACGGAAAATTGCGCAGATGCTGCAAAAAAAGTTGGTTGGAGTCTATCCCAGTAGCTGGAACGACGCTTGAAGGAGCTGTCGTGCGTCAACAGCCTCTTAAAAATTAAGCCATATAGTGTCATTAAGCGGGCGAGACCTCGACTTGTAGTATGGATTAGACAGAATCGAGACGTCCGGGATCTCCATTTATCTTCCAGGTAACCAGACCTACGTACTATCTGGCCAGCGGTAGAGTGGGGACGGAGGCGAAAGAGTGAAAGCCGGCGCAGGTTACTTTTGAAGAAGAAAAAAAGACGAAGAAAGAAGACGAGCGAAGAGGCGATCACTGGAACATTGTGTTTATTGGACTGACTTTGCTCAGTTCTCGCTCGAGCCATCATCGAGAGACAGTTGCAAGCAGGTACTTGGGGCATAAGTTTGCGTAAGTATTTACTTAGGGTGTAGTTTGCCAGGCGACCACAGGCTCGGATAGGACATTTCCGGCTAAGCACACACTAATATCCAGTTCGATTCTTCGACCTGTCGAAATGGGCCAGAGTTCGCAGTGTTTTAACCAATCACAACAGGCGCAAATGCTAGCATGAGTGCATGTCAGGATTCCAAAGCCTACATGAAGTCAATCGCGTGCCAACTTTGAAATAAGTCGATAGACGACGTTGAGGGAGGCCAACGTATCATGCCGGTGATCAGGCCTAAAGTTTAAAAGGTACCATACTAATACTGTGACCACCGATTTTGGAATAACTGAAGGTCTGTGATGACACTCATACACAGTAACACATCACCCCCCGAGACAAGTAGAGAAAATCGAGCTAGCCCGTGAGTTTAAAATTAACCGGCAATGAAGCTATTAGATTAGTAATACCCATGTAATAAGAGATATAAGCAGTAATTCAGTTGAGAGGACGTCACAAAAATGGATCCTGACAATGACGAAATGCGTTAACAGTGAGGATCAATCAACTGCTGCCAGCAACTTTTAAACGCAAGAAGTGGTACACAGACGTCTGACACGAACTCGCCTGTGGAGGCAGCACTGGAAGACTGTTTAAATCTGAAATTTATTTGTTTGCGGTTTTTTTATGATAGCAAAGCCAAACAAAACCGACGAAAAAAAACAGGTAAGAGGGAGGACAGAAAATCGGAAAAGTTGGCAAATAACGTCTTTATGGAGCCCATGACAGTTGGTGCCAGATGAAACAGTAAGCCCCACTCACTAGTTATGACAATATGACTGAAGTGCCATGTAGCCAGCAAAAATGGCAACAAGTCCTTCGGTATGGGGAATTGTTACTGTGGGAGCTAATGGGGACGGGCATTACAAGGCTACGTTGACAAAAATCAGATGACGAGAGCAGCTTGCGAGTAGGAAAGGCGAGCAGATGGTAATTTAATGGGACTGGCTTTCGGTAGCATCCTTGCTGGTTGGGGACGGTCGGTGGATACGGTGAAGGTTTAAAATTTTTGGCATCGCATCCGCCCTTGCACGAAGGTCGTCAATGGATTCAGGGTCGTCTGGAGACATGTCGATCTAGATGAAAGGCAGAGTTAAAAATGCAAACACCCTAGAAGCATCTGACACAATCGGATTGACGGATGAAAATTTGGCCTTGGACCCTTTATGGCCAAGAGGAATTTGCGCCGAAGGGAGACGTAGTAATGTATGTCGGCTTACAAGTGACAGTTGTAGAGAGAGTGCATTACGCAAAAAGACTTGATCGAGATCACATATCAGTGAAGGTATGCGATGGCACAGTATGAAAACGGAAGGGTCAACGTGACATGTGGGGTTCAGTCTATAATATCTTTCAAATGAGAGAAGAGGAAGCAGATAGCGTACTGAAGATGGCAATGAGTCTGTGGATAAAAACTCAGCATTACCGCTGTTTAAACAAAAATCTAGAGATATCGACTGAAAAACCTAAAACGCGGTCAAAATTTAACTAAAACAATTGTCACGCAATACACGGAAAATTGCGCAGATGCAAAAAGTTGGTTAGGTCTATCCCAATGCTGGAACGACGCGAAGGAGCTGTCGTGCGTCAACAGCCTCTTAAAATTAAGCCATAGTGTCATTAAGCGGGCGAGACCTCGACTTGTAGTATGGATTAGACAGAATCAGACGTCCGGATCTCCATTTATCTTCCAGGTAACCAGACCTACATTTTCTATTGGCAAATTAGGGGACAGGCGAAAGTGAAGCCGACGCAGGTTACTTTTTGAAGAAGAAAAAGAAGAAGACGAAGAAGAAGACGAAGAGGCGATCACTGGAACATTGTGTTTATTGGACTGACTTTTCGGATTCTCGCTCGAACCCATCATCAGAGACAGTTGCAGAAAAAGGTACTTGGGGCATAAGTTGCGTAGTATTTATAGGGTGTGGTTGCCAGGCGACCACAGGCCTTCTATCACTGGCAGTCTTCGTGCTCATCGATCGGGTTTGTAGTTGATGCGATGATTGCCTCTTGGTCCGTACCCGAGTCATTAATTGCCCTGATTTCATCACCGTTGTCGATTCCTGCCGTGAGAATTACTCGGCCATTTGGCACGCTGTCACCGGGACTGCTGGTCGCCCACATCCTCCCGCGTGGCTAGCAAATTTGCTCCGACAAAATGGCAACGCATAATATGGATCCGCGAGATCATTGCGCTTATCAATCGACTGCGGGCCAGAGAACCATGACTCAAGCAGTTCACGGCTCACATGGTTGTCAGCCCTTGCGAGAATGCCGGCATCGCCAAACTTAAAGGTGCAAACGGGTCCCGTCGCATGAGCCGCATCGTGAGAGTTAGTGTGATTCTTCCTCACTGCTGCCGCGTGCTCGGCCATTCGCATGTGGAGTAGTCTCACAGTTTCTCCGACGTAGTTGCTTTGTCCACAACTGCATCAGATTCTTGCCGTGGTAGCGGATCTGTTGGCCTCATTATTTAGCGCCTGAAAGTTGCGTCTGGGCGGCGTGCAACTCCAACTCCGATTGGTGTGAGAAGGGGGCTAACGGCTTGCGAAACATTCTTCACGTACGGTAGTCTCGTTAAAATTGGGGGGCTAGTGCGGTTCGGTCTCTCGCCTTGGTTGCGTATGCAACTGCCGACAAGGTTGCGCGGGTAGCCGTTTGCCTCGAACACCCGTCGAAAGTACTGCGATTCGGCAACCTTGTCTTTTGGTTCGCTGCAGTGGGTCACAATATGCTGTTAAAGAGCCCGTACGCAACTCCGTTTGTGACTGATTGGGTGGTTGCTGCTGAAGCTCAGTACTTGCGTTGTATTCGTCACTTTCCTAAATACTTTAGATTTAAGGCCTCCAAAATCTATACGACATACGAGGACATCAAGGAAGGCTAGCTGGTCGTATTCCTCTTCCTACATCGTAAATTAGGTGTCCGGGATTACGCCATTGAGGTGTTCTTTGAACGCCAGCATATGATCCCGTTCGATGATGACGAAGGTGTCATACACATACCGAGCCCATAATTTCGGTCTGCGGTGTTGGAAGGCCAGTGATTCCAGCCGTTGCAGGACCGCATCAGCTATGAGTCTCGAGATTGGTGAACCCATCGGTGTGACTTTACCTGTTCGCAGATTCTTCCTTTCAACGTGCAGGACGTTTTGAGGCAGAACTTAAGGAGTTGGTTGATTTGTGCGTGTCTGATGCGATTTTCTGTTTCATCACGCCTTACATACACACACACGATAGTTCGACCGTCGATTTCGACGATGTCCACCGTATACTCCACGAAAGGGTGGTGAAGGGACTGTGATTTGAGCGTGAATTAGTTTTAAGTGATAATAGCCTTGCGCTGCAGCTACCGCACTCTCCTCCCACACCTGAGCCCAGTGTCATGACAGAGTCAAGAAGACTGGAGATGGAAGAGGGCGCAGATGGCTGGCGCGCCGGAGCAGCCCCTCGGCGTACCACCACACCTGGCTCAGATCCCACGGAGTGGGAGTGCCATAAGGCTACATTAAGAAGGAGCCATTGCAGCCTGACTCTCAGTTCGCCAGTCAGCCACTCCACACAAAACAACCATTGGGCTGACCACGCGGACCGAGTTATCCCGTCAGTTGGCAACCTTCCAAGCCACGGCTTTTAGCGAACCGTAATAGTTTCAAGCGCGTCAGATTGTTTATAGTGAGGAACATGCGCTGAGCTGTCGACCTCACTCTTTCCCCCACCCCCACAGTCAAACCGCTGTCCGAGCCGGTCAGTTGTCTGATGCGGAAGTGGGCGCAGCCGCTGGTGACCTCGTCTACGTGTACTACGTACACGACCTGGCCCCCCAAACACAAGCACCAGGATTTCACACAACAGGGGGTTGAACGGCTTACATCTCACATGTGTGAGATAGCCAGGAGGTCACGTTAAGAAGGAGCCATCGCAGCCTGACTCTCAGACAACCAGTCAGCCACTCCAAACAACACACATTGGACTAACTGCGAGGTCTGAGTGTAATTGTCAGTTGGCAACCTTCCAATCGCGGTGCTAAACGTTACCGCACACTATTCGCCTCCCCCCACCAGAGCCCGGTATCAGGACACCGGCAAGAAGACCGGAGATGTAAGAGGGCGCAGGTGGCTGGCGCGGCCGGAGCAGCCCCTCGGCGTACCACCACACCTGGCTCAGATCCCACGAAGTGGGAGTGCCATAAGGTCACATTAAGAAGGAGCCATTGCAGCCTGACTCTCAGTTCGCCAGTCAGCCACTCCACACAAAACACACATTGGGCTGACCACGCGGACCGAGTTATCCCGTCAGTTGGCAACCTTCCAAGCCACGGCTTTTAGCGAACCGTAATAGTTTCAAGCGCGTCAGATTGTTTATAGTGAGGAACATGCGCTGAGCTGTCGACCTCACTCTTTCCCCCACCCCCACAGTCAAACCGCTGTCCGAGCCGGTCAGTTGTCTGATGCGGAAGTGGGCGCAGCCGCTGGTGACCTCGTCTACGTGTACTACGTACACGACCTGGCCCCCCAAACACAAGCACCAGGATTTCACACAACAGGGGGTTGAACGGCTTACATCTCACATGTGTGAGATAGCCGGAGGTCACGTTAAGAAGGAGCCATCGCAGCCTGACTCTCAGACAACCAGTCAGCCACTCCAAACAACACACATTGGACTAACTGCGAGGTCTGAGTGTAATTGTCAGTTGGCAACCTTCCAATCGCGGTGCTAAACGTTACCGCACACTATTCGCCTCCCCCCCACCAGAGCCCGGAATCAGGACACCGGCAAGAAGACCGGAGATGTAAGAGGGCGCAGGTGGCTGGCGCGGCCGGAGCAGCCCCTCGGCGTACCACCACACCTGGCTCAGATCCCACGGAGTGGGAGTGCCCTAAGGCTACATTAAGAAGGAGCCATTGCAGCCTGACTCTCAGTTCGCCAGTCAGCCACTCCACACAAAACACACATTGAGCTGACCACGCGGACCGAGTTATCCCGTCAGTTGGTAACCTTCCAAGCCACGGCTTTTAGCGAACCGTAATAGTTTCAAGCGCGTCAGATTGTTTATAGTGAGGAACATGCGCTGAGCTGTCGACCTCACCCTCTCCCCCACCCCCACAGTCAAACCACTATCCGAGCCGGTCAGTTGCCTGATGTGGGAAAGTGCGCATTGGCTGACGGATCGGAAGTGGGCGCAGCCACTGGAGTCAGGAGTCAGGTGATTCGAACATGACTTTTTAGGGTGAGACCCGAAATTTCAATGAACATTTGGGTCGCAGACAATCAACCACTGTGGAATAACCACTTAATAATTTCAGAAATTATTTACCCGATTATTCTCTGGAGTCCATATACCAGAAACCGCATCGAGAACGCTGGGGGACCCACTGAGGAGCCGAACCCCTCGTTGCTGTGTCACACAGCAGCAGAAACATCGGCGAAACACGTGTCTGGGCTTTTAGCTAGTATCTATGTCGGAAGTACGGTATAACGTCTTTGCCATATAAGATTTATACTACTTGTAGTACTACTTGTTTGTAGAATGGGCATTACGTGGTTATTCCACAGTGGTTGATTGTCTTCGACCCAAATGTTCATTTAAATTTCGGGTCTGACCCTAAAATGTCATGTCCGAATCACCTGACTCCATGTCCTGCACTTAATAATTTCAGAAATTATTCACCCGATTATTCTCTGGAGTCCATATACCAGAAACCGCATAGAGAACGCTGGGGGACCCACTGAGGAGCCGAACCCCTCATTGCTGTATATATAAATATATATATATATATATATATATATATATATATATATATATATATATATATATATATATATATATATATATATATATATATATATATGCTGGGCCGAGCACTTCAGAAGTGCCATTAATTGCTCATCAGCCATCTCCGATGCTGCCATTGACCGGCTCCCTCAAGTGGACACGTACGATGACCTGGATCTGCCGCCTTCCCTACCAGAAACCATCCGGGTCGTACAGCAGATTTCCAGCGGTAAAGCACCGGGATCCGACGCAATCCCACCGGAAGTCTACAAGCATGTTGGGCCCCAGCTGATGGCAGAATTCACAATATTCTTCCAAGAGATGTGGCGCAAAGGACAATTTCCTCAGGATTTCAACAACGCGACCATCGTCCATCTCTACAAACGGAAGGGGAACCGGCAACTCTGTGATAATCACAGAGGCATCTCGTTGCTCAACATCGCCGGGAAGATCTTCGCCCGTATTCTTTCAATCGTCTGAACGGTCACCTAGAGCAGGGCCTGCTCCCTGAAAGCCAATGTGGCTTCTGCCGACACCGCGTAACAATCGATATGATCTTTGCCACCCGCCAGCTAAAAGATAAGTGCCAGGAGATGCGAACTCATCTATACACTACCTTCGTGGATCTTACGAAAGCCTTGACACGGTGAATCGTGACGGACTGTGGAAAGTCATGCAGAAATTTGGTTGTCCTCAGCGGTTCACGGATATGGTGCGTCAATTGCATGACGGGATGACGGCGTGCGTCACTGACAACGGGACGGTATCCGAAGCATTCGCAGTGACCAACGGAGTGAAGCAGGGCTGCGTACTGGCCCCCACCCTCTTCAGTCTCATGTTCTCGGCTATGCTGATGGACGCCTACCGTGATGAGCAGCCTGGTATCCGCATAGCCTACAGAACTGACGGGCACCTTCCTAACGGTCGGCGTATGCAGGCTCCAACGAGCGTGTCTACGACTACAGTCCATGACTTGCTCTTCGCGGACGACTGCGCCCTTAACACCGGGACGGAGGAGGACATGCAAAGGAGCATGGAACTCTTCGCCGAAGGCTGCTCCGATTTCTGATGAACAATCAGTACAGCCAAAACGGTTGTCATGCACCAGCCGCCACCCAGCGCGGAATACAATGCTCCTCGAATCAATGTCAACGGTGCTCAACTCAAAAACGTGGAAACCTTCGCTTATCTAGGAAGCACGATGTCGCGCAACACGAGAATCGATGACGAGGTTGCCCAACGGATGTCCAAAGCTAGTCAGGCCTTCGGCCGGCTGCAGGCCTCCATGTGGAATCGCCACGGTTTTCACCTGAACACCAAACTGAAGATGTACAAGGCCGTCGTCTTGACGACACTCCTTTACGGATCGGAAACCTGGACCGTCTACTCGAACCAAGCCAAGAGGCTGAATCACTTTCATCTCAGCTGCCTCCGCAGAATACTGAAGCTGAGATGGCAAGACAGGATCCCGGACACGGAAGTCCTGGAGCGGACTTGAATCCTTAGCATCCACGCCATGCTGAGGCAAGTGCAACTGCGATGGAGCGGCGACCTGGTAAGAATGGACAACGAACGACTACCCAAACGACTTTTCTACGGAGCTTTCGCTACGGGTTCTCGCCGGCAGGGAGGTCAAAACGACGCTACAAGTACACTTTGAAGAAATCGCTGAAGCAACTGCAAATCAACCCGGCGACCTGGGAGGACCTCGCCCAGGATAGACCGGCATGGAGAAGATCCGTAAAGACTGGTTCAGCAATCTATGAGGGAAACCGGATCGACGCCGCCATAGCCAAAAGAGCGGCACGAAAGTCACCAGCGCCCGGACCAACACCGCCACTGCCCACCCTGCCAACATGCTCGCGCTGTCAACGCATCTTCCGCGCGCGAATCGGCCTGGTGGGACATCTTCGGACGCAACGAACCAACAATCCGACAAATCCAATTTCTACGTCAAAATTTGCCAACTCTCCTTCTGACTCCCCCACTATCACTCCTGGCATCAATTCCATTATTCCCACCGTCATAGAGACCACATCCCTCAACTCATCGCCTGTTACCCCCACCAGCGCAACCATCACCGCCTTCGCCTTCAATACCACCACCACCATCAGCGATGGGGAATCGCTCCTAAGCTGTCCTCTATGCGACCACACATTCACCTCACGCATCGGCCTGTTCGGTCACTTGCGAATCCATCGTACAAAGACTGGTGAGCAAGTGCCTGGAGCACCAACACACAGCAGAGATCTTCGTCTCCACTGCCCTCACTGTCCTCGCGCATTCACTCATCGCATGGGCATATTCGGTCACATGCGCATCAATGACATCGGAATTCACCACAATGCCGACAACAGCGATACACCATGCACACTCTACGCTCCTGCCATTCATAGCGCCACTGCCACCCCCACTACCATGAATGACATCCCCCAGCCTCTACTGATTTCTCCTGTCCACACTGCGCCCGCACTTTCAACTCACGCATCGGCCTGGTCGGTCATCTGCGAATCCATCGCACGGAGGCTGGTGAACCAGTGCCTGGGGCTCCGACATACAGTCGGCGCGCATGCCTTCACTGCCCTCACTGCTCTCGCACATTTACACAACGCATGGGCCTATTAGGACACAAGCGCCTCCACGACAACCTCCGGTAAACCACCGGAGGCTAAGCTACATCAGCACACACTACCTACACCAATACATCGACAACACCCTCACAATCACCATTTACCAGAGTATATCACGGTTTCCTAGAAACCGTGGCTGGGAAGTCTGCCAATATGACGATTACACCAGACCAGTGTATGTGCTGTGTGTTTCGAGTAGCTGACCAGTGGACTGGGAGTCAGACGGAGATGGATCCTCCATACCCCCTGAGTAAGCAAATCCTGGTGTGTGCGTTATGGGGGCCAGGTCGTGCTGTGGCGCGCGAAGACGGGCACGCCGATCCGTCAGCCAATGCGCACTTTCCCACATCAGGCAACTGACCGGCTCGGACAGCGGTCTGATGGTGGGGGTGGGGGAGAGAGTGAGGTCCACAGCTCAGCGCATTTTCCTCACTATAAACAATCTGACGCGCTTGAAACTATCACGGTGCGCTAAAAGCCGTGGATTGGAAGGTTGCCAACTGACGGGATAACTCGGACCGCCTGGTCAGCCCAATTGTGTGTAGTGGCTGACTGGCGGACTGAGAGTCAGGCTGCAATGGCTCCTTCTAAATGTGGCCTTTATGGCACTCCCACTCCGTGGGATCTGAGTCAGGTGTGTTGGTACGCCCAGGGGGCGGCTCCGGCCGCGCTAGCTACCTGCGCCCTCTCCTGCCTCCGGTCTTCTTGACTCTGTCTTGACACCGGGCTCAGGTGGGGGAGGAGGAGCGAGTGCGTTAGCTGCAGCGCAAGGCTACTATCACTTAAAACTAATTCACGCGCAAGTCACCATCACTGCAACACCTGGTGTGGAGCATACGGTGGACCTCGTCGAAATCGACGGTCGAACTGTCACGCATTCAAGGTCCAGATATCCAACCACTTTAATCATCTCCCGAAGAAGACAAAGAAGTGCGAGTTCATGGACCGAGTTGACGTTTCAGAAACGTTTTTGCTTCCAGTATCATTATCATCATCATCATCACCATAGTGTGGCTGCTGCTTCTAGTGAACTTTAGCAAGTCAATCTTACCCCTTGCCTCATATTACAGCCGTACTGGAAACACAAAAGTAGACCTACCCGTTCGCTGCTGACTGCCTTTGACCGCTGGCGGGCTTGCGTGGCCTTGGTCCCCTTTGGAGCCGGCGTAGGTAGCGTGCTTGATGGCCTCTACATTATTTGGCGAACCGATCCGTGTTTTCTGGTCGCGTGATTCGCGTTCCGTTTCGCGGGCGAATCTGCGTGTTCGCCGTTGATCGCGTGACCTCCGGTCACCACCTCCCTCCTTTTCATAAGCGTCGGCTTCTGGTTCCTCGTGTTGATGAAAGCCTTGTGCGTAGCGCCCGGTAGGCGGGATTCAAGCCCATGTTAGTCGAGGACCAACTTTTGAGCCCCAGTCTGGCCATATTCTCAGCAGCTAAGCCGATCACCCACGCTTTCTCCGAGGCGAAACTGTGCTTTAGCTATCGTATGTGATCGTAGACCAAAGAAGATTTGTCCTTTTGATTGATCGCAAGTTGATTTTCACGCTGTCTTGTACCTATGCGTTTGCCAATTTCATCAACATATCTTGCATTGCAATTTGGACACGATATGCTGCAGACTGTTATGTATGCAACACAGAAGGCTGGTTGTAAACAAGAGGTTTACTGAGGACGGGAAACAACACAAGTGAGGAGACTTGGGGGACACAGCAGCGTATACGGAAAAGCGGGAATGTCATAGACTGAAGGGTGACCAGTCAGAACAAATGTGGTCTGGCCATGCATACATGACCTTGAAAGTTGCCTTGCCGCGCACAGGGGCGTCATGTCCAGATGATGCGGGTCACGTACACTGTATCTCCCCCCCTCCAAATGAGAGTCGTTTGAATCAAAATAAACGTCAGTGTGTACTGATAGTTGTGGCGTCTCGGGATTCGATATCTAGGAAGACTTGGTTGTAAGCATGCTTCAGGTCTAAAGTTTTGAATTTTTGGCCACCCGAAAAGAGATGCGTGGGAGAGGATAAGGATTTAGTTTAGTTGCTGAGTTGATCGTCAGTTTGTAGTCGCCACAAATGTGTGCGGTACCATCAGATTTAAGAACAGGGACTATATGAGGGCCGCCCATTCCGAATACTGTCAAGGCTCAATGGGGTCCGCTTTCTGTAAGCGATCCAATTCCTCTTCGACCTTCGGAGCGACGGCATAGGGGACTGACCGAGCTTTGAAAAACCGAGGCTGGAATTCTTATTTAAATTGGAATTTCAAAGGTGGGCCACGGTAGTGTGTAGTAGAATCATTATGAAACAAGTCTGTGATTTAACATCATGGAATCTAGTGCCGGATTAACACCAATCCAATGTACATAGGATGGCGCAGAAGACACGCATTTTATCCAGTTCCGTCCGAGGAGATTTAGGTGTTGACTTCCTTTGACTACATGAACCGGCAAATAAGGAAGTTTCCCATCATGCTCAACTTCGGCCTTAAAAACCCCTCGAACTTGTACGTTTTGCCCAATGCAACTACGGAAAGTAGAACGAGCCGAAAGGAGATGGGGGACTTTCGGAAGAGAGGCTTCATTGATGAGAGTAACAACTGCGCCAGTGTCGATTTCAAACTTCACGGGATGACGATCCATTGGAATTTTAATAGTGTAGAGCGATTGTAGCGGCGTTTTCGTTGAAAACATTCGGAGTATTCCCTCGCCGTCCCCAGCTGAATTCGGGTAAGTGGCATGCATGTTAGTGTTTATCCGTCGTTTGGCAAGGCATACTCGTTAGTTGTGACCGATTTTCTTGCAAAACCGGCAAACTGTCTTCTGGAGTCTACAGTCTGACCATCGGATGTGGTGCTGACCGCAACGGTAGCAGGAAGGTAGTTGTGTTGAAGGAGCAGATGATTGCTGCAAGGATGAAATTGCGGTAGTGTTCACTAGAGAGACAGCCAATTCAAGTTCGAATGATGATATCACTCCTGCGTTTGACTGATTCAGCTGCTGAAGGTTTTGACGTACGCACTCTTGATGATTGGCGATATCACAGGCCTTCTCCCACGACAAACCTCTCTTCTCTGATAACAGATATTCGTCGCGCAAATCCAACGATCAGCTGCTGAACGAGCATTCCCTGCTCGAATTTGCCCGCCTTGATCTCTTCATATTTGCAGTCTTGGATGGCGAGTGTCAGGTTCGTAATAAAATCACCAATGCCATGATTGATTCCTGACGCATCTGGCAAAACCGATAGCAACTCAGAAAGATGTTGTATTTTCCGCCCCATACTGCCTCGAGCTTTGTGAATGCTGGTTAGAAATCGGTGACCTCTTGCAACTTAAGGGCATCGAAGTAACGTTGTGCCAACAGTCCTAGATGGGTTCGGAGGAGTTTCAGTTTACAGTTAACGTCTAGTGTACACGTGGGTGACAATAAAAGGAGTGAATTCAATATAATCCTCAAACGTCTTTCTCCGTTTTAACCATGAGTCATTTGAGGGTTTCGGAGCGTTTTTCGGCCAGAAAGGTAACGTATAGGCAATAATGAAGCCATGCTCATTGAGCTGCGTCGCCAATGTTATGTATGCAACACAGAAGGCTATTTATAAGTAATATGTGTACTGAGGACGGGTAACAACACAAGTGAGGAGTCTTAGGGGACACAGCAGGGTATATGGTAAAGCGGGAATGTCATAGGCTGAAGGGTGACCAGTCAGAACAAAGGTGGTCTGGCCGTGTATACATGACCTTGAAAGTTGCCTTTCCGCGCGCGGGGGTGTCATGTCCAGATCATGCAAGTCACGTACTCTGCACAGACCACTACTGATTGTTCTGCTTCTCGAAGCGCGTATTTGTAAGTCTGCACATGGCTCCTTTCTCTTATGAAGAACGTATCGTCGACGTAGTTTTGGAGGCTACGAGTCGAATACCAGCTGCTCAAGCCTTAGCAAAACTGTTTTGACCGTGAGTCCAGAATGAAGCAAGCTCGTTGATGTTCCCTTCTTTTGCACATAGACCTGGCCGTTGAATGTCAGAAAGGTCTTATGACACAGTTCTAGGAGAGCGAGTTCCTATAACTCACATATAAATCAGAAGTAATATATAACTTTATGAAATGAAAAGAAAAGACTCTTCGGGAAATCGAGTTGCACTCGTAAATTTTCAAGTTGGTGACACCAAGCCGTCCTCAGACGAAATGAACAGGAGAAATTGAGGTGGTCGAATTAGATCAGTTGGCGCGACAGGACAGATAGCCACAAACAAAAGGCTGGTGTGAGGGGGGGGTGGACACTTAATTGCGGCATGTTTTGGAAGGGAGAAGATGAGGGCGAACAATCACGTTTGCTTTTTATGGAGGGAGAGGTGGGCGGTGAGTAACTACGGCCGGTTGGATTATTGGTCGTTGATCCGGGTTTGATGTAGGGGTCACTGTGTCGGTCGGAGGTGTTGGAACGTTTAATTGCGGTTTGCCATGTGTAAGGCGGGGGTGGCGAAAAGTGAGATTCCAAATGCCGCAAGGATTAGAAGCCGTTGCTAGGGTATGGGCACTCGTTAGTTAGTCGTGCACGTAACCCTTTGTAATTAGAGTCTAGATCGACGTGGCGGTTAAGGCTGGCCATGTTAGAGGGCCAATCATCGAGGAATTCTCAAAACTTTTTTGGAGTTGCCATGGCGATCACTTCGGTACCGTCCGAATTGAAGCGGTGGTCGCACTCAATGGAGTGCGCAGACACGAGTGATAAGGGGTCACGTCGGCGAACGGCTAGCTTAAGTTCGTTGATGCGAGTCCCAAGACGTCGGCCTGTATGACCAACGTAAACAGAAGGGCAGTTGGCGCATGGTATGCGGTAAATTACATTGCTTAATTGTTTTTTGGGTAGGGCATCCTGTACTCGGAACAGGGTTGCGCGTATGGAGGATGCAGGCTTGTGGATGACAGGGATGCCAAAAGCGACTTAGTTGTAGAGAGATGGTTTCGGAAATATCTTGCGTGTAAGGTAAGGAGTCCTTTCGGTGGACGCTTTTTGCGAGTCCACCATCAGGTCAAGGAATGGAAGGATATCTTTTGTTGCAGCTTCGCGAGTAAATTTAATAGCCGGGAAGATTCCATTCATACTGGTGCGATTTCACAACGAATGCGTCATCTACGTAGCGGAGCCAAATGTTTGGTTCGAAATGTTGCAATACGCCCTCTTCTAGTCGCTGTAAGACTAGTTCGACAAGTAGCCCCGATATTGGGGAACCTTTTGGGACGCCCTTAACTTGCTGATAGTATTTGTCATCGAACTGACAATAGTTCTTAAGGCAGAGTTTAATCATGTCTGAAACGTGCTGTTTTGGAATGCCGATATGATTTTCCTACAGGAGTCGCTCTATGCTATCAATGGCAAAGTCATGCGGTATAGAAGAAAACAGAGAATCAACGTCGAACGATATAATACATTCGTTAGGACTTATTTGAAGTCCTTAAATTTTCTGTAGGAATGCCTGCGCGTTTTTGACAGTATTGCGATTGATCACTGAGCTGCCTTAGGTTCCTGCTTAGCCATTTGGCAAGATGGTAAGTGTGGGATCCAATAAACGGCCCTATGCTTTGTGCATCTTTGTAAGGCCATACGCATGTGCGACACGGGAGTCACTGAGGGTCATAAATCTAGAGTCCTCGAGGCTAATCAGTTTGAGAGAGTTCGTTCACCTTCTTCTTTACAACAGCGGCCTGCTTCTTCGTTGTGTCCCCATCAAGTTTGGGTCCCTGCCACAAAACATGCCGCATTTATGTGTCCAATCACCACCCCCCTCACAACAGCTTTTCGTTTGTCGCTATCTGTCCCGTCGCGCCAACTGATCTCTGTTGCCCACAAGCCTGCATCCTCCCACCCCCCTCACACCAGCTTTTTGTTTGTGGCTATCTGTTCTGTCGCACAAACTGATCTAGTTAGACAACCTCACTTTCTCTTCTGTTCATTTTGTCTGAGGACGGGTTGATGGCACCACCTTGAAAATTTACGAGCACAACTCGATTTCCCGAAGAGCGCTTTCTTTTCATTATGCCATCTCGGGATGAAAACCACCTCAGTTATTCAATATAACTTCATATTTTAAGCAAATTTTCTAACACTTCATCGTCTACATTTAACTTCCTTAACCCCTATTTGTGGTTAGGGGTTACTAGCACGACTCAAGCTGTGCAGATGGGTTTTCTAGTTATACCACTACGTGGTTAGTGCACTTCTGTCCATTCTATCCCGCTGGATATCTCAGAATGTTAGATCAATTGTAGTAAGACTGCCAACAAACTAAAGGATTACGGTTCTACCACGCGTCAATCGGAGCCCAAACTTGAGGCAACTACCATTAGTAGAGGATTTTGACAGATTTTTTTGCAGCACCACAATGTCGCACACGAGCATTTCATTATAAACTAGGGCATATCTCTAAGTATGATAAAAAGAAGGAGGAAGATCCAGCCTCCATGACTGACCCCAGTCTGCTCATAGACACTCAACCGTTGGGCTTCATGATTACGCTCCAGGTAGCGCGGCATGTTGGACATGGTGAGAACAGCCAGCGGAATTGCCAAGTACAAGCCAACTTTCATCACCTCCATCATCCAGCCACCCATGATGCCGAAGAAGCTAAATGAGGAGTAGGGGAGCGGAGGGAAGTAAGAGCAAGAATGAGGTGAAGCATTCAATTAAAAATTCATTCTCTCTGGAAAACAAAAGGGGGAACAAGTGAATCAATTTTTGGCAAGAGAGGCAAAAAAGACCAACTCAGAACGGTAAAACGAACCAGTAGGAGAAAATGGAGAAAAGCCCTACCAACTACGTTACCATAAGCGAACAAAAACGACAATTTATAATCGAAAGACCAACCAAACGCAGATGCTTGTGTGCAGGTTAGTTGCACTTTTACGCAGTAGGTCGGACCAGAAAATTTTGATTCTGATTGTCGTTTAAAAAGCATTACATGAAACAATGTCAGAAAATGGGACAAACACCCAACGATTGGAAAACGGACGTTAATCAATGGGCCAGCAGGACACCGGCAGTCATGCTGCCCTGGCAAACACCAATCCCGAACGAAAATGATAAAACGTAAAATGCATTTATGCGTGGGGCCTTTTTAGGTCCGGTAGTATGTACTCATATCCTGTAATAGGATAAAGTGGAAGTACGTTAATTTCCGATTGAGGTATGTAAACCCAAACTCAAAATTTCATCGGACCTCGAATGACTCAGTCACGCAAACATTGAAGAAGTAAAAGTAGGCAAACGTACATTTCCATTTATTCATTATCAAGCCAGTCACCGTGGCACAGTGCAACTGTAAAAACAACCATGACACAAACTTATGAAGACGGAAAGGTTAGGGGTCATCTAGACATATCCGAACAAGAGGAGAAATAAATTATGGTGTAGCTTTCTCAGGCGCAGGAGGAAGGGAGGGGCTAAAGCAGAGATTTATTTATTTTGTCTGGAATGTAACTGGAGCTAGAGTAGCTGAAGAGCATGAAGGAACGTTTGTTGCGAATACAAGGTTGGTTTGATTAACCGTATGGTCACCGCCTCTGAAGTCACAAGTATTCACTGGTGCAGACAGTCGACGTTTCTGGGCTGCACTCAGTAGATGACTCAAACTGTTTGGTTGACGTACATTCAGTGGGCACCGTCAGCGAGGTAAGTCCCTGCGTCTCAGTTTAACAAGGCATTATGGTGTTCTCGTATCCGTTTTTTTGAGCCCCTTAGTCGTTTGATCAGCAGAACTTGCTCCATTGGAAAAAGTGAAGGGGTAAATGTACATCGAAGCGGTTTGAAGTCAAACAAGCGAAGTGCTTGAGTGCACTGTGTGCATGCGCACAAAAGCCGACTTTGGGCGGCGTTAGAGTAGTTCGCTGGTCGGATCTACACGAAACCCTAATGTGAACTGTTCATTCTTTTCAGCCGTCAACACACCAGTTTCTTGGAGGACACTTCGGTAAACCTCGTGATAAATTTTTCGGAGAGATCATCCTCTGGAGGTAACGGAATACTGGGGGGAAGATCGCAGTAGTCATACTCAATCCGAAGGGTGAAACACCTGCGAGTCGAATTCAGGATCTTTGGTTTTTGGGTCGAAGGCAACGCACAACGGGATGAGCATGGCCAGTACTTTGATTGGCAGGCCCCACCTTATCATGAGCCCATTTCCTTGCAGTTTGTTTTTTTCATAGAAGCTAGTTCACTTGAACATGTATAGACACCTTCAGCCTTCTACACCAGATCACTTTTTCCACTGGCTGTGCTTCCAATTTCGCTGCTCTACCGAGGCGTATTGTCTACTGGGCTGGTGATGAAAACTCGAGAAGTGGTCATTTCGAAATGTTGAATCTTTGCAGAGGACACCTTTCAATCATTGACGGACCGTTGCTATGCGCCGACTACCCGCGAGGGTTCCCTATCGTACATCAATAGCTAAACCAAACAAAAGGGCAACATACCCCAACCAGGATAGATTGACCAACGACAATCTAACTTGACCACTGATCAGTTAAATACCACGGTAGCCACAATAATTAGGAGAGTGGTCGAACAGGTTGACGATAACAGTGTAGCTAACTTCCGATGGATAAAAAATCTAGCTTGGGCTTAAATAGCAGATGAAAGAAAGTCCCTTGATTATAGGCAATGCTATGAACAGTTGAGAGTAACAACAACTTTGTATGCACGTTTGTTGGGCACCTTAAGCTTGGCCGCCAGCGCTGACCAGGTAAATCCCATCAACTTTTGATAGGCTACTGGAAATGCCCAAAAACGTGCCGGTGTGGTAAGGAAAGACCGCAGCATATGAATGACAGCCGTTTAGTTTATAAAGATGTATGAATCACCGGGAAAACATGAGGTGCCCGGAATCTGTCTTGTGAACATGGAGGGAGGGGAAATATGTCAAAAATCAAGACGGGTGAGGGGGGTACGTACTGGATAAGGGTGGAGGGTGATCAGGTAAAAGCTAGCCGTGGGATTGCGCTGGATTAGGGACACTGTGTTTATGCCTAAAGCTTCCGGAGGGTAATATGGACCGTCAGCCGGGAGAGGAAGGATAAACAAACTATCGGACTGAACCCGATGAAGAAGAAGATATTGAATTGGTTTAAAGGAGTGCCTAATAACATCTCCTCGGTGTGTGCAAGCAAGAAACAGGATGCCGATAAACCATAGGCAATTTCAGCAAGCATAGGTGGTTTTGGCAAAGTTTATGAGAAGTGAAGAAAACCGATAAGTCACAACATTGATTCATGTCAAGGCCCTAACGAATATGCTTTTTATTCAAAAAAACGATTTCGTGTCTTATTTCTGCAAGAAGACAGGCAGCGCTACCATGCTACTGGTGGTGGCGACGACGGTGGTCCACACAGAATGCGCTGCTCTGTGTTTGATTTTGCGGTGGTGGTGGTGGTCGCATCCAGTAGTCTTGGCTCTGTCATTTCAAGGGACACAAATGCACTGATGTGCTAAAAATATTTTCATTCGAAAGTCACCACTGCATTGAAGTCTTTCAGGATGTTTGTGGTGGTTCCAGCGGTGCCGGCAGAACGAGAAAATATGTGAGGGGGAGCAGAACATTTCGTAACTGATACGACGAAAAATGAACAGAAAGTAAGGTTATATTTGCTCGAAAGTAAGGTAACCGTGGGGCAGCCTGCCTAAAAAGAACAAGCTACGCATGGCGAAGGGAAGGCAGGAGGACAAAAATGAGGCAAAACGCCTCCAGCTTATACATTTTTCGCGGTCTACTAAAGTTCCCATACACTTTGATATCTCGAGGCGGTCGCAGCATCCTCTCTCCAAATGCCCCCTTCGGCTAGCGACCAGTCTGTGGGGCTTGCCTAGTCCTCAGACAGTGATCCACTCACAACTTACACTTGCGATTGTCGGTACAAGAAGACGAGAAGAGAGACTCTGAAGTTGGGGAAAGGAGGGGAGGGATTTGGATAAGACCTATGAGCAGCTCGGTGGCTGTCAAGATTACCGTCTCCTACACCTCCGCTTACTAATGTGAGGGCGAAATGGAAGCAGATAGAGGGAGAAGGATATTCCACTAGGGCAAGCAGCGGTGAACAGGAGACAAATTGCGGCGGTGCGGGTAGTAAAGATGTTTAGCCTCGAAACAGGTGGTCGCACGTGCATATCAAAGTACGCATTAAAAAAAAATAGGTGCGAGCAAAGAGTCAGCCAGAGTGTTTAGGTGCGGTTATAGAGGCACGCGAGAGCGCGCATGTGTTGCTTTACAAAAAACGGGGAGGCTATTTTGTCAGAGGTGTCGGGAGGTAAATACTAGTTAATGCGGGAGTGGGTTTCAGATAAAATGCGTAGGAGAAATCAACCCTCGAAAAAATGTTTGATGATGACGATGATGATTGCGGCAGCGGCGACGGCGACGAAGACGTCAACAGAGAGAATGATCAAAGTGGTTGCGATGGCAGGGATAACTATGATGCTGATGATGGTGGTTGTGGTGGTGGTGAGGAGGAACCCAGATGCGATTACTATCTCTGACTGGGGCAATTTTATTATCTCGATTGAAGTCGTCGTAGGTTTTACGAATTTACGAAATTCAGAATTACTGTCTTCATTATTACTATTATCATTAAGTCAATGTTTGGGTACCAATCATCGTTTTGGAGGCCGACTTGGACCTACGATGAGGCGACTACAAAGCAGCTCAGAGGGTCGGTGAAGAGTACTTTCTATAGATATTGTTAGTGGAGGTGTTGTTATGCAGGATTGGAGCAGCCATGCCAGCTTGGGCGATCAAAGTCCTACATACTTAGTAGATGCGCAAAAAAAAGTCCGAAAAGCATACTGACGCAAAACATCCCAAATTAGTACGATTAACGGTAAATATATGTGTTCAAGGGAATCTGGGTGGGGCAAGTCCGTCAGACCTTATATGCTATGGATTACTAAACAAAATCCAGGAGATTCTCGCGGCGTGGAAATGGGCCCTAAAGCGCGAGAATTGTTGATCTGACATTTTAAGAAAATCAGAGTTGACAGCATACATACGTCAGTTCGACCTTCGTAATCCGACGATGTCCACCGTATGCTCCACGTGGCCCGTTTCGGGGGCACGCATACGCCTACTATGCTGCATGGACACACGGTGAACATCGTTGATAACGAAGGCAGAAATGTCGTGAATACTTGCGGAGGAGCAGCTAGGCATAAGGGATGCCTTCCATTACTCATATCACGTGTTTGATTGCACTAAGCACACTTCGCAGTTACCAACTCACTGTAATATCTAATGTACGCCAACACGCTGATGAACGCTCACTGATCGCTAATGAAACTCACTCGTTCCGCTCTGCCTTGGGGCTCACTCTTGAGCCCCGCCAGCAACCCACAGCGACTAGTAGTGGTACACCACCTGTGGTCGGCTGTGACTAGCTGACGACGACTAATAATCGAGAAATGGATATTGCAGTCTCCCTTTTCTTTGCCGGCAATATTCACCTGGGTATCAGCACAGGGAACGAATCACTGTACCAAATGCGCAAAGCAACGGTGTAATCTCCCCCCACCCCCGCTGATTCGACGACAATATACATATCCCCATAACGAGTGAACCGATACTTTTTTTTCTAGGGGCAGACATGAGGAACGGCGACTGGGTTGAAAGCACCAGCTTTACTGTGCTAACCTTTCGAGACCAAAAGGTGGCGGAGCAGTTGACGAGGTAAAGGTCTCCTAATAAACGTTTCGTGGAGCGCAATGGGAACACCAAAACTGAGTTCCTTCCGGTTGTTGGCTGCCCCAGAAGCATTCCCATTTCACTGAATGGTTACACTTTAAAATAGTTGAATAAGATGCCCGCGGGCCGGGCTGTGGGGTCCTTGCTCAACTAACACATGCAGTATTGAATGTAATTAACACTAACCGCAAATATGGGCAGAATAGATTTCTTGGCCGAAAAAAGACACTTCACAACTGAGCAAAGTACCAAACTGGACATCGATGCGATCTCGAGAACAAGGCTTTCATACGCCCGGTGTTACGTATTAACACTCGAACCCGTTCATCGAAAAGGCTTCAGATAAGCGCGACCAAAGGCGATTCCGGGTGCAAATCGGTAGGCGGGTGAAAATCTTTTTCCAGTGAACGTGTCTTCCTCTTCAAAATTACTTCCTTAAACTCGAACTTTGACATGCATAAACAGTAGAAAGGCACATTTTACCTTAATTTTAACCTACTAAGTAACTGGCCGAGAAGATGCTCGAAACGGTAGAGTTCAACTGAGAAAGGAAAATGAGTTCTCTCAGACGCTTGTGTGGCTTCACCTTCGCACAGTAAGCGACGCAGGTATTAGGAAAATTAGCAGTCCCGCGCCACTCAAGCAGGCACACGCAAACGCACAAATTCTACAGGCAGATTAAGAAGGCAGGTCTGCAGGTGGGGAAAGTGGTTTTATTGAAGAAAATGTGCCCCATGGCGTGCAGATAAAACAAGCTGAAAAAAAATCATTTGCAAACCCGTTTGATGGGCCGAGATAGAGGATGCGTGGTGTCGGTTGCGGGACGTACCGCGAACAGCCACTAAGCCATTGCGAGACAGAGAGATGTGCTATGAGGGGGAAGGGGGACAGAGAATGAAGGCAATTATTCCCCACCCGCCGGTCCCCATCCTTACCCTCAAAATAAGGGCTCAGGGCGCTTCTGAGCGCTTAGTCTTGGGGGGTTAGCACATCTGACATGATAATTGCATGCACCTTCACACAGAGTTCGTCTGCTTTGCTTTGGAGCGAGAAGGAGGGAGGGGGGGGGGAGAGGAGGTAGTTTGGGGAAATCATTCGGGGGTATTGACTGCGTTTTTGTCAGGCGCCAGAAGTGGGCTCTTTGAGGCCGCCCAACGGGGACAACTGAATGGTGGAAATATCCGCGTCAATTCTTCGTTGCCCAAGAGTCCATCGATGAATGCAAGAAGGTCCGACTTGATCTGCTGAAATGTGCATGAAGGGGGGGGGGATTCAGATAAAGCGAAAATCGGGTGTGCTAGCTCCTACATACAAACTCTTGTTCGAAGTGAAATAAAATCGAGACAGGATATGGAAGAATAATGATTTCTTAGTAGTTATCCTCGTAGAAACGTGCACTCATCGATCCGGTTACGGCACGTACGCGTCGTGTTGTGCCTTGGGGCCCAACCTGGGGCCCTCGCTGGTGTATCCGTAACCAGGCCGGTGAAAGCTCTTCGAAAGATAGTTAATGTTTGCGATCGCAACCGGCAGGACAATATACCTGCGACTCAAAAATAGTTTTGGACTGCTTAATTCCGAAGAATCCGAGTTCAAACCCTGAGATGGGTATGCCGGCTGGCAACGGTAAATAGGCCAAAAATAGACATCCCAGTCTCCCTTGTCTTCGTTGGTATCACCGCCTCCCCCCACCTCCCCAATATCCGTCATTGTCAGCCATAACTTCGTTCTGAGAACTGAATCCACGTGGGGTTGCTCATCGCATTTAAAGCTGCCCTTTTTGGACCCAGTTAGTTATGGCTGCGAATATTAAATACTATGAGGAAGAAGAGTTCATCCAACAAGTGTGTTTGTCCGAATCTCTTATACAGCGTGATTAATAAACGTTCATCGACATATTAATTATGGCACAATGTGAGGGGGTGAGGCAACAGGTGTATGCTAGAAACGTCAGCCAGGCAGAATGGCATGAAGTCGTTTGAGGTAAAATCAAATCTGGACTACTGGCCTACGAGGAACTAACACTGACCAAGTTTTAGGGGGTCATTTGAGAAGGATCTAGCCGAGAAAACACTCGTATTAAAATCCTCTTAGACTGAGCCTATGACGACGGGGCCTCAGCTTCAATTTGCAAGTGTGTTACAGCCGCAGTGAAATGAACCCCGCTGCATGGACTCGACCTCACCTCTAATTCCTGATCTCGAGCAGAAGGCGACAGAGATGTGGTAGTATAGAGGGCCGTTATTCGTGCCTCAAAGTCAGACCGACGCTTCCTAGCAGTTTTGCATATTTCGGAGATCCGATTGAGCAGGCTGGTTCCACTCGTGTCTGAAATCTCCTGTAGGCCCAGAAGTGGATGAGTTGGGCAAACATTGTCCGTGATTGCCGGTGGTTTACTAGAACAAAAAGCGAAAAATCAACGGCATAGGACTGTTTCATGATGAAAATGACTTGTAACCATCCAATTAATGCTATTTAGGGACATAGTTCGGGGTAATATCAGGATTGTGTTAAAGGGGTTTTCATGAGGAGGATATTCGGCGTTAATGTAGGACCCAAGAATACAGACCGGAATTCTAAAATGTTCCAAGCATGAGGTTACAATATGCTTAAGGTTGATGATGCATTTAAGCGATGTGGAGCATTGCCGAACAAGACGGGCAAACTATCAAGGACCCACACTTAATCATCAGAGTTGAAATATTTAATGAACAACCTTAAGCGAATTCAAAACTTAAGGGAGCAGTGAAAAGTTAGATTATTTTGTTGAGAAATACTCATTTTTTTGAAAAAACGGGCAAATTCTGAAAACACGAAATAATAAATATAAATAGAATTATCAGGTGATAGCGTAAGCATACCGTTTTGTGGATACTAAGAGAACTATCCTTTCGTCAATTTTATTTATTGATATTGCTGCTATTGGATTACAATTAATTTCAGATGGTCCTAGAAATACTGATGAATATTTGACGATTTGCACCGTTTTCAATCGATTGGTAATAAATCTAGGTCATTTTCGATGGGTTTATCAAAACCTTCAAAAAAGATAGTTCTTAAAAGCATTTACCGAAGCAGTGAACCTTCGGGTATTCTTTCTAATGGAGGTGGCCGTTTGCGTCATATTTGTAGATTCACCCAAACATGAAAACTCATTTTCGAGAAAAATGAACACCCACGACAAACGTCGACAATTAGTATGCCTAAGATCAATTAAAAACATTTTATAATATGGTAACCATTTAAAAAGCGCATTAATTAGACAATTCACTGATGAGTATTTGAAAATGTGAAGTTTTATCGGTTTTATGACTTCCCTGAAAATAAGTGATATATTTTCTGCAGAAAATGAACGAACTCACTTTTCGATTTATACTGGAGCGTTTTTGCCAAATTTGTTTATTTTAATGCCCCGTTATAAGACACACAACTGTATCCGAATATATACAAAGGATTTGCAAAAACTGCCAATCTTCTGTACACTACGTTTCTAAATTCCGGATTAGCGGAAACTATATTATACAAAAAGTATCTTATCACATACTAAGAACTTAAAATAGATATTTCTTTAGTCCATTTCACAATATCTTGTACGTATTTTGTTAACGGTCTTCATTTTTACCGAATTAAACCAAAAATACTGGTAAACAAGCTTATAAGTGAAGAAGAAGAAGAAGAAGAAGTTTGTTCGTTCACCGGAATCATGGCTTTATTCGTCTGAGCATTCGAACTTTTACTGGAGTCCATCGTCAGACATAAAGCAGAAACATAAATGAGTAACATTTATAGAGCGTGGGCAGGGTCGTCAATCAGACACCAGTGGCGCCAGTCCGGAGGTAACTACGCGGGGACCTGTGTGCTGGCGCCAGATCGATAAATCGATTAACCCAGTTCTCATCGGAGGCACAGGGTTTAATCAATTCTCCGCTTGTCTTGCATCTGGCGTGAGCGATTATCTTCGTGGCTGCGAAGTTAAACTCGTGACCGGTTTCGTAGGTGTGGGCAGCCACTTGCGACAACCGTCACCCCGTCTCACAGCAAGCCTATGCTCGTGTATGCGCGATCCAAGTATACGTCCAGTCTGTCCTGTGTAGTTACATGAACAGTTTTGGCAGGGGATGCGATACAGGGCATACAGGGCCTGTGTAGTTACCTCCGGACTGGAACCACTGGTGTCTGATTGGCTCCTGCCCAGCCCTATAAATGTAACTCGTTTATGTTGCTGTTTTATTTCTGACGATGGACTCCAGTAGGAGTTCGAAAAGCTGAGACAAATAAGGCCATGATTCCGGTGAACGAACAACCTTCTTCTTTATACACACACCTGGAATGCGTACATTCGCCTCCATTTGTGAAACAAGCTTATTCCTGCGTTTTGTGGAAAAAACGGTAGAAATTCGCACAAAATAATTTTTAACGTAGTATTAAATTCTTGTTTCTGGAGAATAATGCGATTCCTTACACTTGCCTGCATCTGATTTTCATTGACTTAGGATCACATTTTGCAGTTCCAGAAGAGATTTATTTGAAACCTTTCGTACATATATAAATATCCTTTTTGAACATAATAAACAAAAACGATGGCCTTCGAACTGTTGTATTGAATAGCATAGGTAATTTGTTGAATCTCCAGCAAACTCCGATTTTACCCAAATCCTGTCTGTTTGCCTTCAATATATAAGACTGAGGATATAGTGTTCTGTAGCAAAAGGCTTTCGGAACCTCAAATCCCACTCAAAAAACCAAAATAACAAGACTAGATATAGGCAGATTACTCACTCAATTTTGATCCCAAATTGCATGACTTAGGTCACCTACTGTATCTTATGCGGTACTAACTGATATTCGGAGTTTATTTCGATTAGGAAGGCTTATTTGGGTTGAGTTGGAATAATTCGTTTGACCCACTTGTGAAAAACTCGGCGGCCTCTGTGGAATATGCATTATCTTTAAGCATAATCCTAGGATATTTAGTCTACCAAGATGTCAGCTTTTGCATGCCTTCATTCCAGCCGCCTAAAAACCCTGTGCGCTGTAAAATGACCACTTATGCAGTAGGTATTTTCGCTGTATAGATTTCATAAATTTCTATGAAAAACGCAAAATATATCCTTCTTTGTACACATTTTGTAGTAAAAATAGATCCTTCCTGGTACTCTTTTTGCAATTAGGTGATAATTTAGGGGGTTACATGATACACTATATAGACAACCCACGTATGAGCTAAAAGCCCAGACACGCGTTTCGCCAATATGTTGCCGCTGAATGGCACAGCTAAGAGAGTTTCGGCTCATTAGTGGGTCTCCCAGTAACATATACGGGTCTCTGTAAATGGGTCCGAGTTGGAATCCGAAACGTCAGACGTATAAAGCTCTTATCCCAGCGATCGCACCTACTTCTCAGCTCAGTGACAGTTTCATTGGGTAATTCGCCTACTGCATACAAGAAATACTGCGGTTTCATACGTTTTTTCCTACTATCACTCGATTCCTGTGTCTAATGATGGATTCGAACATGAATCCGAAACGTCAGGTTAAAGTAACCCTTGTTCTAACCATACCGTAAACGCCTTCTAACAACAACAGGCAATAACTCCACAAGCTGCACAGAGGTTTCCCCGGTAAACGCCTAAAGCACTCGCAGAGTGACATCAGAAAGCATTAAACCCGGATTCTACTGATTGCTCACTGAGCCGGCAGGAGCCACCAGCTTCGTTCAGGCTTTGTGATTCAAGCACACAGTGAGCATATTTCTGACATGTACAGTTGAGCACATTTAAGAAAGGGAAGAATTTTTTGGTAAACTGACATATTAATAGTTCAGTCTTACGAATTTTTGTGGCACATGGAAATATCTTACAGTAAGTTAGTGCTGAAAATCTTCTATGCTTCGGTCATAAAGTTTGTTTTTAACGTCTTAAAAAGGCCGCAGGATGGCAGAAAATGTCGGGACACCACCGTGGACAAAAATAACTGTCCGTTGCGCGCGATCGAAGAATACCTGGAAGACGCTTGCTAAGCCAGGCTGTATCGGTATATTGTTTGGGCGTTTTAGAAACGATTTTTCTATTCAAAGCTCCCCCAATTCACACGGAAAGTTTTAACAGTCAAATAAACGAACCACACGGTTTGCCCGAAGCGCATAGGCACTCTTTAGGAGTGACGCTGTAGAGCCAGGATCTGACAGGGGTAAAACGTGTCGGTGGTCATGACACCGGACCTAGGGGTAGATGCAGCGTAAGTAATCATCCTCAGATCACCTTTCTGTGAGGCACGTGATGGACTTCGTCGGATATGGCGATCAAACTGTCGTCAGTGGCATATGAGACAGGTGGCGGTCTTACGCCAATCGATTTGACTCCGCTTTGGGAGCGAGTTAGCGCTAATATTTGTGGTTTGGACGGTTGGCAGCTAACTGTAATGTGGACTTAGAGGTAGGTTTCATTGAGGCTTTTTTTAATCTAGCAATCCTAAATGACGCGACATCCACCTTGACGAAACTCAGTTAGGTTGAGCTGAGGAGCGAGTCTGTGTGGGGCACGCGTAAACGAGGACTAAGGTCTGGCCAGCCACTGCGTCTACGCCAATCATCATTTATGAATTTAATTTGGCAGTTTACAACGATCGGGTGGGAATATAACATGATAGAAATCATATAAACAAACCTCAAAATTGTTGCATTGGCACTCAACTCGTGGTAACATTCCCATGGTTGAATAATAATGGCGACGATGACAACGGGGACTGAAATGGCCATTTCTGGCTCAGTAACCATTGTCAGTCATACCCAACCCCAGGTAGTGCACCCCCCGAGGAGCGAACCTGCGAACCGTCGACCATAAGTGCAACGCCTCATGTAAGGAAATCATTTAGAAATCACGATTTTGTGAAGTCATAGATATTATGGAAGATGTGATCAGAGACGCTGTTTTCCATACCTAGATTTGGAGGTAGGGTCCCTTGCAGGCGACGACCGTTTGTTGTGAACCTGGATATGAAAAGTTAGAGAAGGGCGTAACTAAAGAAGGTAGGTGCAAGAGGATAAAGTAGTCTGGTTAAAAAAGAAAACATCGTCTAAAGTATAAAAATTTTCTGATAAAAGACATCCGTTGTCACCCGGGCTTGACTAATTCACAGGGGGCTGATGGTCATAAAGGCAGAGCCCGTTAATAGGACCGGTTTGACGAACGCAGGCGATTGCGACCACTGTTGATTTTGACGGAACATATTTCCTTAGCATGCAGAACAGCCTTAAAAGCACTCATTGCAACGAGGTTGGATGAGAACGATGAACAAAAAAGGTGGAATCGCATAAATACTGTGCTCGAAACGGACATAGATTTCCCATTGACCTACTGAAGTGAATGATGCTAGGTATAGAGCAATACAACGGCCAACACTAAGCGTGTGAGGTTTGTAACTGAGAAAGAGTTTAGCACGGAGTAAAGGAGCTTTGCATGGACTTTTTTATAATGTTGCGTAACTAAAATTCGTTACAGCACTTATTCGAGGTGATCAAACTCGGAGTATCACTGAGGGCATGTCCTTCGTCGTTGACCTGAGTCCGGTGCTGATGCCGCCTGGAAGCGTCGAAGAGGTCGAATTAAAGCCTGGCCCGGTGCAGTTCACCAAGACATGGAAGTGGTTGTTGGGCCTTCTATATTCCGTCTTCGTCTGTGGAAAATAAAACAGACAGAGGTCTCCAGACCCGCGGCCGGAAATTTTAACGGGTGTGGAAGGAAATAAAAGCCCTGACAGTATCCAGGCCGGATAGGCAGATCACGCATGATCACAGCTGTACAAAGTACAAGTTGTTCAGAACCGTTTAGTTTTCGGATGTCCTTGAATTCTTTTCCAGCAACGTTAGTGGAGATGGTAACTGCCAGAAAAACGAAAGTTCAAGAATGGTGTAAATTTCGCAGATTTTGCCTCAGCACTGAGACTTGCGATGCCGAGCTTCGCACGCTCCCTTAGCAGGGTAACTGATGTTTTGGTCGACCTAGCATCCACCTATAAATATCCTCCTATAGAGTTTAACCACATATTTTCTGGAATGCATTTATTAGTATTGCTTCTTTCAATCTTCCTGCGCTAAAAGAATGCAGATTGGTTATGTTCAAAGATGACTTAAATTCATCCTTACCGTTTACCTGTAGAAAAACTGAATGATAGAGCACAAGTCAAGGTTGAGAAAAGATGGCACCGTAGCGACGACAGACATTTCGGATTGTGTACATTCCAAACAATAGAGCTGCAGGTTCGCACGATAAGTGTAGCCGTACCTGCAGCTTACTAACCAACGAGGCAATTAACTTGCAACGCCTGATCACCATACATTTTCCGTGAAGATGGCAAAAACCAAACTACAAGATGTTCTCGCTGGCCAAAACGATAACAAAAATTATAGAACCCGCAAATTACACCGTTAGCAAAAGTCCGAATGTGTGCAGCAGGCTTCATCAGTGCAGCACGACATCTGTGGCCCATATGAAGACCAAATGTCCCGGTTCTCGTTCACGGAAAATCATTATTTCGGGGATCAGCTGCTACTGCTACCTCGATTACCGCAACTCATGCGAGTCCTCTGGCAGACGCGGTGGGGTAGCCGCTCTCACTCAACGAGCGAGCCATGCATTGCTCACATAAAAACCAATCAACCAGTGAAGGCGAAATTTACTAAAATCTTCGCCATTGTCGTTTTTACGCCAACACCGGTAGTCGACCAGCGCAAGAAAAATAATATACTATTGAGAACTGGATAAAAGACTACCTCACCATGCCCTGCTGAGTCGCCAAGAGCTGGAATGACGAACTGGGTAAACCAACCCTTCAAACCACCATTTCAGTTGTCGCTTTCGGCTGGCCTCTTCCTTGTTGCACGGGCAAAAAACGGCGACCAGTACCGATTAATTAACAATAAGAGTGCTTCGCGCATGGCCATCGATGCGATAATCAAACAATAGTTAAAGGTTAGTCAAACGGAACATACGGTCGACCCATGTACTCATGGTGCATAGGGAACACAACTACCAGCGAATACTTGAGAGCCTTTTAAAGCGCTTATAACTGAATACTGTAGTGTTCAAACACCAAATAAACCTTAAAATATCATCTTAAAACACTGTAATATTATTTTCAAGTCGGCTTACAATATAACGCTTACAGCTAAACGTGAATACCTACACTGGTTACTCTTAACGAGACGAAAACTGATCCAGATGCCTCTCTATACAAAATGTATTGATATTTTGCCAAGTTTAAATTACCAGTATAGGTAAAAATTAGTAACTCATGTTTATATCATGATAAAATTCATTGAGTCACGAAAAAAATGAAACTAAATAGCGAATACTTTATATATGCGAATAGTTGGAAGCCCACTGTATTCTAATCAATATAAGGCTTCATAGCTGGATTCTTCACAGGAGATCGATGCATGCACTCGTGCACACATCTAAAAACCAAAACGGTATTGGGGAAGACGCTTCGATGACGCGATCCGAAAGAGGGGGCAGTTAACGGTCAGCATCGAAGCCGTTAGTCTGCCATACAGCCGGAGATTGATCGGATTCATCCAGCGGAAGCATAGCGACTTTTTAGCAGGAGAATCATAGGGATGTTTGCTCTACCGGCTTGAGTCAACTCCCACAACAGGCAATAATACGGCCAACTCTCAGAAATGCCGGCAAAGTCGGTTGGTGTTAACCACAAAACTATTGAAATGAAGTGCCCAGCCCCATGAATCAGGGCTAAAGTCTCCCCTTCGGGTTACCCATTGATTAAATACGCTGTCCGCGTGATACCTTTACTGTCGAGAACCTAACTGGGCTTGAGTTCCGGCTTGAAAACACCGACCGCACTCTGAACTTTGAAGATCAACCAATCATTTCCTCTCTCCTTATACAAACCATACAGCGGCATATGATCAAACTTTTCAAACAGAAATCAAAGACACAATACTGAGACTACACATCATGGCGCTCAGACTGGACGACCTCACGACTGCAGTCTACATTGTATTGTCTATACCTTGATTTCATATGGCGATAACGGTAGTGTAGGAAGATGGAATCGCTCCTGGGGACTGAGAGTCGACTAGGTCTATGCCCGTCTTCATGAAGGGAAGAACTGTCCCAACGTAGGTCAGATCGGTTGGTTCCCACGCGGGTAGTAGTAGTGCTAGTGCTAGTATTACTACTACTACTACTACCTAGTAGTAGTAGTAGTAGTAGTAATAGTAGTAGTAGTAGTGGTAGTAGTAGTAGTAGTAGAAGTATTAGTATTAGTAGTAGTATTAGTAGTAGTAGTAGTAGCTGTAGCAGTAGTAGTAGTAGTAGTAGTAGTAGTAGTAGTAGTAGTAGTAGTAGTAGTAGTAGTAGTAGTAGAGGTAGTAGTAGTAGTAGTAGTATTAGTAGTATTAGTAGTAGTAGTAGTAGTGGTAGTAGTAGTAGTAGTAGTAGTAGTAGTAGTAGAAGTAGTAGTAGTAGTAGTGGTAGTAGTGGTAGTAGTGAGGGTAGTAGTAGTAGTAGTAGTAGTAGTAGTAGTAGTAGTAGTAGTAGTAGTAGTAGTGGTAGTAGTAGTAGTAGGAGTAGTAGTAGTAGTAGTAGTAGTAGTAGTAGTAGTAGTAGTAGTAGTAGTAGTAGTAGTAGTAGTAGTAGTAGTAGTAGTAGTAGTAGTAGTAGTAGTAGTAGTAGTAGTAGTAGTAGTAGTAGTAGCAGTAGCAGTAGCAGTAGTATTAGAAGGTTACCTATGATGGAAAGCAGTCCTCTTGACCCATTCCACTCAGTAAGGAAAACAGCTGTTTTAAACGGTCACAGAAAGTTCGGGCGATAATAAACAACTTCTTGGGCAGAGTAAAAAAAATTGTCAAAGAGAGGAAGAACGCACAGTCTCGGCGCATTAGTTCAATCGCCTTCACCTCAAACCCACCACTGCATGCGCTACACTAACGGACTTCCACGTTAGCAGCCAACCAAGCCGCCCGCGTAAAAGCCTAAGCGGAGGGGAGGTGAGTGTCGCTAATAGCAGGCACAAAAGAGGGCTCTATTTGTCAGTGTTCACTGTTGCCGGCGGGTAAAAATGTCAATTTAGATGCCACTGCCCCCTCCTCCCTAGCTCTCACACTCAAAACTGAATGCATCGATTTTTCGCGCCTGGACGCTTGAGTTGGAGCTTATGCGTGTGCTTATTGGGTATTGCATTGACGATAACGCCATTGTGATGGGCCAAAAGGTGATCAACATACGGACGTCCTCTACCAAAGCTACTGACACAGATCCATACAAATTTATATAAAGTCAACTGAGTCTCTGACAGTAGGAAATTGGGGAAGATGAACCGGATCCAGCGTCAGTTGAAGAGATTCAAAACGTGTACGAGTTACCACATGACACTCAAGGTTATGGTTTGGACACCTGCGCACTTAGGTCAAAATGGTTTCACCCTGCTTGGTAACTCTCAGCTAAGCGATATCTGAGTTAGTTAAATCCAGTTCATGTAGGTTGAGGAACCAGCACATAGAATAAGAACAGAATGACTGGTCATCCACTCCGCCCACAGCTACTTTGAAATATGACGAGTTGGAGAAGATGGAGCTGCCTTTACAGGCCAACCCACGCCGTCGCCCAGGAGTTTGAGTTGTTGTTGTTGAAGCTAGACGGAAGAATACGAGGGATATGTTCTAGTATTAATCCACTCCACCTGTGGAGTCCCGAAGGTAGACTCAGAGGATAAATATAAATATGTAATTAAAAACACGGCTCCCGGTTAGAGCTCTGGTTGTATTCAAGCCTTGCCCTTGCATCGAGCCCGCTAATGTTTTCGTAATCGGTCAAAGGAATAAAAATAAATGATACGCTCAAGAAACTTAAGAATTGAAAATTATATGTATAACGAAATAAAACTAACCCTTTTTGGCAGGACAGTAGACGGCCTCTTTCTATGCGTCTCCCGAACCGTTTCTTTACTCGCATTCTCCCAAACACGGAAGCTGAAGAAAAAAAATGCGAAGGGGTTGGGTATTATTCAGATTGTTGCGGAGGCTGTCGGCACTACAGCTGCTATTTCGAAACTTGGACAGATAGTCTGCCTTTGAGTGAACAAATGTGTAGGTCACCTAACGAGAAAGCGGATATTGTGAAAGATTGAATATATAAACAAGGGTTGAGAGAATCAGTTCAATGTACTTTCTGCATCGATGTTAGTTACCAGGAGTGAGCGTGTGGCTGACCGAAGTTGTGCCCCTGCTTAAGGTAAAAGGGAGGATTTCGACAGACCGAATAGAACTGGCAGGACTTGGAGAAAGTAGATCGAGTCGTTTACTTTTAAGGTAGGTCTGAAGGTGTGTTAAAACAGTTGGGATGAGTACAGTCAGTGTCTGCCGAATAACTGCACCCGCAAATAATCGCTATATTTAAATGCTTCTAGCACCGGGAGCATCAATGTATCGGGGTCGAGTATTTGTACCACATTAACGGGGGGGGGGGAGAGTTTTCCAAATCATGCATAAGCCCGACAGTTCGATCGTCGTAGTCCAACGATGTCCACCGTATGATCCACGGAAGGGTGGCGTAGGGACAGTGACTTGCGCATGATTTAGTTTAGTGATAGTAGACTTGCGCTGCATTTACCGCACTCTCTCCTTCTCCCTCATCTGAGCCCGGTGCCATCACAGAGTCATAGCAGAGGTGGAAGATTCGCAATTTATGTCAATCAAGGATGGTTTCACAACGGTGAGCCCTTATTATAACCCTCCGGTGGCTTGATAAAAATTATTAGTGTCAACTGTGAGCCCCGCAGGCTAAATAATTTTAAAGACAACATATTTGTTAGTTTTGATATTTGCCCACCCACAGTCTCCAAAAATGTGTCAGGCCGCTTTTCTAACTTCCCCTCATAAAATTAGTTCCATTTTCCGGTAAATAGCTTATTATTTTGTATAGCTCAGCTCATTTTATCCTATTATATCTTCCAAAATTCTACCTCAAGTCTGAGTGGACACTCTTGATCAAATCTGAGCGGAAATCTATAGCCTAACAAACCATCGTCCCTAATCTTTCTAATCCTTCGAACACCTACTTTTCTTTTCTTACTACCGCGCAAAATTCGAAAATTAATATTTTCGGTATCTGTTGCTCTCTGGAAGCTGTTATGGTCAGACCTGGCACAATTCCTGCTCCCACCTTAAGCTATTTAGGTGTCGGAAACAACTTCTTGTGTGACTGGTTATTGGAAGGTAAATTCCTAAAAAAGAACGATATTACTAGACTAAGCGACTTTGTGGTTGGACATTTTTTCTTCCTTTCTTTCGTCTTTTAATGTTTCCCATTAATTTGGAAGAAGTTAAACGAATTTTGCACATCTCACTCACTGATTCACCACGCTGTCACATTGTGAAGACAACTGAGATAAACGTCTTCTTCCCTGACAAACATCTTCTAAAGGTCAGTGATGAAAAAACCGCTAAAGTGGATGCTGTCTCGGCCCTTTTCCTCGAGTCCCGCTCTACTGATATTAAACATCTTTTTAGTGTGGTCTCGAATAATTTCTTCGTAGCGTACTGTAAGAAGAACTATCAAAAAATATAGTGTGTTTAGTCCTAAAACCCTTCCGTCCATCCGAAGTTAACTGAACATACAACGAAGATCAGTTACACCACCTTTGGTACCACTTCTGAAGAGTAATTAGACTGAAATCCACGCACGTAGATGAAACCTGCGAAAAAGATCGCCCCCTTTTTCTGTCCGTCGTTAAAGTAATTAATACGGCTGGCCGTACGACCGTTGTTTTAATGACATTTCGGTCGATGTGACCCCTTAACGGGCCGCGTTGTAGATGCGCTGTACCAAAACGGGAGCCATATCAGTGTGCGGCAGGCGTTATTATTCTGAGATACGGTCCTATAACAAATGCCAAACATAGGGGACGTGCCCAAAACGGGCACGTGTACGTACAGGCTCATGCCGCACCTCGCTCTCTCATTCCGTGGGATGTGATTCAACTACGCCCGACCCCGCCTCCGGTCATCTTGACTATGTCTTGACACCGAGCAACGACGGGTAAGGGAAGAGATAATGCGGTAGATGCTGTGCAAGTCTACAATCAATCAAAATTAATTTACGTACAAGTCACCGTACCTGCACCACCCTCCGATGAAGCATATGGTGGACATCGCCAAAAATGACGGTCGAACTAGCGGTCGATGTTTGCGACCATGCCCGAAGGGGCGCTTACCAATCAGGTCACCGGACACGCTCGTCCTTCTGAGCTTTAGGTCTCATTTTAGAGCCTTCATGGGGAGTAGCATATGCACTACTGGTAAAAAGCTGCCGATAAAGACAAAGAAGACCAGAGTGGCCGACTCTAGCTTATAAGCCGTCATCAGCCAGCCATAATAAACCTCAACTTTTGCGGCATCTGAGGTTCCAAAACGCATATTTTTGTAAGTCGAGTGCTCCGACCAGCATCAGCAGATAGGTTTAAAAAGGGACTTCTTTGTAAAAGCTGGTATTTGGAGATATTGAATATTTTCATGAGGAACTTTGAGCGTAAATAGCATCGCCACAGAAAGGGTGCGCGTGCACACACACACCAACGCCGGTGACGGCACTGATGAGACTGACTGGATGACGACTAATTTAGCCTGATTAATCTCTCACGTTTATTAGGAGAGGTAAGATCGGAAAAGGAGGGGGAGATGTGTGTGGCCGCTCACTAACGGCCAGATCAGGTATAGGAAAGACAGGTTAAAGGGGTGGGTAGGAGGGCGAAGGGAGGTGGCGGAGGGAGTTTCCTCACCCCTGCCCATAGTGAAATCCGGCCTAGAATAGGTACAGCTCACTGAGACTCGAAAAGCCTCTCACTTTTCACAGCCGCATCGACAGGTGGGCCAGGCTTTGGAGGCTACTCGAGTACTGAAAGCGAAAAGTTGCGTGGTTTAGTACGACCTTCTGGTGATGGCCATGAAAAGCGGGAGGGGGAAGGGGAAGAGGCAGCAGTCAAGAGAACGCAAAAGCGTGCATCGTCTACCAGGAGGTGTCTAGAAAAGTATACAACCGACCAGGGACTGAGTGGTGCCTTCGAGGCGTAGTGTGAATTGATGAGAGAAACATATTGCAGTCGGGTTGGTATAAGCAAAGAAGATAGAGAAACGGGGAAGCCGCACTAGGTAAGGCACCTAGAAAAGACCCCATTATGTTTGGATGTTAGCGGGAATGAGCTAGGGCGATGACTCGTGGCAACATCATCTTGCCTTGTAAGCGTAACGCGTGAGAAGAAGGGGGCGGTAATATTAATGTGTCTGTTTAGGAAGTTGATGTCAGAGACGCAGGCGTCTACAAGGCCTCGTCTTATCTTATTGCCGGCTCACGCCAGGATCCGCCTGCTCATGCAGTCAAATTCATGATTCCCTTCCGATGTAGGGGAAGCGACTTGACACAGGTGGTTGTCGCGTCCGTGCAATGGCAGGGACAGTCGTGGCAGGGAAGGAAGAGGTCAGACAGCTGCACTTCCTTGGCGTCAACAAGAGCAGACCTAATAGCGAACTTAATAGCACAGTGTACTGGATGGCGACCCACACGGCCAAGTTTTCGGTAATGGAGGCACAAGGGCATTATATATATATATATATGAATAGTTGAGGTAGTATGCATTCCGAGATGATAAATGAAGAAAGAAGGCTCGTCGGAAAATCGAGGTTTACTCGTGAATTTTCAAGCTGGTTACACCAACCCGTCGTCAGACGAAATGAGAAGTAAGAGTTGGGATTGCCACGCTGGAGGGTTTAGGGGCCGAGAGGTTACATCGACAGACTGACGCCATCTATATATATATATATATATATAGTCTGGAAAGAGGCAGCTCAGGCATCCTGCTTCGGTGATTCCCTGATAGGCACAGGCTCTGGGCTTAAATAAATTGATATCGGACGGTGAAGTTGCCAAGGCTTGTCAGACAACAGTCACTGCTACTTGTTGGGGATGCTGATCGGAGTTCTTAGTTGTGGACAATCAATCAAGTCACGATGTTCAAAAAGCAGATGTGGATGACTGCGACCGGAGTGGGTGGCGTGGCTTTAATCACTTCTACGTGTGCGATAACCAAGCCGATGCGTGCACGAACGGAAACCAGGATCTCGAAAGACCACAGGAAGAAGCAGCCATTGCAGTCTTATTGTCAACTCGACTAAGATAGTTATTCCTGCGATGGTAATGGCCCAAAGGCTAAATAAAGTATACCAAGAAGGCTACTAGTTATGCATCACGTCAGACCACTTTTTATGATATGATAGTAAATGATACCTCTGTGTGTGATATAGCTGGTATATGATCTGGCTGGGGTGTAGGGGTACTAGTTAGGGGCAGCACCACACAGCTTGCATTTGGTCGCTCCATTTGTCTCGCATACAGGTGGTGAATGCTCCTGTGGCCGCCTCTAACTGGTACCCAACTCTCACCTGTGGCTCCTCGAAGTTGGGTTCTTCCCAGCAGCCACACCCGGGCAACCGTCACGACCGGCGGGCTAAACCAGGTGAGGGTCTCCGGTGTTGTGTGTGTGCCTCCCACACCCGGTATGTCTGACTCCCGAACTTCCCATCTCTCCCCCTCTCAAAAAGTCCTACGGTGGGGGCGACAGCAACCCCGTAGGCGGCCCAGACTAACTCGGGTCGTTCTTCCACTAAAACAAAACCGTGACCCATAGTGGAGTTCGGCAGCCGTCTGGGATGTCCGAGCAGCCCTATTTAGGGATAGCACTGCTTGCCTCCTCGCGGAGGAAGGGGCTAGAAAATGTGCCCTAAAAAATGCTGGTTCTCACGTCTTCTGCAGCCGGCCGCGGCTCGCAAATCGCAAACTACGCGTTCGTAAAACTCAAACAAACAACAAAACCCCCCGTCCTAATCCCGCTCGCCATAGTCTCTAAGCTGCTTGGCTGATTCAATCAAACTAGCAGCCTGGAATGTTCGTTCCCTTTTAGACAATCCTAGGAGCAACCGGCCGGAACGGCGGACGGCGCTAGTCGCTCGGGAACTGGCGCGCTACAAGGTGGACATTGCTGCTCTCAGCGAGACCCGATTCTCTGAACAGGGTCAGCTGGAGGAGGTGGGGCCAGCTACACCTTCTTCTGGAGCGGCCGGCCAAAGGCAGAGCGACGCGACGCTGGTGTTGCCTTTGCCATCCGTAACGACATCGTGGGACGTCTGCCCTGTCTGCCGCAGGGTATCAATGATCGCCTGATGAGCCTCCGCCTGCCTCTTCGGGGAGACCAGTTCGCCACCATCATCAGCGCCTACGCTCCCCAATGACGAGCTCTGATGCGGCGAAGGACCAATTCTACGAGGACCTGCACGCCTTGCTGGCGACTGTGCCGAAAGAGGACAAGTTAATTGTCCTTGGTGACTTCAATGCCCGCGTCGGGACGGACCACGCTGCCTGGCAGGGAGTGCTGGGTCCCCACGGTCTGGTAGCTGCAACGCTAACGGCCTCCTTCTTCTGCACGTGTGCGGAACACCGTCTCCTGCTGTCCAACACCTTCTTCCGCCTTCCGACGCGGGAGAAGGCCACGTGGATGCACCCTCGGTCGCGGCGCTGGCATCTGCTGGACTATGTTCTCGTCCGGAGGCGAGATCGACAGGACGTGCTGGTAACCAAGGCGATCCGCGATGCCGATGGTTGGACAGATCACCGCCTCGTCATCTCCCAGATGAGGCTCCGACTGCAACCCCGACGAAGGCCCCAAGGTAAGAGGCCGCCATGTAAGTTAAATACTCTTTTATTAAATTTGCCTGCTCACTGTTTTGATTTCAGCAACCAAATAACCGAGAAACTGGAGGACCTGCATGCTCCAGATGATAACGCTACCGTGGAGACACGATGGTGTCAACTGCGAAATGTCATCCAGTCCACCGCCCTCGATGTACTCGGACGCGCACACCGTCGACACCAGGACTGGTTTGACGACAATGACGCCGACATCAGCAACTTACTCGCGGAGAAGAATAGACTACACAAAGCCTACATGGACCTTCGAACTGACGCCACCAAAGCAGCCTTTTCAGATGCAGGCGCCTTGTACAACAACGGCTGCGGGAGATGCAGGATGCCAGGATGATCCGAAAGGCTGAGGAAATCCAGGGGGTATGCGGACCGCAATGAAATGAAAACTTTTCAAAGCCATCAAAGCCATCTACGGCCCCTGTACCAAGGGGACCGCGCCACTGCTCAGCTGTGACGACACAACACTGCTGACAGAGAAATCGCAAATTCTGAAGTGCTGGGCCGAGCACTTCAGAATGTCCTACTGTTCATCAGCCATCTCCGATGCTGCCATTGACCGGCTCCCTCAAGTGGACACGAACAATGACCTGGATCTCCCGCCTTCCCTACCAGAAACCATCCGGGCCGTGCAGCAGATTTCCAGCGGTAAAGCACCGGGATCTGACGCAATCCCACCGGAAGTCTACAAGCACGGTGGGCCCCGGCTGATGGCAGAACTCACAACACTCTTCCAGGAGATGTGGCACCAAGGACAAGTTCCTCAGGATTTCAAAGACGCGACCATCGTCCATCTCTACAAACGGAGAACCGGCAACTCTGTGATAATCACAGAGGCATCTCGTTGCTCAACATCGCGGGGAAGATCTTCGCCCGTATCCTTCTCAATCGTCTTAACGGTCACCTAGAGCAGGGCCTGCTTCCGGAAAGCCAATGTGGCTTCCGCCGACATCGCGGAACAACCGATATTATCTTTTACGCTCACCAGCTACAAGAGAAGTGTCAGGAGATGCGAACTCACCTATACACTACCTTCGTGGATCTAACGAAAGCCTTTGACACGGTGAATCGTGACGGACTGTGGAAAGTCATGCGAAATTTGGTTGCCTAGCGGTTCACGCACATGGTACGTCAGCTTCATGACGGGATGACGGCGCGCGTCACTGACAACGGGACGGTATCCGAAGCATTCGCAGTGACCAACGGAGTGAAAGCAGGGCTGCGTACTGGCCCCCACCCTCTTCAGTCTCATGTTCTCGGCTATGCTGATGGACGCCTACCGTGATGAGCAGCCTGGTATCCGCATCGCCTACAGAACTGACGGGCACCTTCTCAACAGTCGGCGTATGCAGGCTCCAACGCGCGTGTCTACGACTACAGTCCATGACTTGCTCTTCGCGGACGACTGCGCCCCTTAACACCGTGACAGAGGAGGACATGCAAAGGAGCATGGACCTCTTCGCCGGAGGCTGCGCCGATTTTGGATTAACAATCAGTACAGCCAAAACAGTTGTCATGCACCAGCCGCCACCCAGCGCAGAATACAATGCTCCTCGAATCTATGTCAACGGTGCTCTACTCAAAACGTGGAAACCTTCGCTTATCTAGGAAGCACGATGTCGCGCAACACGAGAATCGATGACGAGGTTGCCCAACGGATCTCCAAAGCTAGTCAGGGCTTTCGGCCGGCTGCAGTCCTCCGTGTGGAATCGCCACGGTATTCACCTGAACACCAAACTGAAGATGTACAAGGCCGTCGTCTTGTCGACACTCCTTTACGGAGCGGAAACCTGGACCGTCTACTCGAACCAAGCCAGGAAGCTGAATCACTTTCATCTCAGCTGCCTCCGCAGAATACTGAAGCTGAGATGGCAAGACAGGATCCCGGACACGGAAGTCCTGGAGCGGACCGGAATCCTCAGCATCCATGCCATGCTGAGGCAAGTGCAACTGCGATGGAGCGGCCACTTGGTAAGAATGGACGACGAGCGACTACCCAAACGACTTTTCTACGGTGATGTCGCTACGGGTTCTCGCAGGCAGGGAGGTCAAAAACGACGCTACAAGGACACTTTGAAGACATCGCTGAACCAACTGCAAATCAACTCTGCGACCTGGGAGGACCTCGCCCAGGATAGACCGGCATGGAGAAGATCAGTGAAGCCTTTGACACGGTGAATCGTGACGGACTGTGGAAAGTCATGCAGAAATTTGGCTGTCCTAAGCGGTTCACGCACATGGTACGTCAGCTTCATGACGGGATGACGGCGCGCGTCACTGACAACGGGACGGTATCCGAAGCATTCGCAGTGACCAACGGAGTGAAGCAGGGCTGCGTACTGGCCCCCCACCCTCTTCAGTCTCATGTTCTCGGCTATGCTGATGGACGCCTACCGTGATGAGCAGCCTGGTATCCGCATCGCCTACAGAACTGACGGGCACCTTCTCAACAGTCGGCGTATGCAGGCTCCAACGCGCGTGTCTACGACTACAGTCCATGACTTGCTCTTCGCGGACGACTGCGCCCTTAACACCGTGACAGAGGAGGACATGCAAAGGAGCATGGACCTCTTCGCCGGAGGCTGCGCCGATTTTGGATTAACAATCAGTACAGCCAAAACAGTTGTCATGCACCAGCCGCCACCCAGCGCAGAATACAATGCTCCTCGAATCTATGTCAACGGTGCTCTACTCAAAAACGTGGAAACCTTCGCTTATCTAGGAAGCACGATGTCGCGCAACACGAGAATCGATGACGAGGTTGCCCAACGGATCTCCAAAGCTAGTCAGGCTTTCGGCCGGCTGCAGTCCTCCGTGTGGAATCGCCACGGTATTCACCTGAACACCAAACTGAAGATGTACAAGGCCGTCGTCTTGTCGACACTCCTTTACGGAGCGGAAACCTGGACCGTCTACTCGAACCAAGCCAGGAAGCTGAATCACTTTCATCTCAGCTGCCTCCGCAGAATACTGAAGCTGAGATGGCAAGACAGGATCCCGGACACGGAAGTCCTGGAGCGGACCGGAATCCTCAGCATCCATGCCATGCTGAGGCAAGTGCAACTGCGATGGAGCGGCCACCTGGTAAGAATGGACGACGAGCGACTACCCAAACGACTTTTCACGGTGATGTCGCTACGGGTTCTCGCAGGCAGGGAGGTCAAAACGACGCTACAAGGACACTTTGAAGACATCGCTGAAGCAACTGCAAATCAACTCTGCGACCTGGGAGGACCTCGCCCAGGATAGACCGGCATGGAGAAGATCAGTGAAGACTGGTTCAGCGATCTATGAGGCCAACCGGATCGCCGCTGCCAAGGCCAAAAAGAGCGGCACGAAAGTCACCAGCGCCCCGGACCAACACCGCCAATGCCCAGGCCCTGCCAACGTGCCCGCGCTGTCAACGCATCTTCCGCGCGCGAATCGGCCTGGTTGGACATCTTCGGACGCAATGCACAAACAATCCGACAATTCCAATTTCTACGTCAAATTCTGCTAACCCTCCTTCTGACTCCCCTACCCTCACTCCTGTCATCAATTCCATTGCTCCCACCATCACAGAGACCACATCCATCTACTCATCGCCTGTTACCCCCTACCACCGCAACCACCACCGCCTTCACTACCACCACCACCACCATCAGCGATGGGGAATCTCTCCTAAGCTGTACTCAATGCGACCGCACATTCACCTCACGAATCGGCCTGGTCGGTCACTTGCGAATACATCGTACAGAGACCGGTGAGCCAGTGCCTGGAGCACCATCACACAGCAGAGGTCGTCGCCTCCACTGCCCTCACTGTCCTCGCGCATTCACTCATCGCATAGGCCTATTCGGTCACATGCGCATCCATAACAGCGGAATTAACCACAATGCCGACAACACCGATACACCATGCACACCCTCCGCTCCTGCCATTCTTAGTGCCCCTGCCACCCCCACTACCAGCAATGACATCCTCCCAGCCTCTACCGATTTCTCCTGCCCACACTGAACCCGCAACTTCAACTCACGCATCGGCCTGGTCGGTCACCTGCGAATCCATCGCATGGAGGCTGGTGAACCAGTGCCTGGGGCTCCGACATACAGTCGACGTGCCCGCCTTCACTGCCCTAACTGCTTTCGCACATTTACACACCGCATGGGCCTATTAGGACACATGCGCCTCCATGACAACCTCCGGTAAACCACCGTAGGCTAACCTACATCAGCGCACACTACCTACACCAATGCATCGACAACACTCTCACAATCACCATTTACCATAGTATATCACGGTTTCCTAGAAACCGTGGCTGGGAAGTCTGCCAATCTGACGCTTCCACCAGACCACGCCGTCGGCTCAGTGTATGTGCTGTGTGTGTCGAGTGGCTGACCAGTGAACTGGGGAGTCAGACGGCGATGGCTGCTCCATATCCCCTGAGTTTGTGAATCCTGGTGTGTGCGTTATGGGGGCCAGGTCGTGCTGTGGCGCGCGAAGACGGGTACGCCGATCCGTCAGCCAATGCGCCCACTCCCACATCAGGCAACTGACTGGCTCGGACAGTGGTCTGATTGTGGGGGTGGGGGAGAGTGAGGTCGAGAGCTCAGCGTATTTTCCTCACTATAAAACAATCTGACGCGCTTGAAACTATCACGGTGCGCTAAAAGCCGTGGCTTGGAAGGTTGCCAACTGACGGGATAACTCGGACCGCGTGGTCAGCCCAATGTGTGTTTTGTGTGGAGTGGCTGACTGGCGGACTGAGAGTCAGGTTGCAATGGCTCCTTCTTAATGTGGCCTTTATGGCACTCCCACTCCGTGGGATCCGAGCCAGGTGTGGTGGCACGCCCAGGGGCGGCTTTAGGCCGCGCCAGCCACCTGCGCCTCTCCCATCTCCGGTCTTCTTGACTCTGTCTTGACACCGGACTCAGGTGGGGGAGGAGGAGAGAGTGCGGTAGCTGCAGCGCAAGGCTACTATCACTTAAAACTAATTCACGCGCAAGTCACCGTCCCTGCACCACCTGGTGTGGAGCATACGGTGGACCTCGTCGAAATCGACGGTCGAACTGCCATTGATGTGTGTGGGGTGTAGGGGTACTAGTTAGGGGCAGCACCACACAGCTTGCATTTGGTCGCTCCATTTGTCTCGTACAGGTGGTGAATGCTCCTGTGGCCGCCTCTAACTGGTACCCAACTCTCACCTGTGGCTCCTCGAAGTTGGGTTCTTCCCAGCGGCCACACCCCGGGCAACCGTCACGACCGGCGGGCTAAACCAGGTGAGGGTCTCCGGTGTTGTGTGTGCCTCCACACCCGGTATGTCTGACTCCCCGAACTTCCCATCTCTCCCCTCTCAAAAAGTCCTACGGTGGGGGCGACAGCAACCCCGTAGGCGGCCCAGACTAACTCGGGTCGTTCTTCCACTAAAACCAAAACCGTGACCCATAGTGGAGTTCGGCAGCCGTCTGGGATGTCCGAGCAGCCCTATTTAGGGATAGCACTGCTTGCCTCCTCGCGGAGGAAGGGGCTAGAAAATGTGCCCTAAAAAAATGCTGGTTCTCACGTCTTCTGCAGCCGGCCGCGGCTCGCAGATCGCAAACTACGCGGTCGTAAAACTCAAACAAACAACAATACCCCCGTCCTCATCCCCCTCGCCATACTCTCCAGGCTGCTCGGGTGAGTCCACTCACACTAGCAGCCTGGAATGTTCGTTCCCTTTTAGACAATCCTAGGAGCAACCGGCCGGAACGGAGGACGGCGCTAGTCGCTCGGGAACTGGCGCGCTACAAGGTGGACATTGCTGCTCTCAGCGAGACCCGATTCTCTGAGCAGGGTCAGCTGGAGGAGGTGGGGCCAGCTACACTTTCTTCTGGAGCGGCCGGCCAAAGGCAGAGCGACGCGACGCTGGTGTTGCCTTTGCCATCCGTAACGACATCGTGGGACGTCTGCCCTGTCTGCCGCAGGGTATCAATGATCGCCTGATGAGCCTCCGCCTGCCTCTTCGGGGAGACCAGTTCGCCACCATCATCAGCGCCTACGCTCCCCAATGACGAGCTCTGATGCGGCGAAGGACCAATTCTACGAGGACCTGCACGCCTTGCTGGCGACTGTGCCGAAAGAGGACAAGTTAATTGTCCTTGGTGACTTCAATGCCCGCGTCGGGACGGACCACGCTGCCTGGCAGGGAGTGCTGGGTCCCCACGGTCTGGTAGCTGCAACGCTAACGGCCTCCTTCTTCTGCGCACGTGTGCGGAACACCGTCTCCTGCTGTCCAACACCTTCTTCCGCCTTCCGACGCGGGAGAAGGCCACGTGGATGCACCCTCGGTCGCGGCGCTGGCATCTGCTGGACTATGTTCTCGTCCGGAGGCGAGATCGACAGGACGTGCTGGTAACCAAGGCGATCCGCGATGCCGATGGTTGGACAGATCACCGCCTCGTCATCTCCCCAGATGAGGCTCCGACTGCAACCCCGACGAAGGCCCCAAGGTAAGAGGCCGCCATGTAAGTTAAATACTCTTTTATTAAATTTGCCTGCTCACTGTTTTGATTTCAGCAACCAAATAACCGAGAAACTGGAGGACCTGCATGCTCCAGATGATAACGATACCGTGGAGACACGATGGTGTCAACTGCGAAATGTCATCCAGTCCACCGCCCTCGATGTACTCGGACGCGCACACCGTCGACACCAGGACTGGTTTGACGACAATGACGCCGACATCAGCAACTTACTCGCGGAGAAGAATAGACTACACAAAGCCTACATGGACCTTCGGACTGACGCCACCAAAGCAGCCTTTTTCAGATGCCGGCGCCTTGTACAACAACGGCTGCGGGAGATGCAGGATGCCTGGATGATCCGAAAGGCTGAAGAAATCCAGGGGTATGCGGACCGCAATGAAATGAAAAACTTTTTCAAAGCCATCAAGGCCATCTACGGCCCGTGTATCAAGGGGTCCGCACCGCTGCTCAGCTCTGACGGCACAACACTGCTGACAGAGAAATCGCAAATTCTGAAGCGCTGGGCCGAGCACTTCAGAAGTGTCCTTAATTGCTCATCAGCCATCTCCGATGCTGCCATTGACCGGCTCCCTCAAGTGGACACGAACAATGACCTGGATCTGCCGCCTTCCCTACCAGAAACCATCCGGGCCGTGCAGCAGATTTCCAGCGGTAAAGCACCGGGATCCGACGCAATCCCACCGGAAGTCTACAAGCACGGTGGGCCCCGGCTGATGGCAGAACTCACAACACTCTTCCAGGAGATATGGGCGCCAAGGACAAGTTCCTCAGGATTTCAAAGACGCGACCATCGTCCATCTCTACAAACGGAAGGGGAACCGGCAACTCTGTGATAATCACAGAGGCATCTCGTTGCTCAACATCGCCGGGAAGATCTTCGCCCGTATCCTTCTCAATCGTCTTAACGGTCACCTAGAGCAGGGCCTGCTCCCGGAAAGCCAATGTGGCTTCCGCCGACACCGCGGAACAACCGATATGATCTTCGCCGCCCGCCAGCTACAAGAGAAGTGTCAGGAGATGCGAACTCACCTATACACTACCTTCGTGGATCTAACGAAAGCCTTTGACACGGTGAATCGTGACGGACTGTGGAAAGTCATGCAGAAATTTGGTTGTCCTGAGCGGTTCACGCACATGGTGCGTCAGCTTCATGACGGGATGACGGCGCGCGTCACTGACAACGGGACGGTATCCGAAGCATTCGCAGTGACCAACGGAGTAAAGCAGGGCTGCGTACTGGCCCCCCACCCTCTTCAGTCTCATGTTCTCGGCTATGCTGATGGACGCCTACCGTGATGAGCAGCCTGGTATTCGCATCGCCTACAGAACTGACGGGCGCCTTCTCAACAGTCGGCGTATGCAGGCTCCAACGCGCGTGTCTACGACTACAGTCCATGACTTGCTCTTTCGCGGACGACTGCGCCCCTTAACACCGTGACGGAGGAGGACATGCAAAGGAGCATGGACCTCTTTCGCCGAAGGCTGCGCCGATTTTGGATTAACAATCAGTACAGCCAAAAACGGTTGTCATGCACCAGCCGCCACCCAGCGCGGAATACAATGCTCCTCGAATCAATGTCAACGGTGCTCAACTCAAAACGTGGAGACCTTCGCTTATCTAGGAAGCACGATTTCGCGCAACACGAGAATCGATGACGAGGTTGCCCAACGGATTTCCAAAGCTAGTCAGGCCTTCGGCCGGCTGCAGGCCTCCGTGTGGAATCGCCACGGTATTCACCTGAACACCAAACTGAAGATGTACAAGGCCGTCGTCTTGTCGACACTCCTTTACGGAGCGGAAACCTGGACCGTCTACTCGAACCAAGCCAGGAAGCTGAATCACTTTCATCTCAGCTGCCTCCGCAGAATACTGAAGCTGAGATGGCAAGACAGGATACCGGACACGGAAGTCCTGGAGCGGACCGGAATCCTCAGCATCCATGCCATGCTGAGGCAAGTGCAGCTGCGATGGAGCGGCCACTTGGTAAGAATGGACGACGAGCGACTACCCAAACGACTTTTCTACGGAGATGTCGCTACGGGTTCTCGTCGGCAGGGGGTCAAAAAAACGACGCTACAAGGACACTTTGAAGAAATCGCTGAAGCAACTGCAAATCAACTCGGCGACCTGGGAAGACCTCGCCCAGGATAGACCGGCATGGAGAAGATCAGTGAAGACTGGTTCAGCAATCTACGAGGCCAACCGGATCGCCGCCGCCAAGGCCAAAAAGAGCGGCACGAAAGTCACCAGCGCCCCGCACCAACACCGCCAATGCCCAGGCCCTGCCAACATGCCCGCGCTGTCAACGCATCTTCCGCGCGCGAATCGGCCTGGTCGGACATCTCGGACGCAATGCACCAACAATCCCACAATTACAATTTCTACGTCAAATTCTGCCAACCCTCATTCTGACTCCCCTACCCTCACTCCTGACATCAATTCCATTACTCCCACCATCATAGAGACCACATCCATCTACTCATCGCCCGTTACCCCCACCACCGCAACCACCATTGCCTTCGCCTTCACTACTACCACCACAACCACCATCAGCGATGGGGAATCTCTCCTAAGCTGTACTCAATGCGACCGCACATTCACCTCACGCATCGGCCTGGTCGGTCACTTGCGAATACATCGTACAGAGACCGGTGAGCCAGTGCCTGGAACACCATCACACAGCAGAGATCGTCGCCTCCACTGCCCCTCACTGTACTCGCGCATTCACTCATCGCATGGGCCTATTCGGTCACATGCGCATCCATGACAGCGGAATTCACCACAATGCCGACAACACCGATACACCATTCACACCTCCGCCCTGCCATTCTTAGTGCCCCCTGCCACCCCCACTACCATGAATGACATCGCCCAGCCTCTACCGATTTCCCCTGCCCACACTGCGCCCGCAACTTCAACTCACGCATCGGCCTGGTCGGTCACCTGCGAATCCATTGCACGGAGGCTGGTGAACCAGTGCCTGGGGCTCCGACATACAGTCGACGCGCCCGCCTTCACTGACCTAACTGCGTTCGCACATTTACACACCGCATGGGCTCTTTAGGACACATGCACCTTCACGACAACCTCCGGTAAACCACCGGAGGCTAAGCTACATCAGCACACACTACCTACACCAATACATCGACTACACCCTCACAATCACCATTTACCAGAGTATATCACGGTTTCCTAGAAACCGTGGCTGGGAAGTCTGCCAATCTGACGCTTCCACCAGACCACGCCGTCGGCTCAGTGTATGTGCTGTGTGTGTCGAGTGGCTGACCAGTGGACTGGGAGTCAGACGGCGATGGCTGCTCCATATCCCCTGAGTTTGTGAATCCTGGTGTGTGCGTTATGGGGGCCAGGTCGTGCTGTGGCGCGCGAAGACGGGTACGCCGATCCGTCAGTTAATGTGCTTCACTCCCACATCAGGCAACTGACCGGCTCGGACAGTAGTCTGACTGTGGGGTGGGGAGAGAGTGAGGTCGACAGCTCAGCGCATATTCCTCACTATAAACAATCTGACGCGCTTGAAACTATCACGGTGCGCTAAAAGCCGTGGCTTGGAAGGTTGCCAACTGACGGGATAATTTGACCGCGTGGTCAGCCCAATGTGTGTTTTGTGAAGAGTGGCTGACTGGCGGACTGAGAGTCAGGCTGCAATGGCTCCTTCTTAATGTGGCCTTTATGGCACTCCCACACCGTGGGATCCGAGCCAGGTGTGGTGGTACACCCAGGGCGGCTCTGGCCGCGCTAGCCACCTGCGCCCTCTCCCATCTCCGGTCTTCTTTGACTCTGTCTTGACACCGGGCTCAGGTGGGGGAGGAGGAGAGAGTGCGGTAGCTGCAGCGCAAGGCTACTATCACTTAAAACTAATTCACGCGCAAGTCACCGTCCCTGCACCACCTGGTGTGGAGCATACGGTGGACCTCGTCGAAATCGACGGTCGAACTGTCGTATATGATCTGGCTGGCAGGCAGGCGGGTGCAAATACAAACGATTCATCGTGTTTGCGATAAGCAGGTTTCGAACGTACCAGTGAGCAACAAACCGGCCTTTCTGCCTGGCTACCAATCAGTTTGCGCAGACACGAATGAGTGCTGTTCAGGCCCAAAAATAGGTTCTACACGATGGCGGTAGGGAGGCAACGAAAGAATCACGTGATGCAAACTGCCCACCGCACAGACTCTTATCTAACGCTCAACAACTGTTTTCTCATTTGAATAGAGGGCACCTTTGACTACGGCGTTGGGGACGTTTTTGCTGCACTTGACATGCTAAAATAGGACAGACAAAGGGCTGACAAGCTTTGTTGGGCAAATTGCTTTTGGGTCGCACTGTTGCAAGTCGCGCATGTTTCGTTGCCCAGGGCGCAACGCTCGTGCCTGACCAACGGTAAAAAGTTGAACAAAAGGGGTCTTTCTGTCACAAGGAGGTTCGCATGGTGAGGTGGAGGGGTGAGGCGAGTTACACTGTACGGCCGCCATCAAAACAACTGCACTGTTTACAGGACGATGAAAGTCCTAAGCGCACGTCTATCATTGAGCGTCGATGAGAGTTAAGTGGGTGGAGCCACCTAGTTCGTGTTTTTTACGGATTCAAAGTGGACAAGTAAATCACCACTCGAGAAGACAGAACTGAAAATGAAGATTGTCTCGGGGAACTAAACAAGGAGGACGTTTAAGGCGTACCAGGGCGAAGGCAATTTTTCTATTCAAGGGGAGGGCAAGAGAAATGACGGGTGAATAGACAGCTAACGTGCTGCCGACGGGCGCACGTAAAATAGACGGGCAATACAGTCAAGTGTATTCAAACGGTAAACTAGGAAGCATGCAGGTGGGAAGGGATTTGGAAGGGCGTTTGAACGAAGGACGGTCATCTCGCTAGCCTTGAGGTCAATTAGGACTCTGCGATAAAAGTAATCGATGCACCAAAGCAGACTCGGGGGGCGATTTCACTAATTTAATATTCTGCATTCAGGAGGAAAAGGAAGATGGCTCCAGGTGGACGTAAATTTTCCTCCAGAGATATTATATGCAGTCCGTACGTAACCCACGCTCGGATTCTCAGATAGCAGGATAACATTTTACGAGGGAGTCAGTGAGCGTGAATGTTGGTGTGCCACCGTTTCCGACGCGACATTGCCCCAGACCAACTGTGTGGTAGATCTTGGTCAAAAACTTGCTAGGAGAGAAGATTTACTGAAGCATGCCTGGAAGACGCACTACAGTTCGACCATCGAAGTCCGACGATGTCCACCGTATGCTTCACGGAAGGGTGGTGCAGGGACGGTGACTTGCGCGTGATTTAGTTTTAAGTGATAGACTTGCGCTGCATCTACCGCACTCCTCCCCCTCCACCTATGCCCGGTGTCAAGACAGGAGATAGGAGAGGGCGCAGGTGGCTGGCGCGGCCGGGGCTCCTAGGCCCTATCAGCCCGTAGGAGTGCCACCACACCCCCATGTTCGGCATTTGTTATGGGAACGCAACTCGAATAACGCCTGCCGTGCCCTGATGTGGTCTCCGTGTTGGTCCAACGCATCTCCAACGTGGCCCGTTTAGGGGACACACACACTGCACGACCATCTGCTTTTGTATCAGGGAGACGTGAACAGAAAAGTACAGGTCGCCACCATAGCACGCGTCGCACACGCACCATATATGAGGAAAGAAGAGGACCTATAATCGGCTCCATGGTGACTGTTGTTTACAAAATCGACATACTCAGTTTTTTTGCAGCTATCATGGTTGCAGAATTAAAAAAAGAAGAGTACTGCTGGCGATTAATTAGTTCTTCGACTACACCTCACAGCCCATGCCCACTGCTTCGAGGCCTGTTGCGCGAGTAAAAAAGGGTTTAAACTGTAAAGTGCCTGTAAATTCTGACCCTGATCGCCTTTCCCTATTGGAATAGACGTCAATTAACAGCATTTAGTCGGATCGAGGTTTAAGCTATGAAGTTACGAGTCCTTTTTGGTGAAATTCTCGTCATTCGCAAAGTGTGTCGAGCTAATAACTATAGTCGGAAAACTGTGTAGTTTCTCTGAGCAGATCTTGCGGACATTCTCGCGAAGGGCACTCGCGTATTGCACATTCTGCGATAGGGTCGGCAACCAAAGAAAGATAGCCTGGATACTTTGGAAGGTCTGACCCTGTTTCTACTCCTTCCCATTGAAGGGGTGATAAAGGGATGACAAAGGAAACTCCATAAGAGACAAATTCAAATCTGAACGACCTCTAAAACAAGAGCAAGTCTATCAATGAAAGCAACACTGATACACGTTTTCACTAATACAAACTACCTTATAGTAATTTGTTGGGCGTGTGAATTATCAACATCGTATTCAAAAAGAGACCAATTTACAAGAACAGCAAACTTACTGAGTTTTCCGCGTGCCCTTTTCTGCCCGCACAATGTTTTGTCGGAGTTGGTCAAAGGATTCGACGGTGGCTACCATCCGTATCTTCTGCGTGATTATCCCGAGGTGCGTCCATTGCCTTCGGGAAATGATGGATATTACATAGTTTTAAAACGCTTAATGTGTGCTACTGATATGAAAATAGTAGATGTTTTTCAGTATGAGCCCGCGATTAGTGTGCATCTAACTAACTTTACCAAACTATTTTAACAGGTTCGGCCGTTCGATAGACATGTATGACCTGATATGGAAGAAAGAATTATTTGGAGCGTCAAATTCACAGAATCCAAAGCAGTAAGCAATCTGCCCATCTGAAGACTACAGATATAACATGGTTGAAAATGCCACACAGATCGCATTGAAGAGGCGCGACAGACTGACTCAGTTCTGAGGAGAGTCGAGTTATCCCGTTGGTTGACAACCTTCACAGCCACGATTCTTAGCGCGCTAGGGAAAACTGAAGCGCACCATATTTATTATACTGAGGAATTAGTCGGGTTGCCGTAAGGATGGATTCCTCAGGGTCAGCCTGCCTCGGTTCTTCCTCTTCCATGCTCCAGTCACCGGTCGGAACTTCTTAACCAATCAAAGCAAAGAGCCCACTCGAACCAGGATACGAGTCGGCCAATGGTGAGCGCAAATTGAGAACGCAGTTAACAGATTTGTCCTTATTCCAGAATGAAAAGCTGGCGTTCCATTTCGCCTTGTACACGCACTTTAGAGCCTGCTGCTGTTAAGTGAGACTCAACCACCAAAATTTCCACGTCCACTTATTTAAAAGGGAAGAAGTACAGCAGCAGGCAGCGCTTATTCTGCACAGAAGCCTGAGAGGGGCCTGAGACCTCAATACGAGGCCGGCTCTGCGTCTCTACAACAGGCTGCACTGCAGATGCGCTGGATCAAAACTGAGGCCCAATTGGAGCGCGACATGTGTTTATCGAGTTGCACAGAGTCCACGCGAGCTCATAATTATTGCCGTACCTGTGCGCGATTGCATGCGATAGACGCAGACCTCCATGCGCCCCTACCACCTTACCCATTTTTAACTGGTTCAAGAGAGAATAAACGGAGTTTGGTCGGTACTACATCAAATCTGACGCGTCAGGAGTCGTGGCCTAAAAGGTTGCCAACCAAGGAGAAAACTTGGAAATTTTGAAGAATTGTGCGTTAGGCCGCAACGTTTCGTTTTTAATGGGGCCTTTACGACACTCACACACAAATGTGAGATCTCAGGCTCCTTATAAAAGCCTGACACGGGTAGTGGAAACCACGTCGTGGGTGACACATGTAGATGGGCCATCTAACTTTGTCAGCCACTGTGTCCGAGTCTATCACCGATATTCTTGCCATTGAAGCATGAAGCACGAGGCAGGAGTGTGAATGATGCCGCGTAAGTCACGCGTGCTGCACCCACTTTGTGGGGCACGAGTTAGACATGACCGCTCGCGACATTCAAAATGTCGTGCGTCTAATGTGAAGACCAGTAGGCATTGCTGGATGATCCTTGGGTTTTCGAATACCTTCGGAGCTGAATACGTCCATCTTCCATCCGCCACAAAAGCAGCGATCGCGTGATTACTAGTGGGGTTTGCGCCAGGGTCTGAAGTTCTGGGTGCGCTTGGGGTACCAACAAGCTGCTGTATGTGGTTACAAAACCATGAATGGGCATTTCCAGTCCATCTGGCTGTATGGCAGCCTGCAGGCCCATTTTAAGCCGAAGAACCGTACACGAACGTAACTATCAATAATCCCGATTATAGCCGATAGACGCTGAGCAATTGGCTAGATTACTACCTGCACCCCGAACAGAACCTCAAGTTTTCCAAGCTGGATGTGTTGAAGTATGGTCACTCGACAGCGGCAAAGAAGTCGACAATGGTAGTCTCAAGCCTTCTAGTTTCTTTCGGCACAACTAACGGGACACAAAGTGTCCCATCAGCCATATAAAAACTGCGATTGCCATGTAGCAGCATTATCGGCGTAGAGGCTTTAACTGTCACGTGACTTCGCAATTCCCGTGTGAGGCGAAACGTAGGAATGCCGGTGCCGATATAAGGAAAATAGCGTTGGTTAGAAAGACATTACATCAGTTCAGTTCAGTTTTATTAAGGGAAATATAGGCGAAGCCTTTGAGCTCCCTGTTGATGTCAGTGACACTGTAAATTAAAAAGGCTGACATATAATGGACGTTGGACAAAGGGTTATCTCACGGACACACTGCAGGGCATCGGACAAACAATTATAAAATAATGTTACTCAGTAGTTCATGTGTAAAAAGAAACTGAATTGGAGCTGCTTAGATTACAGGTTGGCGGGTTCTCTGAACAAGAAATAAATTTCGACTTGGGGCAGTTTCTAAGGGACCTATAGACTTAGTTCGCACAGTAGTAAAACTCCCGGATTACAGTAAATGACGCATCCCACGAAACATTAACTAAGGTGGGTGGGTTTGTAATACTAACTGGCAATTAGCAGAATAACAAAGCATTTCATTCAGATCAGCACGCTGGCCTTTGAATGCAATTCTCTCCTGTGCCAATGATCGCATTTGCTAAAAACAACAACTTTAGTGGTATGAAGTTTCCCTACTATCTTTATAAGCATAGCTCAGAATTTCCGTTACGGTTTCAGAAGTTTAGTTATCTACTGCAAAAAGAATCTGTGAGCAGAACGCACATCAGAACGTTAAAGGTTATTTCAAATAATCCTACTCCATGAATTGGCATAACTTACTCGCTTTGGTTCGCTGCTGCAACCGAGTAATACTCGGTGAGTGGCGCCTCGAATTCAGCCTGAAAGGTCTTGCAGCCTTCCAGAGATTCAACGGTTATATGCTGAAGGGAAAGTACATACAGCCTTGAATTTTAATATCGAAATCGGAAAAGTTGTCTACACACAATTACAAAACAGAATGAAAGTTTGAATTATGCCTGGACAATATTTCTCTTTGTCTGTGTTGTTAGGCGTAATGTGTGTAGGACAGAGTCCGAGTGCGTTGGCTTTTTCTATTCAGATAAGGAATGTGGTCAGAAAGCAAAAGAAGTTAAAAAGTATGCAATTCAAACCCTAATTGCAGGACTGAGAAACGGACCGAAATGTCTAATTAAACCTGCACGAAAGGTTACTTACTGTGTAGACTCTCCAGATCCGGCAATCAGATGAGATGAATCTGATACATCACAAGTTCAATCAACATTCTGCATTCTTGTGGTTAAGTAGATGTTTAACACAAGTATCTAAAGTTTGTGGTGCTTATCAACCCAAACCGCATACATCGATGGCAGATTCGTGAGTAAAGGCAGAAAAAGAACAGGCGATTAGAAAGGGACGCACCATCTCATGCTATGACGACTTTCCTACCCTGCAATGAAGATAAAAGAACCTCGAGCCTGAAAGATGTTAAATTTTTCACTGGTACATGGAATCTCAAAACACATCTGAATAGATGTCAATGTACGGCTTGCTCACTGGCATACCTCATTCTTCTTTCGTTGCCTATTTGTTGACCCATCTGACTTAGGTTTGAAATAAAGATTTCTCAACCATAGACTGGTACTTAAAGTCGGTCTTACTCGGAAAAAAAAACATGGCACTGCACGTGAAACTAGTGAAGCTTGTAGCTGCTAGGGTTGCCGACAATGGACAATGATTGTGAAGCGTAGATACGAAAACCAGGGTCATCTATTGACTTCAAGATGAAGGTCAGTATAAGATCGATGGACATAGTCTTTTTGTTTGAAGCATCATTGTTCAGTTCAGTTTAATAAAGGGAAAGATAGGCGAACGCCTTTGAGCTCCGTATTGGTTACAAAGTGGCTAAGAAAACATACATAAGGAAAATTGAAAAGACGTTTCTATAATGACATTGGTAAAACACGCATCCGTCGGCTAGTCGAATAAAATACACTTAAAAGGCTACTCACGTATTGTCAGTAGCATAACTACATGCAATTTAACTAGAAGGTTTGATAAGCGTTGAGTTTGCGCTTAAAGGAATTTACGGTGGTAGAGAGAACAACATCCGCGGGCAGAACGTTCCACCCTGCAACCGCTATGTTACTGAAGAAGTACTTGCGTCCAACAACCCTTGCTTTAACTGTGCGTAGCTTTAAAGGGTGACCTCGCAAGGTGGGCGTGTTAGTCAGAGTGAAAAAATCATTGGGCATAAAGCAAAAGTTCAGGCCAGTCATAATGCGAAAGGTTAGTATGAGATCACCTCGTAGTTGCCTGTAGGAAAGGGGAAATAGGTTGAGGATCGATACTATGTTTTTAAAGGTTAGAGTTCACAGACCTTCAGTCATTTTTTCGCCCGCCTCTGAACCTTTTCTAAGGTCTCCATGCCTGTATGGCATATTCTAGGTACGGCCGCACGAAGCTTACAAATATTTCGGAGAAATTGTTTTTGCCAAATACCATAAAGGTGCGCCTGATGAGTTGCAATACAGACGTGACTGACTTGGCCACCTTCGTGCAGTTCAGTGTTGGTTTGAGTGACGATGTAATCCGCACACCCAAGTCCTTCTGACTGTTAACTGGTTGCAATGGTGTACCATTTAGAAAGTAAATTCTCGGGCTGGAGGCTCCACAGCGGCCAATTTGAAGAAAAGTACACTTACTAACATTGAACGACATAAGCCAGCGCTTTGACGAGTCCTCGAGCCTGTTCAAGTTCAGTTGCAGATGGTCGTCTGCCGTATCGTCAACAACTTTCCATAGTTTTAAGTCATCAGCGAACAGGAGGGCATCACACTCAAGGTCCCTGACACAGTCATTGATGAAAACAAGGAATAATATGGGGCCTAAAACTGAGCCCTGTGGGACGTCACTCACCATGGTTACTTCTGAGGACTGCTGGCGTCCGACTTGTACTCGTTGGGACCTTCCAATCCAAAAGTTATGGATCAATACAAGTAGGCTTCCACGAACTCCTACGCTGCGCAGTTTATGAAGGGGACGTTGGTGAGGAACGATTTTGAAGGCCCTTTGGAAGTTGATGTAGATGGCATGCACCATTTTTCCTTCGTCGCGTGCTTTTGTCCAGCATTCAAGTGAGGAGAGCAGGTTCGTAAGACAAGACCTACCACTGCGAAAGCTGTGTTAGGCATCGGCGAGGTGATTCTGCTCGAGGAGCTGCATAAACGCTTTCTTGATTATTTCCTCCATGATTTTACAACAGATGGAGGTAAGGGTCATCGGTCTGTAGTTATTCGCAGACGCTCGGCTTCCATTCTTGAATGGCGGAGTGATGGTTGCGGTCTTCCAATTGGAGGGTATACACCCAGTAGCAAGTGACGCCTTAAAGATTAAGGTTAGCGGTTTGGCCATTTCAGAAGCTAGTTCCTTCAACAAAGTGGTCGGGATTGAATCGGTGCCAGGAGAGGTCGACTCTTTCGAATTGAGCAACTCTTCCTGAATGATTTCTTTGGTGATTTGGACTGTTTCAATAGTAGACATTACCTCGTCTTCACAAGTGGGTGGGAAAAATGCAGGTTTTGTTGTCAAGACGGACCGGAAGAACTGAGAAACATTTTCAGCCTTATGTCTGTCCTTTGAGATTTCCGCCCCCTCGACAGTCCTAAATAGTGGGATTGGATCCTTGTATCGCGTGCTCTGCCTTATGAAACTGTTAAAGACTCTAGGAGGAATCATTGCATGATGGGGCAGGGCTCAGAGATTAAGGTGCGGACAACGTCTTTGAATTGGCTCCAAGCCTCGTCGATATCGTCGGAGAATATGAATGTCCAGTCGATAGGAGAAAGGTCATTTTCATATTTTCAAAATTCTCACGCCAAATATTTGGTCTGAGATCAAGTAACTGACCCGACAAAGAGAATAATGTGTATTTTCACATGAGAACCACATGATCGCTCTTGCCTAAAGGAGTTAAACAATTCACAACGTCGATGTTGTCAGGCAACCTAGTGAACATGAGGTCGAGGCAGTTCACCTGCTGGCCCTCGCAAACCATTGTCGGAAACAAGACGTGTGGGTAAGAAGTAGATTGCCAGTTGTGCACAGAAGCTGCTGATCCAATGCTGTTTCAGAGCAGTCGGCGGAGGCAGAGTTCCAGTCAATGATAGATTAATTAAAGTCCTCAACGATGAGTATTTGGCCTCGTAGCAAACACCTTGAGCTCATCCAACGATTGGGCATCAGCTTCATTGTCGTTTCCAGAGGGTCGATACCCCGCTAAGATATCAAGGCTTTGAGATGCCGTTGCCCTTACGATCAACCATACTGCTTCCGTATAAGTCAACTTTGACGTTTTTTTTCCTGAAACATGCAAGCCATTCTTTACGCATTTTGCGATGCCTTCATCCCTTCGATTTTCTGTCTCTGCGAAACAGTTGGAATCCAGGAAGTGCAAACTCCATGTTGCCAACCTGTTCCGGTAACCAGGTTTCTGTTACTGAGATAACGTCTGGGAGCAGGTCGCAAATATGGATTCTCAGTTCATCCATTTTTGGCAGGAGGCTTTGTGCGTTAATGTACATGAATGTCAGTTGTGAGTTCAGGCGAGATCCATTTTTAGCCCAGATCCAGTCTAATGGAGTAACTGTGCGGTCATACGAACAGGCATGATCCACAGTGGGAAAGCGGATCGTTTTACTATCTGATCTTTGTAGATTATCAGGTTCCTTTCTTCGTTGATGCGCCGCGTTCTGATTTCCAGGACTAGTTCACGACGCTTTATTCGTTCAGCGGGGGAGTAATCCGGTTGAAAAAAAAACACCCTTGTGCAAATGCTTCAGACAAAAACGCATGGATATGATTAATTTTGCTTATTCATTGCCACCGAGGACGACTTTGAGGGGTCGTGGTCATGTCTGTGGGGTGACATTTAAATGAATTCCGATACGAAAGGCCCTAAGGATGACTTTTCCTTCGATGGTTGCAGCACTTCGTTGATGAGTTCCTGGAATTGCTCTAAGTCGGCGGTAATTCTTCCCTTTCGGGTGTTAGCGGGGGACTTTAAGAGACCCTGGATTATGACGCAGTCACCCTTAACGGGCACTCCACTATTTCCAGCAGCATGATAACCATCCGCTGATACTCTAGCTAAGTCGAAGCGGACTGGCGAAGAGGGCACGGCTGCGCTATTGGTACGTTTTTCTCCGTGCAACTGATATGCTTTTGTAGACGAGTCTTGATCGAGAATTGACTTGAGCCATATCATGGCCCACTTGTCGTTGACTCAATATGAACAGTCTCTGCAACATCCAGAGAATCAGTGAGAACGGTCAACTTTTATTAGTTTTCCTGTCTAAATATTGCCTCAAATCTAGTTGTAGTAGGAAGCACATTACAGGTACACATTCGTCCCCACTTATTCGAAAAACATGTACAAACGATTCCGACACATAATATTTCATGATAAGTGTTTGATTGTTAGTAAATAAGATTCAGGCAATAAAAAGACCAAGTTAAATCCTCATATATTCCCAAAACTTTGCCTTAAAAAACCTACCGATATTTCAGAGCATGCTTTTGAATTTCAGTGACCTATTATGTCGGATAGCACGGTACAACGTAAGTCTAATGACAATTACATTTGAAAATCACATCAAAAGAAAGTAAAATATGATAAATAAAACTGTACTGACGTTACAAGTCGTTACGGACTACAAAACGGAATACCCGTCGTTAAACAATACGAGACGTCAATCCTTTCCCAAAAATTACCGATATCTCATCATACGAGAATGCCCCGGTCACTTCCCAACAAAGCAATTAAGCATTTGAAAAAATAAGTTCATGGGGAGTGGATCGTCGGTCAACGGAAACAATAAAGGCATCGCATATAACGCTGCCACGATATCTTCTTTTGGAAGGTTTCGAGGAAGGTTTCCTTTCGTGTTATAGAAAGGAAGCATTTATACATCTTATGTCTTTGGAGGCCATGCGGTCAAGCGCATGTACTGTTAACTCCTTTAAAAGCTAGAATAGAACGCGATCATGGATTGTCGGCAGAAAATGAAAAAATTAAAATGTTGGAAATGAAATGGGGTGCTTAGTAAGGAAGACATGGGCCGTAGGTGATTTGCTATATGAAAGAAGAGAGAGCATTCTGAGCTAAAAGTTAAGTCCCCACATATCTAGAAGGTACCTAGACATAAGGTGTTCAGATCAAAACAGTGCAGGAGAAAACAAGAGGGCAATGCTATTTTACAGAAACTAAAAAGGTGTCGGTATAGATTCACTAAGACTATGTACGAGGAACATTTTTCAATGTTCTCTTTGGGCATAACCATGAGAAATACGAACAAAATTGGCTGTGAAAGGTCATGATAACGCTAGTTTAAGCAGTAAACCGATTGGAGAAACTTGGTTATCTGCTAAGAGGAAATACCGAACTACTTACTATACAAAAACATACCTCTCAGTTTTTAACGTGAATATGTGCTGTCAGCGCGGTAACTCATTTAGTATTTGTATAATGATGATTGCTTGCTGGCAGCTTGTGGATATAAGGCGATTATTTCGCAGTAGCCTATGCGTTACAGCGCAAATACTCGTCAAATTTCGAACTGAGCTTGAAAATTTTTGTTTCAAAGGACATACTCTAAGTTTGCAAATTACTTTCCGAGAAAACTAAAAATGGCATTTGAAAAGAAAACCGATTGTTGACTGTCCATGATCAGCTCTAATTTTAGACAAGCGTACAAAAAGAGAACCAGGCGGTCATAAGCGGGATGAGGTACCCTCAGGGCCACAATGGCAACGCTGGATAGTCTGGATGGTTGTCGAATTCGGCGAGTAGGCAACGGCTAACAAAGGTTCATTTTAACGCAGGCGCTCGTCAATATCGTGAACAATATATTCTGTTAAAATGGAATTTACTAACACTGCACGTACACCACAACTTTGCAAGGTAATAGTCATACGCAACGTTAATGAGGTACGAGTATAACAACGCTCGCGGTCAAAATCTATATTTTTTAACAAGCAAACCGTCTGCTCCTGGACTGCATCATGTTTAATTCTGTCAACAGTCCTAACCACAAACTCAAAAAATATTTCCGTGCTTGGTCAGAACAGCTGGTACAAAGCCCGGTTGGGTAGCACTGTACAATAAAAGTTTGAAGTTGAACCACGTAACTGAGTACGTCGAACCATTATAATCTGCTTATCAATATCCGTGTCTGACAGACTTATCTGTGTACTAATCTTCAAATGATAATCAACGAAACATTAATATTTCGCATTTTGCACAATCCATCCAGTAGTACCTTGATGTGATTGGCAAAGGCTGTGATCGGTCATGGAAACAGATCACTAGCCACACACAAACCTTCAAAATTTAGCTGCCAGCACAGGGACAGACTGAGACTAATATGATGTTTTCCGGCGTGAAAACAGTTGTACTCGATAAAGGATTAATCATCATTTTTCTGAATGACACGCTGCTCGTAAGAAACACAAGACACATAATTTCAACGCAGTACGCTTTTAGATAACTATAAGAAATGAAATTCGCATAAATGATCGAATAAATGGACTAACTTACAAGTTGTCCATTTTCCGCATTCAAATGAAGACGGCTATTCTAAAACAATAATGATTAACTCAAAAAATGTCATTACTTGTTCTTGGACGAGCTGTAGAATGCGTGAAAATGATTCAGTTATCCGCAAGTGAAAATACTCATTCTCACTGGCTAAACCGTCAACAGACTCTAGGGGCATCGGACTAATAATTTAGATCTTTTAAAAGGCGCTGTCTGAAAAGAATCAACTAAAAGTGTTAATTAGAAAGGTTTTAATAATGATAATAAGAGGAGTACACAAAAAGGCTTTACAACCAAAGCTTAGTTTGCGCTTTACAAAGGTTATCACATATTTAATATGGGTGTGTGCTTGCACCACCTCGTTCTGACGTAAGTATAGTTGAGAATGCCAATGCCATTTACCAATGCACAATAATTTTTAGAAAGTTTCCAAAATATTTCATCAACTGATGAAATCTTCAATTAATAGGAGTTTAAACGGACAGCCACCTATGAAATGGCATAATCGAAAGACCGCTACTAACTGTTAACTGGGGCTTAGTGTCGCCTCAAATATATGCTTTTCGCGACTGTTATTCAAAAGAACCTCTTGAGGAACTGGTATGCTTGCAGGCTCCGATACAACCCTATTATTTGTTTTGATCAAGTGATTATCATCTTTTTTAAAGTTCTCACTGACTGCTCAAAATTAGTCTCACCTTTTCCAAACAGTGTAACCATTACTAAAGTTTTTCACTGATTGAGGGATGTTTGTTTACCTATAGTCAATGGACGAAGCTTGGCTGAATTGCACAAAAGTCAGTTATCACCCTATCCTTACACATTTTAATACACTGAGCATGACTCTGGTCATTATAATGAGAGGAAAGAAACGATATAATGTATCTACAGCCCAAAAATTGTATGGCCCACACGATATTTATAAACGTTTTGACTGAACGTGAATGTGCAAGCCAGCTCTTTTGTTAAGATGGAATCAAAGTTTCTCGATTTTTTCTAGTAGCTCAGATTACTAGCAGATATTAAGCGCCAGGAGCCGACGCTCCCATTGGCTAGCATGTGAACCGTACAGGACAGGCAGAAACCGGCGGGATGTTTAAAAAATTACTTTTATTTTCGTTTTCCTTTTCAATCCCCATCCCAGCGGCCGTCGTGATAGTCGAGTCCCCTCAATTCAACGACCTACATCCTTCGAATGATCAATCGTACGACAATATCCCCTACTCTCTGTAAAGCCTTCCGATTCAGTGAAGTCAAACTTTTGTATTACCTATCGTTATTGAATTCTTTCTCAGATATCGTTTATCATTATGTGTTTTCTACATTTTATCGGTTAGTATTCTCGTGAATTAACAATCCTCTACACTCTACGTTATCTACTTATCTGAGTCCTTATATGAAAGAATCAAAACAGTAAGACAAATCTGAGATGGATGAATCTCTTACAGAGCCTTCATTATTGTATTGTGAAGCATCATCCCCCGTATCAGCGCTGAATATCGAAGGTGAGATTCGACGTTCTAGTGGCGGAAGGAAGAAGGATGTTATATTGGTGGCAGCCGGTGTCAACTCGTACTCACCTCTTGTACAGCCCCAGACATCCCACACTCAGAACCATCCTACCCATATGACAGACCACCGCCCCGACCCCCTTCTAGCCCCTGACGCTTACCAACCGGGACAAAACCTTCAGGAATGGCTGATCAAACTCTCCTTATTTCTCGCCGACGTTCCCCTTACCAACCACACCTGTTTCATCTTAACATTCCTCTCTCCTCCAACCCGCAAACTTGTCCTTACTGCAGGAGTTAACATTTACACCCCGTTTCCTACGACAACCGCTCTGCTATCCATCCGTTCAACAACCAGTTAAGTGCGGGGACCGCCAATCAATGTTTCGCGAACTTTCGCCAGACTCGCAACCAATCTGTAGACGACTTCGCCCAAGAACTCAGTCACTTAGCATCCCTCGCTTTTTCCAACCTACCACAGGTCGATCGAGGTGAACTCATACTACACCATTTTGTGACAGGCCTTTTCAATCGTACGGCCACAAACATTTTCATTTAACACCCACCACCAAGTCTGGTGGCAGCAATCAGTCAATGCAAGAAATACTACGATTTTCAGACACATGCAGACGTACAGAACATACATAGCCGTTTCAGCAACACTATACCTGACGTACCAGCCCGAGAGACTCGTCAACTGCCAGTCCAGTTCTCGAACTACTGCCCGGGTTGTCAATATTGTGCTGCCTTCGGATCCCGAGCCCGTCATTGCGGACATAACTCCAACTGTAAGGCTAGATATGTTATTCCTTCTTGCGCTCAGATTACCTAAATATTTCCACTACTTACCGTTGATATTGACCACGCGGGGATATAAAATACGAGCACTCATCGCTACGGGATCTAATGTTTCAGTCGTAAATGCCTCTACCAACCTTCCATCCATATACGTGATGGCAATCAGACCTTAAACTAGACCGAAAGCCTTAGACTACCAATAACACCCCGATGACAATCACGGGTTTAGATACAGTTGTCGGTGCGGCTAAGCTCTACAACGATCCAACACGGCTTTTTAGTCACCCTCAACCCAAGCTGCTCAGATTTGCGGTTTTATTTCTTATAATTTCTACCTTCCTGAAATTAAATTAAGACTATGTCGTATGTTTGTACTTCCCATTCTTGAATTTTGCTGTCCTTTCTTCGGTTTAATGAACAAATCTAGCCGTTCAAAAATTGAAAATGCCCAAAGACATTTCACAAAAAAACTCCTGTTTCCGACTCTTTCAACTACTTCCTACTCAACAAGATGCCAGCTAAGGAGGTTAACTTTCTTTGGGTCAGGACACTTGAAACAGGCTTTTGTCTCCTTTCCGACTAAATAATAACTCAACCCTCCCCAAGCTTTCTGTCATAACCCCCGTTAGTCTTCCTTATAACCTAACAAATTCTGCCCTAATTACACCTCCCCCTGCATTCTCCACATGTAAACGCTCTCTCTTTTTTGCTTCTTGATTTAGTTTTTTTTTAGACTAACTTGCCAATTGAAATTAGGTCGTTAACTAGCCTATCTGCATTCAAGCGAAGACTGCACATTTATCTTAACACTGATTCTATTAACCTTATATTTTCCTCATCTTTTCCCAGGAGCTTTCCCCATCGGGAATTTAAGTGACCCTCTTGAAACTATATTTTCGCTACCTCGAGTCGCCCATGAACTATGGTGTCTCCTTATATCACCAGTCATCCAAATGAAGAAGTCATTCGGATGTTCACATTCGGAGGTCCACAGTTTAAAATGCTGTCGTTTCTTTAGATACTTACCATCATCAGAATTCAAATCTGGATCCTAAGGTACTGAGGACATAAGTTTATTGATGCATTTTCGTGAGATTTTGCTTCATGTGCCTAAGTGATCAAGAATGAATCATCCCGAAGTTTCACGATCTCATTCTGAAATTCTACTACAGTATTACCCTACTCTACCACCTGAACATGTTTTCCTTAGCAGTTTTTTCTCCTACCTTCTATTCAAAAATGAACGCCTTTTGAATTCTGCCTCCATTTTTAAGGTAGGCATTTTTTCACTGCCTATTTTTTTCTAGTTCACAACATCTAGTTCAAAACATCGCTAACTGTCGACCTAACAGGGCACGTTCTGTCTACATTATTAAGTATTTGAACATTTTATCTGCACACACTGTCATGACTTTATTTCGTTACTTATGTTTGTTTAGACAGTGCCTTGCAAGTGCTAACCAAATATAAATTCTTAATTCTAAATTCTAAAACCTTGATTGGGATTTTATACTAGGGTGCGATTTCCTCTCCAGAGCCGACTGCATTATACACGTCAAAGACCGAAAGTTAAGCCTAAGAACTGCACCGACCCGCACAATTATATTGACAGAGATGAACACTGATCAGATATATGAAGCGATGATTGCAGTAGTAACGTTCCAACCAACAAATATTGACAAAAAGTTTTCCCAACTTTCCGATGTAGACTCCTACCATCTGACAGAACTCAAGTCTATTCTACAAACATTCCCCGAATTGTTTGCCTGGGCAACTTCAGAAATCGGACGCACAAATTTTACGCGTAATTTGATCGATACAGTTTCCGCCAAACCACTCTGGCAACCACCCCGCCGCATCCCCATCCATTATAAAGCCGAGGTTGAGAAGCTGTTAGACGAACTATTGAACGCATACATTATCCACCCCTCATCTTTGCCATGGGTATCACCCATTGCCATCGTCCCCAAGATAGATGGTAAACTACGGTTGTGCGTCGACTACCGGCGGCTTAATGTGGTTACCGTGCGTGACTCTTTTCGGTTACCCAGTATCGATGATAAACTAGACACTCTGGGCGATGCAAGATGGTGTATAACCTTGGATCTCAATTTCGGATACTGGCAGTTTGAAATAGACTCTTAAAATTGACACAAAACCGCGTTCACGGTACCCCAAGGCCTTTTTGAGTTCAAGACACTGCCTTTCGGATTATGTTACGCTGCCTTGATGTTCCAACGCCTCGTGCAACAGGCCCTTCGACATCTATTCCCAGACAAATAGCCATGGATTAAAACACCCCATCTGCTCCGCCAGTCATACGCTATCGAAGACGCAACGAAACTACCGCACGTTCCGACGGGAATTACTGGCTATAGTTACGTTCGTTCAACATTTGCAACACTTCCTCCGAGGCAAGCGCTTCCTGCTACGCACCGACCACAGGGAAATCAAATGGCTACAGTCATTCAAAGATCCCTGGACCAATTAGCCCGTTGGCAGGAAATCATACAAGACTTCGACTTTAAATGCCAATACCACCCACGTTCAATCATACGAATGCAGACGCTTTGTCCCACCTAAGGCCTACTACACCACCCAACGATGACACTTCAGAACCCATAGTGAACGCAATCAGTCTCGAAGAACAGACACGAGATGTCTGGTCTTCAGTCCAACAGACAGACCTTGACACGTCCGTTATATACCAGCACATTCTCTAGGGCAGGAATAAGCCAAATTCGTAAGAGATGCTCGGTTCCAGCCAAGGTGCAAGACTCCTTCTTAATCATAAGCCAAAGCTCACACTAGAACACGACGTCCTTTTCTACCGCGAACAACACACAAAACGGTTACGTCCAGTAGTACCTGGTTCGCTTGTCGAAAGTGTACTGACAAACTTCCACAAAGAGTTAGGACACAGAGGACAGAAACAAGCAGAGATGGCAGCTCAATCGCGGTTCTGGTGGCCACAACTTCGGTCGTCTGTTTCACAATTTTGTCAATCCTGCAACACGTGTGCTACATTCAAATCCCCTATCCCATCCCGAAGGGCACCTATGCAACCGATGATAACTGGCTTCCCTGGCGAACGCGTCGGCCTGGGCATTACCGGACCTTTGCAAATATCTGCACGGGGTAACGAGTACATATTAGGTCATGATAGACTATTTCACTAAATGGGTCGAAGCGTTACTCTTGTTGCACCAAGACGCCCAATCCTGGCAAATGCCATAACCCGCGAATGGGTTAGCCTTTGGGATGCACCCCTGGCATACCATTCCGATTGCGGTTCTAATTTAGACTCCCGGCTATTTCGAGGAGTTTCTCAACTACTAGATGTCCAAAACATTCACATAACCCCTTACCACCCAGAAGGAAATGGGTTAGTCGAGAGAACCAACCGCTCACTCAAAAACACACTTCTAGCTTTCCTAGAAGAAGATCATGAACACAATTGGCATATCTACCTTCCGTTCTGCTTACTAGCTTACCGCGGTTCAATACACTCCACTACTGGCTTTACACCACATTTCTTGAACACAGGTAACGACTTACGCCTTCCAAGTGATTTAACTCATACTCTACACACCGCTGACCCAATGTTAACCACTGAATATGGCACACGCCTACGTCAAGGTATTTGACAAGCACATAACGCCACCCGCCCCTCGATACAAACCGCTGCGACACATCAAAAGACGAACCACGACTGTACATGTTCGGGACAACCCTTCCAAACTGGCGACTTTAGAATTTAGAATTTATATTTGGTTAGCGCCGACAAGGCACTGTCTAAGCAAACATTAGTAACGAAATAAAGTTATGACAATGTGTGCAGATAAAATGTACAAATACATAACTTGTCATGCTATGTCAACAGTTAGCGATGTTTAAAAATTAATGGTGAATTAAAAAAAGCAGTGAAAAAAACTAACATTAAAATGGAGGCAGAGTTCAATAGGCCTTCATTTTTGAATAGAAGGTAGGAGAAAAAAACTACTTAGGAAAAAATGTTCAGGTGGTATATTAGGGTACTACTGTAGAAGCATTTCAGAATGAGATAATGAAACGTCAAGGTGATTCGTTCTTGATCACTTAGGCGTATGAAACAAAATCTCACGAAAATGCGTCAATGAACTTAAGTTCTCAGCATCTTAGGATCCAGAATTGAATTCTGATGATGGTTAGTATCCAAAAAAACGGAAGCATTTTAGACTGTGGACCACTGAATGCGTACGTCCGAATGACGTCATCGTTTGGATGATTGGTAATATAAGGAGACATCATAGTTAATGGGCGACTTGAGGTAGCGAAAATATAGTTTCAAGAGCGTCACTTAAATTCCCGATGGTCCTTTATCCTAGTCATACGGAAAGCTACTGGGAAAAGATGAGGAAAATAAAAGGTTAATAGAATCAGTGTTAAGATAAATGTGCAGTCTTCGCTTGAATGCAGATAGACTAGTTAACAACCTAATTTCAATTGACTTTGTCTTACACTTTAACACTGTACCACCCCGTGGCACAGCCTCTAAGTTCCACACCCCTGGCAAGGCAACTTCGTCATTTAAGACACTTTTCTCCTGCCAAATTCCTGATTAGGGATGAGGTGCAACCCCAGGCGACCCCACTTACAGCACACTTTTCTTAAATTAAACCATACCGTGGTTGACTTACCCCACGTTCACTTGACACACTACCCATATTACCCAGCGATCAAGTCCCTCTGTAGCTGTTAAAGGAGTTATACAAGCACTGAGTACAGTGCCCAAACTTTAGAGGTGGGCATTGAACCACACAGGCCAGGCAGAAACCAGCGGGATGTTTAAAAAAATTACTTTCACTTTCGTTTTCCTTTTCGATGCCCATCACAGTGGCCGTGGCGGTAGTTAAGTCCCCGCATTTTGACGAGCTACATCGTCCGAAGGATCAATCGTCCGACAATATCCCCTACTCTCTGTAAAGCCTTCCGATTCGGTGAATTCAAACTTTTGTTTTACCTGTCACTATTGAATTCTTTCTCAGATATCGTTTATCATTATTAGTTTTCTACATTTCATTGGTTTGTATTCTCGTGAATAAACAAGCATCTACTCTCTACGTTATCTACTTCAATGAGACTTGATATGAATAAATCACAACAGCAAGACAAATCCGAGATGGATGAATCTTTTACAGGGCCTGCAGTATTGGACTGTGAAGAAATATCCCCCGTATCAGCACCGAATATCGAAGATGAGAGTCAACGTTCTAGTGACGGAAGGAAGAAGGATTTTATAAATGCACAATTTTTTATGTCGATTCTCTAATCGTATTGGCTTGTGTTCCTTTAACCCGTTAATGCTATTGGCACCCCGAAAAGTTGGAAAGTCTATATTTTTATTTCCGTAAAAAACGTCGTAACTACCAATCGAGATCGGAAGGCCATAAAAACTGTACTGATAATCCTATTGGTCAATCATTGCTCTATTCTATATACAATGTATGATTTACGCATAACCATTGGTCGCGTCTATGTAAAACTATCTCTTATATCTCTTCTGAAGTGTCGATATCCTCTAAGTGATATTTTGGAATCAGCAAGAGAGCTAAGGTTATAACATATCAAGTACCGGAGTTAAACACTTATACCTAAAAGGAAAGTTTCAGGGGATGAAGGGAATGGTCAAAACGAGCAAAAGCCTTATTGAAATTGAAATATACTACGTAAAGTGCAAAACAATTGTACCTAGACTGTAGAATGTATTCAAAGAAAGATAGATGACTGGGGTCACAAGACCCTGTTTTTAGGAACCCATGCTTGGCCACACTCAGAAAGTTATTATCGGTTAATTGATAAATCTTCTTATCTTTGATCTGGGAATGGTTTCTCTTTCCAGAGCAAGATTATATATTTTACAGAGGACGGACGGGAAAATATCGTAAGCATCCGCCATAGTCATACTGACCGAGACGCTATCTGATCCAGGACAATGACATTAACGAAAATTTCGAATGGCTATGGTTATGTCCCAGAGGGTAAAAGTCGTGGTTTCGAGGATGGCACTGTTCACAACCTGGATGGTCGGAAGGGAGCGGACGGATTTTCCATGAACGTTCTGGACAAGAAATAACTAAAATTATCAGCCGTCAACTTTTCGTCAATTATGGAATTTTATAGTGTCTCGGAAGACGAGGTGCGGCGTTTTTGTATGGGTTCTTTCTGAGTGGGAAAGCATTTTTGAGACATTTCACGAACGCCTTTTAACAAATTCAACACCATCGGCTGTCCGATTTTCTTCAGAAAGCTTCGTAGATAGCTCAAAAATACGTCGAATCAAGGGCAAAACTTAAAGGTCGTTTGCGGATTGAATCTATGAGCGATGATACGCAACCGTCGGCAAAAGTATAAGGGGAGGTAACTATCCTCTGTGATCTTCATTGTTTCCTAACGGGAACAAAACGAGAAAAAAGTGGATCATGTATTTATATCCTAACATAGAAATATATCAGATCAGACTTGATACTTAAGATGTGTCCATAAAACGCACGAAATGCCTGTTCGGTACAAAGAATTTAATCCTAATTGGCATTGTTTGGGTGATAGACACAACCAACGAGTAAAGATAACTTATTTTTAAGATAATTTGAAGCCAACATTTCTCTTCAATCGCGGTAAATTGCGGATGCTCTAAGGGCTGAAATTCCCGCACTTGCTTAACATAGATACAGCTCCCTCCACCACAGCTGTCGCGACGATAATTTCAGAGTATTTTTATATTCTTGAAGAGAGAGTTCGGAGCCGGATACGGGAGGTGTTTCCCATGTTTGAGTTGCTAAAACAATATCTGGACAGTGGACGAAGAACAGAGTCTGAAGCAGGGGCATTTTATTGAGCAAGGATCTGACATTTAGAACGAACAGTTTAATTGGGCAAGCTGGTTATTTTGAGGGAGGGAAGCTTATTCGTCGACTGAACATAGGGAGCGTGTGCTCCCGCCTGGTTCTGGAAAAAAGTTTGCAGCACAGAAAGAGCCAAATGTGGGTAAATAGGAGTAAGATATGAGGAGGAATGACGGACAGGGCAACTGAGCACAAAAACTAGTTATTGTAGCTTGTCTGGAAAACCATTAGCAGGATACTGCAAAATATTCCCATTAAGGTCACAAAAGTGGTCGGGTAAGACTTCTAGTTCAGAAGGACCGTTTGTATTAGGATACCAGTAGAAAAACAACCTTGAAGGGACCGTGGTGCGGGGTTGCTTGCGCACTGTTGCAAATGGAACAAGAGCACCGTTCCTAGACGATAATGCTGACATGTCTAGTTAAGCAGCCTCAATATATGGTCTGGGAGATAGTTGGAAATTCGTGGTGGTTGGTTGAGGGTGTTTAAGGGAGTAGCAGGCGATCTTAAAGGAGTATTTTTGGTTGGAAAAGCTAGATTTCTTCGATTTTCGGGTGGTTGAAACTTAAGCTGGGCTTTTCTTAGAGCTCACAGTCTGTTTTGATTTAATACGAGTCAGTGGAGGACTTTGTATGGGGGTATGAATAAGAGAAGTACTGTTGTCTTCAGATCCCCAAGCTCAATCCTAGTTGGTATCTGTACATAATTGACTAGGGATTCAGACGGTGAGGCTGTAGAGGACATTTGATGCGACTAGTTCAAAATGGCAACAAAAGTAGTCATTTTTGTGCTACTTTGTCGACAGTTTAAACTCTTTCAATTTCCTCTGCATTGGAGTGAGGTCGTGGGAAACTGAGCAATGCCATTTCTGACAGAATTATCCACTAAGCTCCGTCCTTGACAGGAGGAAGTTAACTTGTATCAAGGAAAAGAGAGTGTTCAGTTCAGTCCAGTTCAGTTTTATTAAGGGAACTATAGGCGAAGCCTTTGAGCTCCCTATTGATGTCAGTGACACTGTAAATTAAAAAAGGCTGACATATAATGGACGTTGGACAAAGGGTTATCTCCCCGACACACTGCAGGGCATCGGACAAACAATTATAAAATAATGTTACTCAAAAATAGGGAGTAGTATGTTATATGACGCGAAAATTGTGGATGGGAATATGTTTCAGGAAATGTGTTAGGTTCGGATGTCGTGGTGGTACTTATGGCTGTACTGGTCAAACTTCCGCTTAAAAGTGTCAACGGATGGGGACATGATTATGTCGGCCGGCAGAGCATTCCAGGCCTTAATCACTCTGTTGGAGAAGAAGAACCTTCTTGTGTCGAGTCTTGCACCTGTCACACGTAGTTTAATGGGATGTACTCGCAAAGTAGTGGAAGTGGCCAGCTCAAAGAAGTCGCCAGATGCAAGGCAACAATCCTGAAGCCTCAGCATTCGAAAGGCTTGTATTAAGTCGCCGCGTAGCTGTCTATAGTCCAGACGAAACAGATCAAGATTAGACAATCGTGTCTCGTAAGGCAGGCAGCTTTGATCTTGAACAAGTTTGGTTGCACGTCTTTGGACCTTCTCAAGGGTGTTGTGGTCTTTGACAGACCACGGTCTGCAGGCTTGTATGGCAAATTCCAATTGTGGTCGCACGAACATCCCGAAGACCTTATTAAAGCACTATTTGTCGAACTTTGCAAACGCTCGCTTAATTAGGTACAAGCTTGACATGGCAGATTTTGCTACTTTTGCGCAATGGAACGATGGCTTCAGTGTGGGCCTGATCCATACTCCTAGATCTTTCTGAGCCTCTACCTCTGGTAGCGGTGTGTCGTCCAGATAGTAAATTCTCTGGTGCCCGGAGCTGGTTCTGCCGAATCGCAGAATATTGCACTTGGTAGCATTGAATGGGAGGAGCCAGTTGTGCGACCATTCCTTGAGTCGATGCAAGTTCGCCTGTAGATGTTTCTTCATCAGCTGCGTTGTGGATGACCTTCCAAAGCTTTATATCGTCAGCAAACATGGCGGTGTCACAGTCCAAGCCACTTACGCAATCATCAATGTATATAAGGAAGAGGATAGGGCCAAGGACGGAGCCATGAGGAACCCCACTCTCAACCGCCACCTCCGCCGATTGTTGATCGCCAAGACGGACAATCTGAGATCACCCAATCAAGAAGTTTTCGATCCACTTCAAAAGCTTGCCCCTTACCCCAATACGGTTGAGTTTGTATGGGAGACGTTGGTGAGACACGCTATCGAAGGCCTTCTTGAAGTCTATGTACACTGCGTGCACTACATTTCCTTCATCGACCGCTCGGGTCCATCGTTCCAGACAGTAGAGCAAATTAGTTAAACAGGACCTTCCTCTGCGGAATCCGTGCTGCGTTTCAGAGAGAAGATGATGCAATTCCAGAAACTGCCTCAGTTCACGTTTGATGATTCGCTCCATAATCGTGCAACATATGGAGGTGAGACTTACCGGCCTTTAGTTATTTGCGGAAGCCCGGCTGCCACTTTTATGTATTGGGGAAATCCACGTGGTCTTCCAATCGGGTGGCAATCTGCCTGCAGCGAGGGAGGCTTGGAAGAGTAGACACAAGGGTTCTGCCAACTCTACGGCTAACTCCTTCAACAACTTTGCCGGTATTACATCAGGACCTGGCGATTTGGTTTCGTCCAGCTTCAGTAGTTCCTGCAGAACAATAGGTTATGTTATGACCACTGAGTCAATTGTCGGGACATCTTCCGCACTATAGTTATCAGCGGTTAGATTGGCTTCTCTCGTAAAAACCGACTGAAAGAACTCAGATAGATGCTCAGCCTTTTCTTCGTCCTTGCAAAGTTCGACGCCTTCATCCGTTTTTAACAAAGGGTTGGGGTCTTTATTTCGAGTGCACTGCCTAATGTGGTTGTAGAAGAGCTTCGGGTTTTCTGCTGCACGGTTTATCAAGTTACTCTCAAAACTATGGCGGGCTTTATAAACCAGGCCTTTTAACCTGTTCCTCTGCGTCTTGTACTTCGTCAGCGATTCGGCGGTCTTTTCCCTGAGATAAGTTTGCCATAGCTTTCGCTTGCGGTTTACTTCACTCTTCAGTGTGTTCGTTAGCCACTGAGGCCTGTTGGTGATCTTTTTTTGAATAAGGACAGTAGTTGGTGATAAGTCCTTGTAATACGGCCTTAAATTGCAACCAATCCTCGAGAATACACCCGGTAAATGTTTCATTCCAATCTAAATGGCGCACATCAATTTTCATTTGGGTAAAGTCTCCACGCCATAGGTTGCGTTTGACTGTGATGCTTCGATCGGGGACAGAGAAGAGTGAATATTCCCATTGTAGGACTACGTGATCACTTTTGCCCAGCTGGGATAGACAGTTCACAACACCTACGCTGGCAGGCGCCTTTGTCAATACAAGGTCTAAACAATTAGCTTGTTGCCCCTCGCGTATTCTGGTCAGAGACAGGACGTGTTGAGTTAGGAAGCGTTTGTGTATAGCTTCTAGGAGGCGGCGATCGAAGTTTAATTCCGAGCCTGGTGCCAAGCTCAGATTCCAATCGATATTCGGAGCGTTAAAGTCGCCCATAATCATTACTTCGGATCGACTAGCAAACGATTCTAAATCATCTATCAGTCTACTGTCTGACTGCGGATCGTTTCTTGGTGGTCGGTAGACCGTTAGGATCTCAAGTGCTTGAGACCCCGGCGTTCTGATGGTGAGCCAGATGGCTTCAGTTTCGCACGCGAGCTTTTCCTTTTTTTCTGACGCGAGCAGGCCATATCTGACATAAGTCAGCACACCCCCACCATGACGTCCTGTTCTATCCTTTCTGAATAACTGAAAACCGGGAATGGCAACTTTACGATCGTCCACCTTTGCGGTCAGCCACGTTTCAGTTATGGAGATGATATCTGGTGAAGTTTGGCACACGTATATCTTAAGTTCGTCTAATTTAGGGAGTAGGCTTTGGACATTGGTATATAAACATTTAGTTTATTTGTGTGTTTTAAGCCGGCTATGTCTAAGTTTGGGGCAGTATTACTTAGCGAGCGCAATGGCTTAGCGTGTGAGACACTGAACTCCAAACGACTGCTTTGCAGAAAAAAATGCGCACCACCGATAGCAGATTTATGTTTTTGAATATAACGCAGCGTATAAGTATGCTTGTGTTTTTTCCGTTCTTCCATTTCGGAGCTAATTACTCCAATAACTTGAAAGGCCTGCTCTGCAACTATGTCGGAGGTACTAGTCATAGTTATTTGTAGCGAGAGATCTATTATCTCGTCAGACGACGACCTTTTATTGCAGGAAGAGGTGTACGCTTGAGCAATCAGAGTCCAAGAGGTTCAAAAGGGACCAAAGGAATTTCAGAATCGTAGAAGCTGAAAAAGACTGCAAAGCCTTGCAAGCGCCAGATATATCACCTCTCTTGACTTTAGTATTCAAGTATGGAGGCAAGGCGGTAAGCTTGCGTATTTTCGCAAGTTTCATCCGAGATATCATACGCTATTAGACAGTATTTTAATTCAGTGTAATTCAGTATATATAAGGGAGATAGGCAGAGCCTTTGAAAACCCTTTTTACAGATAGACGCTCGCAAAACAAGCAAATGTTACATGGCGATAGTCGTTTTAGTATATCAATCATTGCTGTCGACTAATTATATGTTCATCAAGTAAAAATGCATCAAGTCTTCTTTTAAACATTTCAACGCTTTCAGCCTGAACAACTGAGGATGGCAGTTTGTTCCATTCGTCACTCACCCGTTGGGAAAAGAAGTTGGCCCGAACTTCAAGTTTGGCGTGATTTCTTTGCAGTTTGTATTGGTGACCTCGGAGACTTGTCATGTTTGCCAATTCAAAAAAGTTGTCCATCTGAAGAGCACAATTAACTCCTCTGACCAGTTTGAAGACTAAGATCATCTCCCCTCTGTATTGCCTATAAGAGAGAGGAAAAATTTTAAGTCTTTCTAGGCGGCCTTCATAGGGTAGGCATTCCAATCCGCTGACTAGTTTCGTTGCCCTCCGTTGAACTTTCTCCAGCAGAGCGTAGTCCTGTTTCGTCCAAGGGCGCCACGCCTGAACGCAATATTCCAACACCGGCCGGATAAATGTTCCAAACACGCGCCCAAAAAGCTCTTCGTCAAAATTAACGAAGGACCTCCTGATTGCGCCTAAGATACACATAGCTTCTTTGCGATATTCGCACAGTGCGACGATGGTTTGAGAGTTGGTGTTATCCATATACCCAAGTCCTTTAGAATGTTTACCGCCTGGAGTTGGTGACCACTGATGGAGTACTGGTATTCAAATCTAATCAGCTTTCTGGAACTAGACCGCAGTCGGATTATTTGGCATTTGTTAAGATTAAGTTTCAGCAGCCACTCATCACACCATGTTTGCAAGCGATCTAAGTTTTGTTGTAATTTCCGCGCATCCTCCGGTTTTTCAATCGAGTTCCATAACTTCAAATCGTCAGCGAACATTACCTTTTCGCATGTCAGACAATCCAGGCAGTCGTTTACGTATATCAGAAACAAAATGGGACCCAGAACGCTGCCCTGCGGAACTCCACTGTGAACGGTTTCCCAGTGAGACTTGGTGTCTCCGATACAAACACGCTGGCGCCTGTCTGTGAGAAAGTCGGCCAACCATTTGAGTAGATTGCCAGTCACACCCATTTGACGGAGCTTAAAGATCAGACGTTTGTGTGGAACCCTGTCAAAGGCTTTGCTAAAGTCAATGTAGACCGCATCGACTGACAAACCCATTTCTAATGATTTTGTCCAACTTTCCATGGATGTGAGCAAGTTTTTGAGGCAGGATCGACCACTTCGAAATCCATTTTGATATGAACTAAGCAAGTTATTCTCTTCAAGATGCCTCATAAGTTCCGTTTTGATTATCTTTTCCATCATTTTGCAACAGATACTTGTGAGGCTGACTGGTCGGAAACTGTTTGGTGATGTCCTCTCTCCTCCTTTATAGATGGGGGTTATGTTGGCTATCTTCCACTCGGTAGGCAGATCCCCCGCCTCCATCGAACTTTCAAATATCTTGGAGAGTGGAGAGGCCAGCTGTTCTGTGAGTTCATTGAGAACTTTTGCTTAATTAATAGAGAAAATGAGTTAATACTTTATAACAGTAGACTTAAAAGGACTAATACTGCAGCTGATTTCCTACAGTAAATAAAAAATGACAGGCTGGGTACGGATTGCGCAAATTACAATTACTTATTCCAACTGTTTATTTAGGCGAGCACAAATAACACGGGATAGTAAAAAGAAATTTAAATTTAAAACTGAGAATTAATAGAAAGCCCTACCAGCACCAGCCCCGCCTGGCCCCCTCTGGCCCAGGGGGCCAGGCGGGGCTGTGAGGGGCCAGGTGGGGCAAAGTCGACGGTTTGGCCCCCTCTGGCCCCCTCGATAGAAATATTTGCGCAGCGGGACCCCACGATTTTCTCGCATTAGCAGCCCCTTTTCCTTTATACCGAACGCCCACCGCCCATAGCCTTCCCTATCCTAATCGGCCATGATTATTGTTCTAGTAACGGCCCAATTTTATACAGTTAATATGGCTTACGTTTGGATTCATTCAAGCCATTACTGCGAAGTACCAACTCACTCATGAAATAGGATATGTGGAGATGAAATTTGCAAAGTAGTTTATTATAAAAAAATAAATAAAACTGTACATGCGTTGGATAAACTTGTCAATGTTGGTCCACATGGTTGGCGTTATACGGTGGTGGTTCCTACAAAATAAGAAATATGTTGGTAATCGTGGGGAATATTATGGAAAGAGTTATAAATAACAACGTAAGGATTAAAAATAAATATCACTACAAAAATAAGAAATATGTTGGTTACCGTGGGGAACATTATGAAAAGAGTTATAAATAACAAAGTAAGGATTACAATAAATATCACTACAAAATAAGAAATATGTTGGTTACCGTGGGGAACATTATGAAAAGAGTTATAAATAACAAAGTAAGGATTACAATAAATATCACTACAAAATAAGAAATATGTTGGTTACCGTGGGGAACATTATGAAAAGAGTTATAAATAACAAAGTAAGGATTAAAATAAATATCAATACAAAATAAGAAATATGTTGGTGTAAGGAATTGAGATACTTACCACATTTTCGGAAGTAGACTGCGTTGTGCAATTTGGACCACTGTTGAGACATTCCGGAAGCTGAATAAGTATGCTGGATCAATTCAATGGAGTAGTTTTACCTTCTCAGTTGCCTCCCGGCGTTTTGATCTGCCACCATACCTATCTTTAGCCCCATGGAACCTGTCAATAGCTGTTCTGCGAATAACATCCGCGGAACAGTTATTGAAGCTGGTATTTCAGCGAATGGCTTCTGCAGAAAGTTAGGGAAACGTTTAGACAAACCTGTAAAAACTTTATAGAGCGGGCACCCAATAAATGATCGCTTGTCAGTGGAGCCGGCCCAGCAGAAGTTTAGACCCAGGGGTGGTCCAATGAAACATGTCAACATGTTCCGGATGAACTCTCTTTCATTTCGGCCCCCCACCACTGACAACCTCTCAATCTACAAGTCACAAATAACGTTTAGAAATAAATATATCCAAACTGCCTCATTGGCATAATCCTGTACCCTACTCATTCCTCCAAGGAAGTCATTGTAGGCCTCTTCTGTGCACAGAGGCAATCGACTGATTGATTGTGTAGCTGTTTTGGGGACAGCCATCGCCCTTATATCCCGACGCATTTCGTTCAAGGCAGCCCACAGTTGTTCCATGTTGCGAACCTGCCTTCCTGCTATGATATCAACTTTTTGACTAGATTAAGGTTAACAACAATGACAAAAGTCTTACCGTAGCAAATCCACGTCTTTTCGTAGTTTCTTGATCGATGATGAATGGAAATCGTCAGATCGCTCAGTTGGTAGTCTGAGGCAGACATTAGTAAAAAAAAATGCCTACTGATAAGTGGACGAAGTTGAAGGTCGTACTGGTGTTATTGCAGGCATAGATGGGCCAGGCATATTCTCATCATTAATAGGCCTAAAAATAAAAATTATGTCAAAGGTTCTTACTGCAATATCGATGGTGGCATCGGCCAGCCAGCCAATCTCCGTTCTGGCTCTATTGGCCGGCTAATTAAATCCTCATCATCTTCGGACGACGAAGTTAGTTGGCGTTGATATCTATATAAATAGATGAATACGATTTGAAACTAACTTCCTTCTGTAGCCCCTCCCTAGTGCAGTTGGCTCCGAGGTTGAGAGGTCATCCGTTTCCTCAGCCTTCTTTTCCAACTTTTTCGCCTTTTCGAGGCTGAGGTTTTCTTTCAGAATCCTAACTGAGTACACTTTGGTACCGTTAGGTGGCTGCAGGTTATTTTGTAGTAAGTACTCGCGTTGCTTTGGGTTTTTTGGCCACATGACGGAGTGTTCATTGACAAACCAAGCTTTGGCCACAGCAGCCACGCTTTTGTCATTGACAAATTTTACGACGCAATACATCTAAAAACATCACACATGAGTTAAAAGCATATCCAAATGCATTAAAATCTTATTCATACGTGTATAAGGAAAACTTTAATAAATACAAGCAAAAAAACGTTTGAAAACAGTCACTGTTTTTGGAATGTGTGCAACAGTACATTAGACAGTACCTTCCCGGTGCTAACCAAATATAAATTCTAAATTCTAAACAAGGGAATGAAAATAAAGTGATCATCAATGTTAAAAGCAACATATTTACATATAATATCAGATAGGGTTGCAGTCAAAGGATTAGTTGCCAAAGTTGTGGCTTTAAACATGAAAAGGCTAGAAGAAGAAATGGATGTTGTAAAAAAGTCACAGCAGTCAACACACGGACGGTACTGTATTCCGTTAGCGGTAATAGATGTCAGAACGCACGGTCTCGGCGGTGGTTTAACTCATCCAGTAAACCACGCCCAAGGCCCATATGGACATAGCTCCCGTTCTTCAGGACCTTGTTAATGCAAGAACGTGGAGTACGCAATAACGTTATTGGGTCCTTCGGAACCTCAGGGTGGTAAGGACGGAGCATATCCAACAAAGCTTTCACGGTTGCAAGCGGCATGTTCGTCTTCTGGCAGACGTCCTGCAAATCACCTACAAAACATCTGCCACGTAATTCGCTTGATTCTTCCGTGACCCCTATTGATTCTGGATTCCAACACAGAATAAAGTTGTCTGAAAACCTACCATTTGAAACCTCGGGAAAAAGTTTGGGCATTTGAGGCTCCGGTGAGGGGTATGACGCTAACGACGAAGATGGTAAAGGAACATCTGCAACTTCGGTAGCAGCATGATACGCCTGCATAGCACGCAATACCCGCTTATACACGGTGCACCTCTTTATTCCGTAATATTTACGCTTCATGGTTACTGTGCACGGATAGCAGAAAACAATATATAAATGATATGAGGGCATATATAAGATTTAGTAAGCTACAAAATTAACCGTTGATATTTTACATTTAACTAGAGCATACGTAACTAGAAATGAAATTTAAAAAGGCAAAAGGTGGCTAATTATCTTATAAAACATCTCCAGGCCTCTGGATTACCTACCTTAGTATCAGCAGCTTTAAGAACAACAGGTCAGTTGTACAAGTAACACGGCAGGCCAGCACGCGCTTAGTAGACAAATGGCGTCTAAATGGCTGACTTAAACAAACCATCCAAAATCAGTTCATCAAAGTGCCCCTTAATTAGGCTTAAACAGTATTTTATCTTATAAATATTACCTATATTGGTTTAAATTCAAAAATTAACACCTCTTCCAGTCTCTAAAAGAAGCCAAACCATATTTTACAAATGGCCTGAAAGTCGAATTTGATTGGCACCTTTCTGGCCCCGTCTGGCCCCCTCTCGGCCCCCTCTACTGGCGGTGCCATGTGCTGGTAGGGAGTTCATTGTTACGGCCAAGAAATATTTTAAATATCAAAACTTCACTTTAAAGTCACTTTAGTCACTTTAAGTCACTTTATTGAGGGAATTAGGCTATGGCCCTTGAGCTCCCTATTCATATTGAAAAATTATAAAAGAATAAAAGTTTACAGCAATAACTCTGACAATGAAAATGTAAGGTCATCGATATGTGTGGGCCAGGGATAAGCTGCCACTACTGGCCCAAGCTTCATTATATTTACAAGATTTTCTCAGCAAATGAGTATGCAGTTTGCATTTAAATGTGTCAACAGTTTCTGAAAGGACCACCTCATCAGGGAGTCCGTTCCATTCACCAACGACCCTCTACAAAAAGGCGTTCCGACGGACGTCCATGTGGACAAATTTCCTCTGAAGTTTAAAGGGGTGACCCCGCAGATGTTCCGTCTCAGCCAATTCTAAGAAGTCAGCAAATTCTAGGGCACACTCGCGGCCTCTGATAACTCGGTAGGTTTGGATGAGGTCACCGCGTAGTTGCCTCTAATTGAGAGGAAAAAAAACAAGTTCAACTAGTCTGGTTTCGTAAGGCAGATGACTAAGATTCTTGACCATCTTCGTAACCCTCGCCTGTACTCGTTCGAGCTGTAGATCATCCTTCTTAAACCATCCGACACATTTGGCTTAATTAATAGAAAAAACCAGTTATTACTTTTTAACAGTAGACTTAAAAGGACAAATACTGCAGCTGATTTCCTACAGTTAATAAAAAACGAAAGGCCGGGTATGGATTGCGCAAATTACAATTACTTATTCCAACTGCTTATTAAGGCGGGCACAAATAACACGGGACAGTAAAAGGAAATTTATAACTGATAATTAATAGAAAGTTCATTGTTACGGCCCAGAAATATGTTAAATATCAAAACTTCCCTTTTCTTTAAAAATTTATCCGCAAGCCCTTGACCTAAAGTTTGTAATTCAGCTATGGTTAAAAATCCTGTTTCTGAGAACTTATCGTTGAACTATTTGGAATCAATCCATCTATTTGATAATTCGGGAGGCATGTCAAAAAGTATTTTCAAAATTTAGATAAAAATGTGTGATCTGTTGTACTTCTGTACCTATGAACCGTTATCAATTTATGTGCACAAGTTATTTGGGCAACATGGGGAGTATGGCAAGGATAACGAGCTGACGACCGAAATCTTTCCATTGAAAACGTGAGACATTATTGGCGCCTATGCGTGTAGCCCCCAGTTAAGCATTGTAGGATTTAAATTTTCTACAATTATATTTTTCTAACTGATCGATTGAAACGTTCAACCATATGTTGAGCAGCATAACCTTCGCTCTGCTTTTCAGCACGGTCGCAACAGAGGAATGTGCTATAGCACGAAAAATGTGCTATACGCTTTAACACGCTGAACCCAAGTAGTTAATGGGGAAAATACGGTGAAATTAGTCTACATATATTTCAAATAGTGAGTCGCAAACGGAACGGAAAAGACTTCATGAGTAATCTCATAAAACTGCTTTAAATCTTCTTAACTGTGTGGTCAGTTGTTGTCCGAGATATTAATCAGTAATCGGTGGAGTTGATAGCTGAAAATCTTGTTCCCGAAGGTTTCGATGTTTACCCTCCCTTGTCATTATCTACATCAATATCTGGATCAATGGGCTGGGTTGCCCCTTTTAAGCATTTGCGGACTGAGTGCAGAGTCAACACGATCAATCCCCAGCAACAAAATCGCCATCAATGGGGAGATTCCTGCCACCCTGTCAGCCATCACCAAACACCGTCGTTTGCACCCAAAAATTGGACTTAATCCCAAGTTGATATTCTTACGCTCGCAGCATTACATCACGCATTGCGAATAAACTGCCATAGGGCTGTTGTGATATTGCCTGTAGTCTCAACATACACAAATCGTGTAGGCCTTACGTATTCACACTGACCCCAGGACATTCATAATTGCGATACATTCTTTGACTTTATGCGTATCCTCTACAGCGGAATTTACTGAAAATAATTACAACATAATATTTTTGACAATGTAAGGTATTTTCATCACGGTCGGTTGACCAAACATTAGCAGTTCAGTAACAAGCGCTCCAATCTGTCCGTATCTCCGCCGGCAATTTGAATCACGCATCGGTTGGTTAGGTCATTCACGAAACAGCTATAGATGGATCTGCGAGCCAGTGCCCGGATCCCGCACAAACACCGGGGGTTCCCTCACAATCGACCTCCAAAACAACAGGGCATTTGACCAAGACATGAGCTTATACGACTGTTTAACTCCTTAGGAAAACAAATTCAACGAAGCTACACGGATTGCACGCCATCATCATATGTCGCCAATTTCCGAACATACTTGCACAAAAATGATTCACCTATGAACCTTTTAGCAAAATATGAAAATAAATAATACGATCGCATGATAGGAGCAAGTTTAAAAGAACCAAGCAAAAAAGCCATGCTAGAATCGACTTCGTTGACGAGACCGATTAAAATAGCGAAGGTAATGGGCAAACAGTCAGATATTGATGCCGAAGCTCACACCAAGTAATAAACACCAGATTAAACTAAGATGGATAAACTCGAGTTTAAGAAATGTGAAACATACGGACAAACTATTAAATGTGGTGTTCAACTAAGAATATGGCAAACGACTACCACAGTACCCCCGCATAAACCAAAGGTCGGCTTAAAGACCATACCGGAAACAAATGCAATGCAAAAACGGTTGAGTAATCAGACATTCTGTAAAGTGAACTCAACAGTCTAAGTGGTGTGAAATTCATTGGTACTGGACGAGTGAGGTTAGGGGTGCTTGGTGGCAATTTAGGAAGAAGGAGGTGGTGGGGAATGTGGAGGAACACGGGGTTGGGGTCAGTTCAGCTTTATCTTGTCACAGGTCCAGCAACACCTCGGCAACAGCGACCTTGAACCGATCACTGTTTGTCACGTTTACATAGTCATTGAAAGGGATCCGGCAGGTCTTGATGCTACAAGATAGTATGCGTAATGGCTCCTTGTATTGAGGTTCCAGCAGCTTGCACACACGCACACATCGAAAAAAACACATAGGTCAGTCGGCCACGCATATATTAGACATAAGTCTCAATCGATGGTCTTCCAGGTGGAACCAGGGAAAGTGAGCGTATGAACTGTATGAGCTGCCATCAACGATTCACAAAATTGTTGGTAGTCATTGCCCCTATGAGAAGTGTGGCCCACCATCTCATATGACAATCATACTGACGTGCCAAACACCAATTTGGCTCAGCTGTTATCCAAATTCAACTTTTCTGACGAGAAAATGGCAAGGCGTGCAAGTGGAAGGTTGTCAGCCTCCTTGTTTGGGTCCTCTGTGACACACAGGGTGGTCTATATGTACTAACTTAAACTTGTTTTTTTTACGCTTCGATTCTATCTGATCTATCTGACCTTGATTCGATCCCGCACTAAGTGTAAGTCGATATAAGCTAAACAAAACAACCAGTAAAGAAAATAAACGATGAATGAAAAAGCAGTGAATTATACCTAATCTCACACCACTTGGTTTGTATGTGCAACAGCATTTTAACAGCAACATTATCTAACATGGATAAATACGAGTTTATAAATGCGTTTCAAATGGAATATCTATGCGGTTTTCTGTATAGATAAGAAATATGTTGAGGAACTACCGCATCTTATCAACATCAGGTTCATGTAAACCACTTCCATAGTACAATATCTATCTCTTTCGTTGGCTATGCGATCGCTGTTGTCATTGCTGATTCGGCTGGTGAAGTGATACCCGTCGCAGCCTGTATATCGTAACTATATGTGATGCTTGCCTTCTGGAGTATCTTCGTTAGTAGCTAGTGCGGCGCAGGTAGAGGGGGCTTTTTATTAGTCACTGACATAAAATTGCACCACCAGTTTATTGATGCACTCGGAGTGTCGACTGGCGCATGGGATAGGGAGGTGAAATTGACGCCAGAACTCCGCAATTTGTTCCCATGCCAAGCAAGCACGTTCTTCACTACAAAAAATATGCAACGCTTAAGCCTATTATGGCGCGCTTAGAGTCGAGGCTTAGAAACGTACTAATCGACGGCACAACGCTGTCCTCCAATGACTCGGAGTCATTGTGCAGCTACTCCAGGTCACTCTAGTCATTTCAACCACTATCAAATGACAGTGCCCTTCCGGGTTCTCAAATAAAACATCTATCTTTCTATATAGCTAATGTGAGATCCTGACACATCTGAAATGCCGACCAGGCATCTTGTGGCAAACTTAGACGGACTATTTAACCTGGTTGAACGCGCGCTTTTCTGATCGAAATGACATAATTTTTCCACCAGAGAAAGGTGAAGGCAGATGCATGCAGGTCTACATCACCATAGACTGGTTCACTTGCGACGGCTTGGGCAAACGTTTTCATGTCACCAGCAGCGAGAGCGCCTACATACAGTTCAAACTTGGGACTCGAGCTTAGGTTCTTGAGTGGCAGATTAGGGTCGGCACAGTTCGGAAGGAACCGAACATCTACGTTCACCATTCCGAGGAAACACTGCGGTTGACATTTAGCAGTAAAAAATCTGAATTTTAGATAACAGCAAAGTTTGCAGGAGGAACGTGGATGCCATTGGAGTTGAACATGCGTCCGAGGAACTCTAGTGGCGGTACGTCAGAGACGCACTAGGGAAACTTGAGAACAGCGCCAAATTGTGTAAGGCTGTCTTACATTCTGTCAAGATAATAGCACCTCTTGCGCGCTGTCACGATCCTGAGGACACAGAAAAAATAATGAAACAACCTTTTCCATTTCGATGGCACACTTTAGTTTTTGGTTGCTGCATTGTCAATAGTACTTAAGTAGCCAAATTAAGTCTTTGAAACGTTAAGAACATCAGTTAACTAATTTTGATCGCATTGTTTATTTATGTGATCCGGTCGTTTAATTAAAGTATGCTAGGCTAATAATTGAAAAATTTTGTTAGATTATGAGCAGGAAACGTTCAACTGAAAACATTATTAGTTAAATATAGTAGAATGTCCGTGGATGTCTTGTAGTTTCATTCGGCTATCTGCTAGCAATATGCCACATAAAATTGGACAGTAACGTAAAAGAGTTAAAAAGAAAATTTATAAAGTTTATCTTTAATGCAATGAAGGTGACGTTTTTACATAAACTTCGGGAAATTTGCTTTAACTCGGGGGATAATTCAAATGTATTTGGATAGCTCAAACGAATTTATTTATTACTGGCGATTCTTTTGTTTTGTGAGCCTCAAGAATTATGATGGAAGTTTTTGTGAACCAAAGGACTTAGAGAATGGTATTTGCTCTTGACTATTCCCTTCGTTAATATTGTTAGATCTGTCTCAAATGTCTTATGTATAGTCGTTACAGCACGGGCGTTATATGCGCACACGATTTTCTATAGCGTTGGCATATCTAAAACGTTAAAGTTGAGGTTGATATGATTGCTAAGTTTTAAAAATATGAGAAATGGGTAAGGGCCTTAGTTGGTACCATGAAATACCCCGACTAGTAATGGGAACTTGTTCTGGTACCACGTTAAAATTCTGTAATCTTGATGTCGTTCCCTGTTTACGTTTAATGATACGCTGCTGGCATACAGCAATGCACGTCTATTCTTCCAATTTTGCTGTTGAGTTCTCCTTTAGGGTTTCGATCGCGGGGTTGTTGTTTGGCCGACTATCATGTTCGTGGCAAGATTACAAATAAATTGCAACTCAGAGCCCATCATGTCTAGTTCAGCGGAACAAGTACTGTTTATCCCGCAACAACAACAGGCTCAATTCGAAGCAACTCGTTTGCAGATGATGAAATACATGATGTGAATGGTCAATTGCATTCTCCTGCCCGAGAGTCTTCTGGGAACCAGTCTGTGTCAGCAGACGCAGCTGCTGTTTGCATCACTGAGTTATTTACAATTCCGATTCCTATGTAACATTCAGATAGCATGCTTATTGATAGAGCACCCCTTGGGCACTGTTAATGTCCTTAGAACACAAGAAAAAAACCTTCAAATCTCCTTTTTTCTGCTGCCACTTTAGCTTTGTTTAGGTTTTATGCTTAGTCAATAGTGTACAAAATGGGGGGTTTTTCAATTAAAAAAGCCCATCTTCGAAGGAATAGTCATTACAGAATATGAAATAAAATAGCTATACAGTAGAGGAATTAATGTTTCATGTTAATAAGTTTTAAGGTCGAGAATAAGCTCTCGCTTATGGATTTTCGAGTGTTCATTTGACAGTGGTAGAGTTGGCCGCAGTCGTTTCGAATATCCATCACATCCAATCAGATGCAAGTGCATCGTTGGGGTGTGGTTCTGAAGCTTTAATTTTTTTTCACTTAGGAAGCTTGGTCATGGATTTCTCTTATTCATTGTATTGTGGATAAGTAACTATCATAGGGGTCATGTAGTTGTTTGTTTAGTATTAAAAGTTGCTTTGACAGGAAAATTGAAACCTTTGCCATTTTACCTGAGACTTTTTTCTTTTACTATGGTATCCCTTATAGTGATTAGGGTAGAGCATAGCAGGTCAATTGCTTCTGCGGGGATGTTGTTAGAAGGTATGTGCTCCAGTCTAATGATTTAATCTAGCAGTTCATGGAGTACTGGTGAATTTTTCGAGGATCAATGTGACTGACGCTAGAATCATGTGCTGATTTTGTGTTAAGTTGCAGCATGGGTATTATTATTTTGTGCTCACTAGCAGAAGTTATGCTGTCATAATGCGTAGATATAGCCCAAATGTCATTGGTGAGAATGATGCCGAGTATGTGGTTTCCTTGGTTGGTTTTATTGACAATTTGTGTCCAGTTGTGAAATACAATGAAAGATTGTAGATCGTCGTGTTTGGTTGGGGCTGAACTTGCAATAGTCCAGGGTGCATCGAAGACGGGTTTATTATTATGCAAACTGGTCACCAAATAGCACGAGCGGTACTTGACACGCTTCTGCCGCAGAGGATGTTATAACCCTTGTCATTATTGTCAACCACAAGTGGTAAAAAATGAAGATGTGAAAGGCGAAGGTCAATTTAAGTGCCTCATAATTGGGTGCGCTGTTAAGTCACCTCGTGGTGCTCAAATCAGAACTCGTCTGCTCAGTAAAATTACGCAAGTCGCCAAATCCATCCTACGGACGTCGTCGAGTATTAGCGGTGCAAGAAGCTTGAGCATGATTCTCTCAATGTAGAGCAATGGAGTTCCTCAGTTGCTGCCACCAGCGTTCATGTTCTCAACCATAAAAGTCAATGTCACCATAAAGACCCAAGATTTGATGTCCTGGAAACCACCAATATCCTGGTGTAATGTGGTAACTGGCATTTCTTCTGCTTCTGTTCATTCAAGAAGCCTGTTTGTCAGAAATGACCTAAGCGAGGTCATAAATAAGATCACAACCTGCCAGGTCAACCCTGTGACTCAGTGGTGGGGGTGTCTCAAACAACCTTCGTCCTATTTCTGACCAACGTCTGCCGTTGCTTATCTGAATGATATCCTTGTTACTGGTTGAAATTCAAATGGACTGTACTCAGCCGAATTAAGGTCTATGGATTCCGTCTGCGTCTGGATAACTGCGATTTTTCATGCCATCTGCAAACTATGTCGGGCGAATAATCAACCAAGACGGTCTTCGGTCAAATTCGGATAACATTGACGTCATCAAGCAGATGCCTCCAACAAAGGATGCAAAGTACTTACAATCTTTTTTGGATCTCAGCATTCATTAGAGTTTGTTCTTTCGGGAATGTACCGCTTTCGCCATCCAATGAATGAACTGCTCAAGAAAGATGACCAATGGATCTGTTCACGAGAATGAGCAAGCGAAAACAATGTTAGCTTTGATTTGTGCTCAAACTTTTCAACCCTGATCTGCAGATTATCGTTGCAGCAGACGCCTCCAACCATGGAATTGGCGCCGTAATTTCACACGTATTATTCAACAACATAGCAAATGCTATTTGCTTTGAAAGGAAATTGAAGATTTCAATTCATCCTGCGTCAGGAGGGGGTTGAGGGCTCAATCCATTATCCACAGCCGAGGAGCACGATTCAAAGGTTGTGAACGTGGGAGGGATGTACCGCATGGAAGAAAAGTCCGAGGTGGGGAAAGTCGGTCGATAGGGGCAGGAAGGATGGCTTTAATTAAAACAGTAATGTTGTTGAGGAAAAATTGACTACTCTTGTTTGTTAATATTACCAGAGGGTTTGGTGGCGTTCTCTCTGGCAGAAGTTTTCCTTGGCTTGCTCGGATGGAGAAGGGTTAAACACATATGATACGCACAAACGTCGATGATTCGGCGTTGTGAACGAAAAACCGAGATGGATGAGTAATCAACGGAAGGTGAAGCGCAAGGGATGGAGTTTCAAAGAGGTCATCTTATCCACTATGGTCACATCTGTATCACTGCCTGGTTGTTTGCCATCGTCAACAACAAATTGGAAGGCGTCTGAAATAGTTGCATTGTCATCATCTTGCCCACGAACTCTGCGAGCCATGAGATGGGTGGGTCTTGGGAAGCAGTTTCTACTATGGTTTCAACATATTTTGGCAGACGTTCAAGAAACATATCGGCAAAATTCCGTTGTCTGTGTTTGGCTCACCGCAACGTGTCCGTATGCTTCGCAGGAACTCAGTTGGTGTGCGATCACTCAGACACTCATTACGTGGCAGCTGGCGATAACACTGGCTTTTAGATACGGCATGTGGTTGAAGGAGTACCACCTTCAGCTGAGTTTAGAATTCGTCGGCCGGAGGAAGCTGAAACAGTGGTTGCACTTGGGCATGGGAAATTTCGTAGCTTCCATAGTAACATTAGATGAGTAAAATGCTGACTCGGTGGGGAGGGCTGAGTGTTAAAGGGAATTTTGCGTTAATTCAGGCAGGATGAAAATACGCCACGCAGGGATTGCGCGCGAAATTTGAGTATATGGACTCAGTGAGACATCGGAAGCAGAAGCACAAAAAATGAGAAGGTCTGCAAGAAACAAATTGAGCTTCAGGGGAACTTGGGCAGTAAATTCAATAAGGACCAATAAAATGACGGATATGGTTGATATAAGCGAACAGGTCTGCGTGAACGTTGGAGGTCACCTACGTTGTGAGCGCAGTACTGAAGACTTGGTGGCTTATATATTTTGATTGTGGTGCGTACCAGCCAGGTTGAGAACGGAAGAATAAGTCAGTATGCAAATAAAAATTACATCCAAATGACCAACGAACTGATCGCCGAGCGCACGTCGATGGCGCATGTCTGTTTACAGCGTTGTATCGGTTGCGTTAAACGAACCACGGCGAAAAAGGAAAAAATTTACAGACTGTTGAAGGCAGAAGATTGCCTGGCATCTCGGCACAACATTGCCCTTCCTTCCATCAACAGGCAGGTAAACTGCGGCATCAGTCCCATCTCACACATTCTAGTATGGCGATCAGGGCTATGTATCTGTCCGCTAGATCAGCTGGAATATTCTGTGACCTTTCGCGTAACCTGTTCCAACGTGCAAACGAAATGCGAGAAGATGTTCCAATCCCACTGTAAATCTTTCTCGTCCGCGTTACCTCTTGCCTACTCAGCTACCTTTTCGTCTGTCCACGCATGAACACCAATATGCGCACGAAATTGGCACAAATGTTTCCAATAGCAACTTTATTGCCCGAGGCGCATGTTGTGCGCACGTCTGCGTAGATTTTGGCGCCTTTTTATTAGCGTTTCGTGGTTGTGGTTATTTGTTTACTGTGATTGGCCTATGTGTGACACGGAGAATCGCAATAATCATTCAGAATACAACTGCGGATATAAATATAAAAAGGTTTATTGATTTGGCTGAAATCTTTCTGGAGCACTCAAGATCCTCTTCCAATGTCCTCTATAACATAAACAACTCCCACTATCAGCAATTCAATTCTAGAATTTTCCATAGTCTTACTCACCTCTTCGGATGTTCTCCCGTAAGCCAGGCAGCATACTAGCTATCAACCAAGAGTCTAAACAAGCTTTTGTTCAGCTAATGCAGGCTTCCTTCGGGACCGTGAGAGTTTCGCGTCTGCTCCTGGACATGCTCTGTTCTCATACCATACTCAAACACAAATTGGAGTGCTCTGAAGTCGTATCTTTACTACACTACCCATCAGATTTCCGGAGCTTTTGTGGGCCATGTTCGAACTCAGTCGATACGGATACCACTCAATTTGTCCAAAGTGTGAGCAAAATGATGGGTAACCTCCGCGATCTTCCTTCACACACTCCAGTAAAGAAATGCAGTGTTGGCTTTGACCTGCTCAGTTTCTCAATTTGCGTAAATAATGTTTGCAAGCTGACAGTTCGACCGTCGTAGTCTAACGATTTCCACCGTATGCTCCACACCATGGTGTTGCAGGGACGGTGACTTGCACGTGGATTCGTTTTAAGTGATAGTAGACTTGCGCTGCATCTACCTCACTCTCTCCTCCTCCCCCATCTATGCCCGGTGTCAACACAGGTTCAAGAAGACCGGAGATGGGAGAGGGCGCAGGTGGCTGGCGCGGTTGGGCCCCCTAGGCCCTAGCTGCCCCTAGGCGTGCCTAGGTACCCTATGACATAGCGTTTGGCGTCCTATCGCGTAACATCGAGCATTTCGCCACCTCTCATGCTAATTAAAATAACCTGGTTTCAGTCCTCCGCCTGAGGGCGACTCACGTGGTCTCTCCCTTGCACGCTCCAAGAGGCCAGTCTGCTACAGCCGCCACGGTGCCTCCCGTGATTTTCCGCCTCTGCTTACACACAATAGCACGACGCATTCTTCGTCCCCCTGCGCACAGTGGTCATCGGGACTATTTCCTGATGGCCAACGACTTGTGCATTACGCCTATTCATGGCACATATTTCTCCCATTTTGCATTTTCAAACCTCTTTCCTAAAAGGTAGAGTATTTTCTTGACAGAATGCATTTTTTGTATGCAAATAAGTCTGTTAACTGCGGTTTGAGTTTAAGTAAGATTTATGCTCTCACTAATGCTTCCTAGTGCAGTTGTGCCCTCTCATTTGGCTCGTTTCAGTAGCTCCAAGAGAGTAATTATAATTAGTATCAGTATCAGTATATTTTAGGGAGATGTAGGTGAGTCACCTTTGAATTCCCTATTTGTACATGCGAGTTGTGGTATCAAAAAATAGTATCTCAATATGCTTGCGAGGCCAATTGATATGAGCCATCTGACTGGAACATACTGGAAAAAAAGCAGACAGTGAAAAAAAACTCCCAGTGATATTTAGGAGAAAAAACTGTCACCCTTGGAAAGGGGGTGCAACGGGGGCATCGCGGAGGTCACCTGAATCAGCACCGAAGTGCGGAAGGTGCAGCTAGATGCTCCCTTGCTGATTGCAGAATCCGTTGAGTGATTTTAAAGGTGGAGATATCGGCCCAGATCATCCTCAGTCCATTGCGGTTAACACCAAGGGAGAACGTTCATACACCGCATAGACGATGGCCGCCAGGTCCAGCTGATGCGAACACTCACGGTGTCAACAAGGATTGCAAATAATTAAGCAGCGAAGACCTCGGGGACCTCAGCATGGGAATTATGGGAGAGTGCAAGCCCTCGAACGAAATAACAAACATACAGAAATGTTACTCAAATATAGCTAATAGTTTCTTAAATACCTTATTTTCTGACGTTACTCTTGCAGCTTTCAGTTCGTGTTGTAGCTCACACCATTATATCGATCTAACTTTCGCTTAAAAACCTCCAAAGAGTCCGACATAACAACATCCAGAGGAAGATTATTCGAAGGTTCAACTACTCTTTTGGAGAAGAAGTACTTCCGAGTGTCAAGCCCTTGCTCCAGTCACACGTAATTTGAGAGGATGACCTCTCAAGTTCGTTGTTGTTGCTAACTCGAAAGAAATCACCTGGGACGAGAAAACAGGCCTGGACGCGAAGTATGCGGAATTTTTAGTATCAGGTTCTCACGAAGCTCTCTATAGCGCAAGGGTAAGAGATTGAGATTCAACAGCCGTGTTTCATAAGGCTGTGAGCCATGTCCAAGGACAAGTTTGGTTGCTCGCCTTTGGACCTTTTCGAGGATGTTGATGTCCTTCGCCGCCCAGGGTCTCCAAGCTTGGATAGCGGACTCCCAACTGCGGCCGCAGGAATGTTCCGAAGACTTGAGCGAAGCAGTCGGTAGTGAAGGCTGCAAAAGCTAGTTTAACGAGGTACAGCATCGACATGGCTGACTTAGCTACCTTTGTGCAATGTAGAGAGGGTTTAAGCGAGGGCGTGATCCAGACTCCCAGGACCTTTTGGGCGTCCACTTCTTTCAATGGAATGCCATTCAGACGGTAAACCGTACGGTTCGAAGGATTGTTTTTCCCGACTCTTATGATGTTGCACTTGCTCTCATTAAACGGCAAGAGCCAGTCATTTGACCATTTCTGGAGCCGATTTAAGTTTGCCTGCAAGTTCTCTTCGTCAGTCGCAGTTTGAATAACGCGCCAAAGTTTAAGATCATCGGTAAACATGGCGATATCGCAGTCCAGTTGGTTGGCACAATCGTTGATGTAGACAATGAACAAATACGGCTGAGAACAGAACCTTGGGGAACTCCACTCTCAACCTCGACCTTGGTCGACTATTTGTCGCTGATATGGACAGTTTTTGAGCGGCCAGTTATGAAGTCTACCTCTTACTCCTATACGGTTGAGTTTATAAAGAAGGCTGTGGTGCGGCACGCTATCAAAAGCCTTTTTTTAAGTCGATATAGGTTGCATGCACCGTATTTCCTCTATCGACCGCCTTAGTCCAACGTTCTAAACAGAAGAGCAAATTTGTGACGCTGGACCTACCTCTACGGAAACCGTGCTGGACCTTGGAAAGCAGTTGGTTATGTTCTAGGAACTGCATTAGTTCTTGCGTAATTATTTTTTCCATGATTTTGCAGCAAACTGAAGTAAGACTGACCGGTCAATAATTGTTTGCAGAGACCCGGCTTCCACCCTTGTAGAGCGGCGTAATCCATGCGGATTTCCAGTCAACTGGTAGACTTCCAGTCTGGAAGGATGTTTGAAAAAGCGTAGAGTGGTTTTGCCAGTTCTCTCGCGAGCCCTTTCAACAGCTCTTTCAACTTCATCGGAACCCGGTGACTTAGATTCCTTTAGCCCCAAAAGTTCATTGAGGACAGTAGTCTCGGTGAAATGAACAGCCTCGACTATTGTATCCATTTCGAAGCCATCGGTAGGGCAATCGTATCTCGTTTCCTTTGTGAAAACAGACCGGAAAAATTCCGAAAGATGATCAGCCTTCACACTGTCTTCAGTAAGGTCTATACCCTCGGCGGACCTCAGCAGGGGCCTCGGATCCTTGTTCTGTGTTTTCTGCCTGAGGTAATCGTAAAACAGTTTCGGGTTCACGGTTGCCCGGTTCAGAAGGTCCATATGGAAATCCTGTCTTGTTCTGACAATAAGACCCTCGACCCGCATTTAGAGATTCAGGAGATCCATCCGTAAGCGATTTTTCTACAATCTGCGCTTTTTGTTTACTTCGATTTTTAAGGCCTGCGTAAGCCATCGCGGTCTGTTCGTTAACCTATTTCTCAAAATCGGACAGGGATTTTCGATGAGCCTGTGCAGTATGTCCCGAACGTTTCCCAGTCCTCGTTCATGTTTCCAACGAATAAAGGTTCCCACTGAGGGCGCGTGAGTTCGGCCTTCATTTCACCGAAATTGCCTTGCCATATATTCCTTCTGACTGTTGTGGGTTTTTCTGGTATATAAAATAGTGAGTACTCCCATCGCAGTACCACGTCGTCACTTTTACCTAGCGGCGGTAGACATGGCACTTCGTCGATGCTGTCCTGTGACTTCGTGAGAAATAGGTCCAGGCAATTGGCCTGTTGTCCTTCGCATACCCTTGTTGGAAAAGTGACGTGCTGTGTGAGAAGTAGCTTAAGCGTCGTGCTCAGAAGGCAACCGTCAAAGGCTAGATCAGCGCTATATGCGTAGGCCGAGCTCCAGTCGATATGAGTCACATTAAAGTTACCCATGATCAGGATATCCGACGGTGTAGCAATCTTTTTTAAGCTCCGCTAGCAGAAAAGCATCGCCTACGGGGTCTCTTCTCGGTGGATGATAGTGTTAGGACATCTAGACTTAATGAACCTGACACTTTTATGGATAGTCATGTCGCCTCGGAAGTAAACACCAGTTTAAAAGTTTTGTCTAAAACTGTAAGTTCGCTTTTCACCTAAGTGAGTACACCACCTCCTTGACGCTCTTTCCTGTCTTTTCTAAAAAGTTGGTAGCCAGTCATAGTTACCTCCCGGTCGTCCACATGTTGTGACAACCAAGTTTCTGTTAGGGACATTATATCAGGAGATGGATCGCTGATATGAATCTTAAGCTCGTCGAGCTTCGATAACATACTCTGTGCATTGGTGTACATGAATGTTAGTTTTCGGTTTGTCCGGGAAGTGCTTACGGTCGGGCGCAAGCCCCCGTTTACTGGGCCGAAAGCGTGGTAATCCGGAACGGGCCTCTCCAGGGGGAGAACAATGGACGATGGATCACATGGTTGTTGTAAATAACCAAATTTGTTTCCCCTTCACTGAACCACCGTCTCAGTTCGATGACAAGTTGATGGCGTTTTTTCCGCTCCGCAGGTGAGAAATCCTGTTGAAAAAAACTCCAGGGTTTGAGATTTTTAACTTAAAGCGCCTAGACAGAATGAGACTGGCTTCCTGGCTCCTGGTCAAGATAACTTTTAGGGGCCTAAGACGTGTTGATTCAGATTGGCTCTCGGGCCTTTTTCCCATACGGAGGGCTTTTTACAGTTTAATCGACGTATTTGGTTCCAGCATATTGTTCAACAGTTCTTGAAAGTGGTTCATGTCTTCGGAATATCGGTCTACTGGAGTTGTAGCTGTTGATTCAGGTAGTCCCTGTATTATGAAAATTTTTTCTGTCAGTGGCATTTTTTGTACCTACGACGCTGTCTTCCACTATCTGGTGGGAAGGTTTCACGTTGCGCACTGGTGATGATGAAGCAGATGCTGATTGGCTATGTGTTGGCTTTGATCCGGTTATTTTGGTTTCGGCGAAGTCCACGGCTTCGACGATTTTGAATCGCAGGTGGTAGTTCCGGTTGGGGAATCAATACCACTGCTTGTGCTTGGTGTGTGAATCTCATTATTTCCTGTGGTGGGCAAGGCAAGGGTCGAAGCCCCTTGTTCGAGCTTTTTTGAGGCATCTCTCGAAGTCGGTTGCCCATTAACGTTTTCTTTCTTGGTGTCAGATTTGCGTTTTGGAAGTTTTTTTGTTTAAGGTGGACTGTTTTGTCCTGTGCCATTGCTACTTGTTGTTCAGTAGCCGTAGCAGCTGTCGAAGTAGTTGTTGGGATACCCTTTGATCGAGTATTAATGGTTCTGTTCCTGGTAAGTCGATCGGTGGACTCTTGAGTGACATCTACTGCATTAGAGGTGCCTTTTAACGCAGTTTTTATTTCTTATCTTATCCTCGAGCTGGTTTAGCTTCATGGACAGTTTCTGACAGCCACCACAAATGGCAGTGCCGTCAATAGCGTGAATATTAATTTGAGAGAGCGCCCGCCGCCGTGATGAGGTGGTCGAGTGGTTAACGAGCGTCGCCATGGCGTTGGTGGTCGTACGCTCAATCCCGGCTTGTGGCATGACTTTTTGAATTCTTGTGTGGTGACTTACGAACTAACAAGAGGCTAGGTTTAGGTTACACTAACAGCGGTTTTACACAAGCTGTAGATAAATTATCTACTCCACCTTTTGTGCAAATTAATGAAAGCCCTGGGAACGTTCTTAACTACGTCAATTATATTCTACACTTTCACTCATTTGAGCTTTTACATCTGACAACTTACCCCACAAGCGATCTTGTATGTACGCATCACTTATATGTGATCGGGAAATATAAAGGAGCATGGACCTCTTCGCCGCAGGCTGCGCCAATTTATGATTAACAATCAGTACAGCCAAAACGGTTGTCATGCGCCAGTCGCCACCAAGCGCGGAATACAATGCTACTCGAATCAATGGCAACGGCACTCAACTCAAAATGTGGAAACCTTTGCTTATCTGAGAAGCGCGCTGTCACGCAACACGAGAATCGATGAAGAGGTTGCCCAACGGACCTCTAAAGCCAGGCAGGTCTTTGGCCGACTGCAGGCCTCCGTGTGGAATCGCCACGGTATTCACCTGACCACCAAACTGAATATGTACAGGGCCGGCGTATTGACGACACTCCTTTGCACAGCGGAAACCTGAAACGGCTTCTCAAACCAAGCCAGGAAGCTGAATCACTTCCATCTCAGGTGCCTCCGCAGAATACTGGGGCTGAGATGGAAAGACAGGATCCCGGACACGGAAGTCCTGGAGTGGACCGGAATCCTCAGCATCCACGCCATGCTGAGGCAAGTGCAACTGCGATGGAGCGGCCACCTGGTGAGAATGGACGACGAACACCTACCCAAACGAATTTTCTACGGAGATGTCGCTACGGGTGCTCGCCGATAGGGAGGAAAAAAAAACGACGCTACAAGGACACTTTGAAGAAATCTTTGAAGCAACTGCAAATCAACCTGGCGACCTGGGAGAACCTTCCCCAGGACAGACCGGCATGGAGAAGATAAGTGAAAACTGGTGCTGAAATCTATGAGGCCAACCGGATCGCCGCTGCTAAGGCCAAACGGGTGGCTAGCAAGTCAAAAGCACCGCGAATCAACACCGCCAATGCTCAAGCCCTGCCCACGTGCCTGTGCTGTCAGCGCACTTTCCGCGCGCGAATTGGCCTGGTCAGACATCTTCGAACTCAAGGCAACAACAATCCCACATCAAATTCTGCCACGCCTGCCTCAGACCCCACGACGACGACCACCCCAGCCACTGATAACAACTTTATAGATGCCCCACCACCCACGATCACCGACACCATCCTCCCTCCTCCACACCCTAAGCAGATTATAGTGACAAACACCAATCTCCCCACTCCCAACACCTACTACCTCCGACACCACCTCTGCCCCCAGTACCAGCGATGGGGACTCGGTACTAACCTATCCTCAATGCGATCGCAAATTCACCTCACATATCAGCCATGTCGGTCAATTGCGAATCCATCGCACAGAGACTGGCGAACTAGTGCCTAGAGAACAAACACACAACCGACACCGACTCCAATTCCCTCACTGCCAACGCACATTCACTCATCGCATGGGCCTGATTGGTCACATGTGCATCCACGAAAGCGGAATCCACCGCGATGCCAGCACATCTTGCGCATCCATCAACACTTCCCATATTCCACCCATGAGCTCAACTACCAGTAGCAGCAGCAGAGCCCCCCAGACTAAGCACTTCCCGACCTCTCTTGTCCTCATTGTCACCGCACATGCACATTACGCATCAGCCTGGTCGGTCACTTGCAAATCCATCGCACCGACGAACCAGTGCCAGGAGCACCAACATACACCCGCCGCACCCGACTCAACTGTCCGCACTGCCCTGACACATTCAAACACCGCATGGGACTATTAGGTCACATGCGTCTCCATGAAAACCTGCGGTAGAACACCACCGGCTGTACCACAACACTACATCTCTCCCCATCAGCCTCTGCACCTCACATGATCACACGCAAGACCACAAAAACATGCTCTCAGTCTGCATAGTTGATTGAGAGGCAATTATGATCCTCGGCTCCTTCTCCAAGTGGTGATCGGAGCTTGAGAATATCATGGGGCGATAAGCGCCGTGGGTTGGAAGGTTGCTAAATGACAATTACACTCAGACCTCGCAGTCAGTCCAATGTGTGTTGTGTGGAATGGCTGACTGGTGGTCCGAGAGTCAGGTTTCAATGAGTCCTTCTTAACGTGACCTCTGGCAATCTTTCAAATGTGAGATGTGAGTGTTCAACCTCCTGCTGTGTGAAATCCTGGTGCTTGTGTTTGGGGCCAGGTGGTGTACGTAGTACACGCAGACGAGGTCACCAGCAGCTGCACCCACTTCCGTATCAGACAACTGACCGGTTCGGACAGTGGTCTGATTGTGGGGGTGGGGAGAGAGTGAGGTCGAGAGCTCAGCGTATTTTCTTCACTAAAAACAATCTGACGCGCTTGAAACTATCACGGTTTGCTAAAAGCCGTGGCTTGGAAGGTTGCCAACTGACGGGAAAACTGGGACCGCGAGGTCAGCTCAATGTTTGTTTTGAGTGGATTGGCTGACTGGCGGACTAAGATTCAGGCTGCAATGGCTCCTTCTTAATGTGGCCTTTATGGCACTCCCACTCCGTGGGATTCGAGCCGTGTGGTGGTACGCCCAGGGGTGGTTCAGGCCGCGCCAGTCACTTGTGTCTTCTCCCGCCTCCGGTCTTCTTGACTCTGTCATCATACCGGGCTCAGTTGGGGGAGGAGTGGAGAGTGCGGTAGCTGCAGCACATGGCTACTATCACTTAAAACTAATCCGGGGCGCAAGTTACCGTCCCTGCACCACCCTTCTGTGGAGCATACAGCGGACATCGTCAGACGATGGTTGAAATGTCTTGTGTGTGTGTGTGTGTGTCAATTTCAACTTTTTTGGCCACTACAATAAGACAGAAACCTTTTTTTGCAGTAATTTTAAACAAATAATGCGAAAGGGTGCTGCACTTCTGTTTTAACAGTACGGTGAAATCAGCACAGAAGACCGTTGGTGTAACACAGTCGGCTTCTCATCTTTGGAAGCTAAAATAAACTCATCCGCAAATAAAATGGTGCAGCTAAAGAGAGGGATTCACAATAAGTACAGCGTCAGGGTCGAGAGTGAATTCTACTGAAATATATGGCTGGCCACTCTAGTTCGCCATCTGTAATGACGGCAACAGAGCAGATGAGGAAGGACAGACAGGTGAGTTAACCGGGGCAACGAAATTCAGCGTCATACAGTCGACCCAAAATGGGCACACTGCTTCGTCTCCAAGAACGAATCATCAAAAATCCGAAAGTGCGAATACTCATGAGCAAATAAAAGTAAAAAAGGAAGAGAGTGGACTGAAAGGCGCAGAGTGAAAATACAGAAATGCATGGAGAGCAGTGTCACAGTCTTTCCTTATCTTAGAGATGATAGGTCGAAACAAATTTTTACAATGGCGAAAGGCAAGGCATATTGTGATGGTGGTGGCGGCGGAGGCAAAAACGGCAGTGGTCTTATTGATAACCGGAAATGAGCCCCTGCTGATGCAAGGGAGAAGTGCCTTGTTGATTAGGGTTGCGCTGGCTCATCCCCATGGGTCAGATGAAGGTCATGGAAAACACGGAAGGCGAGGAAGTGAATGAAAGACGTTCACGGATGGCCACCATTTATGGACTGAGACAGGTTTCCCCGGGCAGCCGCAGTGGCTATAGAAGAATTTCGAGCCCAGAAGTTGTTTTGAATAGTGATGGCATCCACCACAGTGCTCAAGTGTTTTGTCGACGTTATTTCCGTGAACTGCTTTAGGCCGCTGTTGTATCTTCAAGGAAAGTTAAAGAGAAAATGAAGTATACATTATTATAGTTTCAAAGGAAGAGGGAAGATGAGCGCAGGGGAGAATTTCCGGAAGTACTCACTGAGACTTAACGAAAGGGGTTATACTCCGTGGTTAATACAGAGGAACAATGAACTTTAGGCGGCTACGCCACACATCGTCTCAATCTCGGGATCCCTCGGTCACTTCAAGCTGACGAAAATGAGGTTTAACGTCCAAATCACTAAGACAGTCCGAGATTCGGAAGCCACTGAAATGCCCAATGTTTAAAGAAAACTAACTGAAGTCTTTTGATGCCGCTCATGTGCGAGAGAAAACCTCACAGACCTAATGACATACAGTTAGTTGAAAAAGGTCTGCAGTGATGGGGGGGGGGGGCCTAAAATCAGAGCTAAGGAGAAAGCGGAAAAACTTACTTAAAAAATTTTTCCACCATTTTGTGGATGACTTTACGGGGGCCGCTACCGGAAATCAGATGAAGGTCCTCTGATTCAGGATCGAATGCATAAAGAGCTCGATACTGGCAACGTGAGTCGCGGAAAAGCACGATGAAGTGGGATCCGTCTACTGCTGCCAGTTCCTGCGAAGCAATGAGGGAAAAACAAGCAGAGTAGGCGCGGGCGACTAAGAGAAAAAAATGCGAATCTACCAATACCCAGATCTGCGTACGTCGGTGAAAGGGAAACGGGTACTGGCAAAACTCACCTGAAAGACAGAACACGGAAGAAGTGTCGAATCTTTATGGATCATGCAATTCCATTAGCTCAATCTCCTTATCCCAATTTCCCACGAAAAGAGGCAAACAAGTTAACAAAACCAGCAAGAATCGTTTTTCTCACAATTTCTTTAACGAGAATGGTACTCCAGAGCCTCCTCTTCATGAAGGGTACTTAACTATTTGTTACTTAAAATGCCTGCAAATAGATTATCACCAAGTGATCTGTTTGTGCATGTGCTCATGCATGTGCGCTAAGGTAACCACCAGAACCTACTGAGCTGCAGATATGTTGGATGAAGATGGGAGTCAGACCGGCCTATGGCAAGCATTTGTCAGACTGCTTTAAGTCCATGCGAGACCCTACGTGGTGTGGCAGCAACACGCCTTCGCGCATCGATCGTTAATTTAAGGGCTCCGACAGTCGACCGGTGCATGGGAGGGGTGAAGTGTGAGGAAGACGCTGTGAGATTCATCCTCACGGCGTATGAGGATGTCAAAAAGTATAGCAAACCTGAAACGCTTGAATGCATCACGACACGCCAAGAGTTGCGGCTTGGATGTTTGCCAACTGAAAGGATAAGTCGACCAGGCTCATAACGGATAGCCAGGCTGCAATGGCTCTTTCCCAACGTGGCCTTTATGGCAACCTCCCACATGTGAGATCCGGGCGGTGCTTACGAAATTCTGGCATGTTTAGTGGGTATCGCGAGCTGTGTGTCACGCGGAGACAGGCTGTTTAGACAGATGAACGATGCCGACAAAGACAAGCGAGACAGGTGGTGTCCACCCGAGGCTCGAAGCCGCAACCTGTTCTAACGTTCTAACCATTAAGCCACGAGCTCGTTGTTTTGCCGGTTTAGATCGGGAATCTTGACCGCATTCGTTGATGAACGCTCACCGATCGTTAACGGAACTCACTCGTTCCGATCAGTCTTAGGTCTTACTCTCGAACTCCACCAGCAACCGCACAGCGGCCAGTAGTAGTAAAGGCAGATTAACAATGCCGGCAAAGACAAGGGAGACGGGAATGACCATTTACGGCGCATTAGCTGTCATCAGCCAGTCATAACCAACCCCGATTGATGCCCTATCCGAGGCTGTTGAATTTCTTCGGCCATTGCAGCCGCATCCACCTCGTGTTGTTTCGACATTGGTTTGCTATCAGAGCCCAGTGACACGGTTGAAGTCGATTCCGCACAAGTCTCCTTCTATAGAAACAGGTTCATGCGCAAATCATTGTTGGGCGCTTCTTAAAGGGAGAAGGCGGTGATCTGTCGTGTCTGCTTTGTTGAAGGTCGGCGAGGCTTACTTTCCAAACAGACATCGTAGGAGACCAGCGTTATAAAGTATAAACGCGTACGATCACGAATTGACAGGCAGTGTCCCCATTTTGATATCGATGGGTTTGCTTTCGCAAAATACATCCCGACAACATATATGCCAGCAAACAATTAGTAAAAACAGGAAGCCATAAATTATCTAATCAAGGTTAACGAAGAAGGTTTAACAGGACATCCAGATTTACGCCATGTTGGCAGGACGTGAACAATTTGTCCGGTAACTGGCCATAGTCAGTAACTTCGGAAAAAATAATGACTTTAAGAACCTGAAACCACCAACAGCCCAGAGGCGTGACCGGTAGAACACTAACCTGGAGTGTAGTTTTCTTGATGGATTCATTGACTGTGCCGGCGAGGCAGCAGTGGCTGATAGCATTTACAATCACTGCTCTGTTTGATTTTGGTTTTGGTTTTGCGTAGAGCCGTGTCTGGGGCAGACCAGCGACAGGCAGACCGGGGCCGCTGTATGCGCTGTCTTCACCACTTGTTAGCCGGTGTAGAGCTAAAAAGAAGATAGACGACAAAAGATAGCGCTGATTGGTTACTTGACGCATCATATTTTATTCAGGTATCTTATGAAGACACACACGATAGTTCAACCGTCGATTTCGACGATGTCCACCATATGCTCCGCGGAAGGGTGGTTTAGGGACGGTGACTTGCGCGTGATTTAGTTTAAAGTGACATTAGACTTGCGCTGTATCTACCGCACTCTCTCCTCTCCCACCTGAGGCCGGTATCATGACAGAGTCAAAAAGACCGGACGTGTGAGAGGGCGTAAGTGGCCGGCGCGGCCGGGGCCGCACCTTGGCGAACCACCACACCTGGCTTGGATCCCACGGAGTGGGAGTGCCATAAAGGCCACATTAAGAAGGAGCCATTGCAGCCTGACCCTCAGTCCACCAGTCAGCCACTCCACACAAAACACTCATTGGGCTGACCATGCGGTCCGAGTTATCCCGTTAGCTGGCTACCTTCCAAGCCGCGGCTTTTAGCGCATCGTGGTAGTTTCAAGCGCGTCAGATTATTTATAGTGAAGAAAATGCGCTGAGATGTCCACCTCCACAATCAGACCAGCGTCTGAGCCGGCCAGTTGTCTGATGCGGAAGTGGTCGCAGCTGCTGGTGACCTCGTCTAAGTGTACTACGTACACTACCTGGCCCCCAAACACAAGCACCGGGATTTTACACAACAGAGGGTTGAACGGCTTACATATCACATGTGTGAGATAGTCGGACGATGTCCACCATATGCTCCACACCATGATGGTGCATGGACAGTGAATTGCGCGTGGATTAGTTTAAATTGATAGTAACCTTGCGCTGCAGCTACCCCACTCTCTCATCCTCCCCCACCTGAGCCCGGTGTCAAGACAGAGTCAAGAAGACCGGAGATGGGAGAGGGTGTAGGTAGCTGGCACAGGCGTGCCACCCTCCCCCTCCCCTCATGTTCAGCATTTTTTATGGAAGAGCAACCCTAATAACGCCTGCCGTGCCCTGAATTGGCCCACGTGTAGGTCCAACGCATCTACCTTGTGGCCCGTTTGAGGGATACACACCCACACACTATATATACATATATACTCTAGGGCAATCGAGCACAGGTGGATGATGTTTCCTACATAATTAAACTGCGAGTGGCGAACCAGTTGAAGTCTCCGAGAAAGTCCTCACACTTAAGTGCCGAATTGAGACTTGAAAGGAAAGTAAAACGTCAGCTACACCCAAATCGGCGTCCTTAAATCCTTGAAAGACAGCAGCAGGGAGAATAGGCGGGTGCGACAGATCTCTCCCCATCATAATTGCATGGCGGTTTCAGCACAATGGCATAGGCTTATAGAGCAAGACCAAATGACCAATCCATGGTCATTCATTTAGTGCTGATGAAGAAATATCCATAATACCATTGCTTTTCACAAGGGTAAGTTTCCGAAGACGTAAGTTACACAATCAAACCAGCGGGAGCCGGCATTACACAAAGAAATGAAGCAATACCAGGATGATAAACGATTATGCTTTATGCAAACAGTGGGAACCACTTAATGAATAAGATCCAACTTATAAGATAGCCGAATAGTTCAGAACGAGGATACAAAAAGATGTTACACAGTCGCAGGCACCCAGGCCTGAGTTTCGTGATCTGTGAAAACGCCGATAGCATTGGCCATATGACTAATAATGCCTACGCGGAAAAGATCGACCAAGCAAACCGCACTATATCTGCTCACCAGACATTAAAAGTGAACACCCAATGCAAGCGTTGACTGGGTTGTCTTGTGTCCAAAAAGTGACACTGATGATGCACACAGTTCTGAAACCGTGGTTGTAGCATTTATTAATATTAGTGGGGTACTTTATGAGATAATTTTTTTGACATGACTTGCCAACCGAGGCATTTTCGTGAGAACGGCATTACATGAATGCCCTAGTGGTCTGCGTTGGAGGATTCAGAACACTCGATTGCGGGATAGAGGCCGCAGTATGCTTGGGGACCCTCCACTTATTGGCCACCTCATGGACAGAGTTCAAGCAAATAAGACCTGCTGCCTTAATCATTCGTGGTTCTTCCGATTAAGCGAGGACAAGTTGCTTACGCATTAACGCGCTAAACAGCCTTTTCGAATGGCCGCCATCACAAGTTCCTTACAAAATAGGAAATATGTGACGGAAATTTACTCACGGAAAAGCTAAGGAGGGGCGTGTTCATCAAATGGTGTTCCACCCCTATTCATAAAGAGAAAAAAAAACTTGGATCGGTCAGGTCAGCGATGGAGGAGGCTGTAGGGTCTCGAGGTCATATGAATTTCCTCCCTTTACAAAAATCATTTTCGAAATTTCTATTTCTTGACAGGCGATGTGAGTCGAAGCTGTATTCTGGAAGACCCCTATCACTGGGATGATAATCAACGGCCAAGTGTTGGCTTTCCGCCGAGGTATTTTCTGGAAATTTCGTCCACTTATTGTGTCAATACTTAAACAGACCGGAGTAGCTAAGTCCAAGGATAAGCGCATGCTGGATACATTTGACGACAAGTTTCTCGCCTGCGCTCTTCATAAAGCAGTCAAATTGACACGATTGGTTTACCGGTAAACGCCATAGGAAGGTCAGAAGTGAAATCTCCAACAGCTCATATCGATTCGATTAGTGAAAAAAACGCGGGTCAAAAATTATTTTCATCATTATCATTTGAGTGCCCCTAACAATACCCTTAGAGAGTTCAGGTGCAATCCAACTAGAGGCAGATTGATTAATTCTCTGACCCTTTACTAGGAGAAATCCTATAAATCCTCCTGGTGTTCGGACAAGTTTGATGAAGTAGACAGCTGCTAACGCATAACAATGTATAAAACATGTTTTCTCTCAGCAAAAGTACGGCTTGCCCAAACTTCACGTTAAGTCAGCTTTCAACTGGAATAAAGTTTACTTTGACATCCTGGAACCACGGTCTGCAATATCACCGAAGATCACAGCTTCGGTGAGTGTCCAGTCCACTTCATAGAAAGGAGCAAATCACGTATGTATAATTTCCCTCGGAAACAGTATCGAAATTAATGACGATTAATGACCATTTTATGTTAAGCAACTGATGATATACATAAATTAGCCTTCACTGTCTGATCTCTAAAATAGTCCGATGACCTCATCCCTATGTTCATCACTTAATTTACGTTCGTTAACAGCACTTCGGTGATGATCCAGGTGACCCCCGCGATGCCCCCCCCCCGTTGGACCCCCAAAAGGGCGACAGTTTTTCCCCCCTAAAAATCACAAGCAGTTCTTTCATTGCCTGCTCTTTTCCAATTATGTTCCACCCAGTTGGCTCACATAAATTGGCCTCGCCGACTAACCGAGATACTATTTTTCGATACCACAACACGCATGTACAAAAAGAGAATTCAAAGGTAACTCACCTACATCTCCCTCAAATATACTGACACTGATACTGACGTTGGTTGGTTATTCGGCTTTTGGCCCTTCAATTGGTGAATTAGGCGGCTTCGTTACCCGGAGGGAATTCTTGTATACGCCAGACTTCTTACATGAACAAACTTCAATCATGAGGAATTACTAATGCCTTTCCCTGCCGCACACAGCAGAAGACAAAATACGCCGGTAAGGCACAACCTTAACATGGTTGCAATAGCAGTCAGCCTAAAATCAGTCATCTGGTGTCCTAGAAGTTCACGCTGCCACTTACATGAGAGGCTACGACCAGCAGAGAGCTTGCCGATGGATTGGCGCGAAGAGGACCGGTGGCGCGGAGTAGTGGCGAATTTGTGTTCCGTATCCTCCGTCTCCAGTTCACTGCCCTCAGTTTCCCCACTGCCGGATGCACCGTTCGGCAAGCGTCGAGAACCATTGGTCGAAGTCACCCTGCTGCCGGCCTGTGAACTGGACACAGAACATGCGGCTTTGCCACGCTGGGCCGCAGAGGACGAGCTCCAGCGCGAGGTGTGGCTCGTGGCGGCAGATGGGTTACGGTTGGAGGCGACCGCTGGCTTCTTCACACCGACTGCAGATGGTGGACGGGATGCCTCCACAACTGTGGCTGCGGGTTGGCTGTCAAATGTGGTGGTGTGCACTGGGAAAAGCGACTCCGCGGGCTGAGTATTCTGAAAGCAAAGAGAAGAAAAGTTGTACATACGATCTACCCTTGGGAAACATGCCGTTTCCAAACTACGACAGTTTAACGTGGTCTTCATTACTTATCTGTCCATTGCTTATGTAGGCTTGTTTAAGGCAGACAGATTACACAACGAGGTCCCAGCACATGTCGGAAGAATCGGTACCAACAAGACGACTGCTCGCAACGACGGAAGAGTAGCCGTCTCGAGTTGAACAGTTATAAAAAGTCAAATTGCAAAGGATAGTCCAAACGCCCACTGCGTGCTCCACGGAATGAGCAAACGGCACGCACGACCTGCGCCTAAAGTAGTTCATAGTCGGAAAAACATGCACAGCTTTTACCGCATCATCTCCTTTTGCTCCGACGGCAAGAAAAGGGCAAGATGACCAAAGATGGGTGTGAACGCAGTGGTTATATAATTTTTTTGTCTACGCCTGCCACTCGACCTGCTCCCCAAAGAATTGGCCAGGTGGTGGATGCTCAGACTCCAAATGCGTTAAGGTGTCGCACGGGTGGACCGAGATAGCCCGCCAATCGTAAACCTTTGAGGTAACAACTCGTAGCGAAAGCCTATTAGCGTTATTTTAGCAACAAGTGGGTTTATGTACCGTTTGCTCCAGCGCAGACCTGTGTGCTGATCAACTTCTTAACAGACACTCCTTGTCAAACGAAGTAACCTGAGTGATGGCATGTGTCAGTTGGTAAAGTGCGATGCAGTTGAGATGGAATCAAATTTCAAAAACTGAAGTAGATGGCGAGACGGGGGCTAGGATGAGTTAATTGTGGGCGAACGGTTGAACGGCGAGTTCATAGGAAAATGTACTGCACGGCGTTATTGTGAGCTAGTTTGTGCAAAGGTGGGCGACGTTCGGTGTGGGTTCCAAGATTTCAGCACCGATCCCTGACCTTGGAACCTTGAAATCACCTGAAATCCGCATCTATTAGCAGAGATTAAGGTGGTAATGGTAGCTCATTAAATATAAGTCTAAATTCTGCAATTCGTTCTAAGATAACTTATCACAATATAAAGGTATTTCAGTCAAATCAGAGTGATGGCTTGTGAATGAGCTTTTTTCTTGCCGTCTGAAAAAGGTACCATCTGTAAGAAGGACTATTTAAGCAATATAATTTTTCGTAGATTATTCTTTCTTTCTTGCACGATTTTGGTAGTAGATTAGGTCTGCTTCAAAGTTTATATTTGAAAAACGGGTATCTATCGGTTTTTAAATTGTTTTTTTTTCACTTCACGATTAAGCTTACATGCAGGATTTCCAAATTAGAAGCTGTATACATTCCGTCTAACGAAAAGCACACATTTATTTAGGGTGTTAAGAAGACATAACATGGTGCTCATTGAACTTTGCAATGCATGTGAGTCATGTTGCGTCTTTTACAAGCAGCATTAATAGGGACAGATGCGATGATTTAGACAGTTAACGGTCTTGAAAAATCTCATAATAAGACAAAGTTTGCTCAAAACCTAATGATATCCTTTCTTGGAAGTATAAAATTTGAGAAAAAGGTTATTTGCTGTCAAATTTGTACACGAAACAATAGTTTGGTGTATACTTCCTTTAAAATATACTTTAATTTGTGAGACAAACACAATCAATTGGAAAATTTCTAACTGATTGATAAGTATTTTTTACAGGGCGCAGTTTTTGGAGGCGACGGAAAAGCAGCTTGTTCAAAAGCCGGCTACCTAAAGTGCCTGAATTATCGTATGATTCTGCTGCACGATGGTTTATAGAACATCCTTACTCAAGTATTCTTTTCGAATCGAAAAAAACTTTCCTGATATTTGGTTAGCATTTTCTGGAAAAGCACATCCTCTGTGGTGTCTGACAGTCATTTGTGTTAACTCGGCCCGAGTTGCAGGCAGAAAAGGGAGCATGCACACAGCCAATTCCTTTTGGGACGGAACCGTGAATAACTTAAACCCTTGGGATTTGGGACATATAGAGTACCGAAAGCTGAAACGCCGCGTTAAAACTTCAAAATATGTTCCTCTTCCTCTCGGTAAATAAAACCTGCTAAAAAATCAAGTCCGGAAGGTGGGTTGTCCCGAATTCGATGAGGGTCACATTCTATTTTCCATGGGAAAACTTTTGTATGTTACAAATGCCGTAAGGTCCGTAAAACGGACATCTGGCTGACACCGAGAAGCTCATCGAACAACTGGCTGGACGAGTTCCTGAATTTACACTCAAAGAAAAAAATAAGTTGTCCGCGTGCGATAGCTATAAGTTGAGACCACTACGGATCCGTTTTTGGTTAACCACTCTATCGCCATTGGGGAATCAGCTTGTGGGATTCAACTACACGACGTCCTACGCAGCTTTCTGAATCCAACAGTACCAGCAGATGTGCTTGCTTCCTTTATAAAGGAGGCAATGCTTACACTGTGCCAGTGCACAAAGAGGCTGTGAGAGGGTGGAGGCGATGAGAATAAAGTCACAATTTAACTTTTTAATCTCACTAAATTGGCGTAAATCAACCGGAGAATTGAGCTCTATATGCTAAGTTAAAAAGTTGCTATGAATATTCGAGCCGAAATCCATAAGCTACGACAGCATAACTGCGCCACAGTCATGAACTGCCAACAGGCAGCCAGTAGTATGTAAATAGTATAGGGCTTACCATACCAACTAAGTAAGAGCCCAATGTCAGCTTTTTAAACCGCATCAAATATTAACCGCAAAAGCGTTCGAAATGAAGTTTTATAGGCTTTTATCTAGTACCTGCGCTGTCAATATGGTGAATCATAGAGTATATGTAACAATTTCTGTACGTTAGTGATTTAGGAATGTTACGTGGGTATCCAGTAATAGCTGATGAAGTTCGGTTCGAATGTTCATATGCACATTTGGAGTGAGCCTCCGAAGCTTCACTCTCGATGCTTTAACACAATTTAGCGGGTAATTTCTGAGGAGCTAACAAGCTGACATTTCCAATCTGGAATATCTACCAGAAAGAACACGGGGAAGGCTGGGTTTACACTGGTGAGCCGAATACCTCGCAGTTGTGCCCTGTAGCGGCAAAGAATCACAAAAACACATGTCTGCACTTCAGCTAGTACCTGAGCTGTTAGTATAGTAAATCCTGCAACATAAAGTCTAAATGCACTTTCTCTAACGTGCAAAAAGACGAACGTCTTTATGCGTTCACCAGCCGGTTAAACTACATCAGCCTCCTGTTGTGCTTTGGAGTTCGAGTTATAGTCTCGCAGGGAGTCGCGAAACAAAATGGCCATTCCAGTCTTCTGATCTTTGTCGGCAATCTCCTTGGCCATTATTACTTAAATGCACCCATCGATTGGAGACGGTAATAGAAACACCCGCCCCCTCGTTTCCCTGTGCCCTTGGGCTAAATTGCAGGGAGGGTAAATATTTTCGTGACCTAGCCTTAACACTAACCCCCCCACCCTTAACCCTAAACTTCATTTTCCTACATTTTAGCGTAGTCACGCGCATTAAGGGCGAATCCTGTTCCCATGCTCTATCGTGGGAGCCCTGGGAATAATCGCCACCATCGTCCTCTGAACATACGAAAATGACTGGTAACTTTAAGCCCCGTCCGATAAATAAAAAAACGGGGTCCACAACTCGATACGCTATGCTCCACCAATGACAGAACCAGCAAGCTTCGCTTTTTCTGACTATAGGGGTATACACGGTGACTAATAGCGGTCACCAGCCAATGAGTAAGCGAGAGCGAGGGCGTCAGTACTTGGAGCTGAGTCATAGATGCAGCGGGCGCAGACGTAGTAGACAGCTGATTGACTGAAGGTCGGCGTTTATACACACCGTGACATTTCGACTGTCGATTTCGACGAGGTCCAGCGTGTCCCAGCACAGTACGGGCCGCAGAGACAGTGAATGACGCGTAAATTATAGTGAGAGTAGACTTGCGCTGCACCTACCGCACTCTCTCCCCACCTAGGCCGGTGTTATGACCAACTCAAACAGACTGGAGGCAGGAAAAGGTGCAGGTGAAAACCCGCACCTAAGCGTGCCGCCACACCGGTTCGGATCACACTGAGTAGGAGTGCCATATAGGCCACATTAAATAGCCGTTGCAGGCCGACTCTCAATTCACCAGTCGGCTGCTCGCACAGGCACACTGGGTTGACTGCCAGGCCCAAGTTATCGCATCGAGTGTCAACCTTCCAATCACCGGTGGTTAGTGCGCTCCGGTGGTCTTAGGCGTGTCAGATTGTTCGGGAAATAATTTCTGAAATTATTAAGTCCAGGACATAGAGTCAGGTGATCTGGACATGACTTTTTAGGGTCAGACCTGAAAGTTCAATGAACATTTGGGTCGAAGACAATCAACCACTGTGGAATAGCCACGTAATGCCTATTCTACAAACAAGAAGTATGGCTCTTATATGACATATACGTTATACCGTACTTCCGCCATAGGTACTAGCTAAAAGCGCAGATACGTGTTTCGCCGAGGTTTCCGCTGCTGCATGACGCAGCAAAGAGGGGTTCGGTTGCTCAGTGGGTACCCTAGCGTTCTCTGTGCGGTTTCTGGCATACGGAGTGTTTATAGTGAGAAATATGCGCTGAGGGTCGACCACATTCCCTCTGCTCCTGGCACTGGTTCGCCAGTCGGTGTCCGACCGCCCGCGTTCCCGTGCATCGCGGTGGAGGGTGGAAATAGGCTAGTGTGTGGAGGGGGGAGGAGGGGGTCGAGAAATAAAAAAGGCATTTAAGTAGGCGATGCTGCAAAATATCAAGCGCCTGTCTGCACGCACACACTATTTCGCACCGAAGAGATGAGAAGAGAGTGTGACAATCCCTGCTGGAGATGGAATCCACGCATTTTACAATCCACAATCCAGTAAGTCATAGCAGGGCTCGTTTGAACAGTAGTAGTCGTAGTTTACTAGTGGTTTTCATGCTCTTTTCAAAATCCTTTTTCATGCTCATCGCCACAACTCCAAGGAAAACAGAATGGGAAAGAAAACACAGAGGCGAAATTAACCTGCATGATTTATCATACTAAAAGCACAGACACATATGTTGTCGACTCATCAATGGGTATCCCAGTGTTCTCATATGCCTTCCGGAAGAAACCCCAATTTTGAAATTTCGGTATTTTTTTCTCAGGAATTAATCGGTAACTTGGAGTAATCAGACGCCATTAGAGACTCTACTTAACCAGTCATGATGCTCGACCGTTGTGGATAAATAAACGTTTCTAACAGCGGGAGGCAGTATATTTAGTCCCCGGTGTCCTGCAAAGTCCGCTCAGTTGGCTCTCAGGCGGTATTGTTCTCCCTCGCGAACCCGTCTATTGACGCTTTGTTCGACCGCCTCCGCCGGCTGGTTAAGAGCCCTCGGAAGCGAGTGAGTCGAGTTCAGTTGATGACTGTCTTGTATCGCTAGGCACGGGGAAGCTTCGTACAGGTGACCAATGGGCATCATCAGAAGGTACTCTGATCTCGACAATGTGGGTAGGAGTACGCCAGCAGTGAACAATGACCTTTCGGCTCAGCTTGGGAAGATATGATGAGAACCGTAAAAAAAGAGCTAACCGATGATGGATCAGGTGATTTTTCCTCCTCGTGACGAAGATCCAGCTCCTGGCGGTGCGAAATCTCCCCGATAACTTGGGCCTCCACTTTGGCGTGACGGGCACGTAGGGTCTTCTCCGTGTTCTGACGGCGTTCCGCGGCGATGCGAGCTTCAATTCGCTCACGAGCCCGTCGCAGACGCTAGAAGCCAGATCGGATATGGAGGTGGAGAGGCACAAAGACGACAAAAACATGCATTAGTACAAATTACTTGCACATGAACACACAGTGGTAATCAACATCTGCCATTCCTAATGTCTAGTACCTGCAGATTCTCACGATGAACACGAATAAAATAATCCTGTAAACTTGTTAGCCCGACAAACCCGGAGTGATTATGTTTGTCACGCAAAAATGCATCATAAACGATAAAATAGGTTCTAAATGCAAAGACGTTATACCGCACTTCTGACATAGGTACTAGCTAAAAGCCCATACACGTGTTTCACCGATGTTTCTGCTGCTAGAACCTATGTCGGAAGTACGGTATAACGTCTTTGCCATATAATATTCATAGTAATTGTAGTACTACTTGTTTGTAGAATGGGCATTACACGGTTGTTTCACAGTGGTTGATTGTCTTCGATTCAAATGTTCATTGAAATTTCGGGTCTGGCCCTGCACTTAATAATTTCAGAAATTATTTCCTTGAAGGTTCTCAGGGCTTATCAAATCCGGTCGCCATCCTTTCCTTCTCCTCTCACTGTTGGACATTATTAGTGTTTCACCCCAACAAAATAGCCAATTCAAACCGAGTTTTGCTTTTCATGTCGTCGTCTACTGACATATTAATAGAAGGAAGGAATTGAATGTGTAAAAGGCTCATTCCGAAAATACCCAAATCTGTCTTTGTACCAGATATTGGACAATGGTATCAATAAACCCCGTTGGTCAAAGTCTTTCTATTGCAAGTCAAAAGCAGTAGTGGAGTTATTTCACGTAAACAATTACATAGCAGAGAGAAGGGATTGAGATATGCTAGCAGAATCACGACAGAAAGTCCGTTAAGAATTTTATTATGACTATGCATGCCGAGGGAAGGGGTCTGACTTGGGCATTCGCTTTCAATTTAAAGCTTTCAATCATCAGCTGCATCCTATCGCTGCGTAACAAAATAGCGAATGAGAGAATACAGGAAATTTGAATTCGTACAGAAAAATCGATGCAAAACAGCAAGGTCAGTGGTTAAGTGCCATAAGGCTTATCAATAAAAGTAGTAACTTCAAACATTATGAAAGTGATAAGCAGGGAAAGGGCAAAGTAAAGAGGAATGTGTAAATCAAGGAGCTAGAGGTTACCACGAAAGATGTAGGCTGACCACATGCTCCAAATCAGGTCCGGTTTTAACCGCAGAATATACAGTAGATTGCCTAACTCATGAAATGTCTATATCAGAATTTGAGGTAGGAGCAGGGCAGGCGTTTTAGGTGTTAGTTCTGTTTTTTGCACTAAATTGATGAACAAAAAGCTGTTTAATAATATAGAGATCACTTCAAGCTACAGGTCAAAACAGTTTGCTTTTATGCGCAGTACTATGAAGGAACATTAATATAAGCCAAAAAATTGGAATATATCATTTCGGAAAACGGAAAATTGTGTTTTGTATTCACCAAAATCAGGTGAATGAGTTTGAGAGCTTACATTGTTTTCGATAAAATGATGACGTATTTAGTTTAAAAAATCAAGTTTTGCAACGTTATGACGTTTTGTTCCAAAAAACGCTGTAATAAACTTTTTTGAATGTACTTTGTTTTACCACACCGATAGTTAGGACCTAAAACGCGCATATATACGAGATGCGATGATGCACCGCGACTTTTCGCAGTCACGGCGTACGCGAATCCTGAAAAGACAATTTTGGTCTGCAGTTGACTATAAATGAATAAGGAAACTTGAAACGGAAGGGGCAGAAAATTCACATTTTATCGTAAAAACTGAGTACATATTCGGCCACTCTCTTGTGTGTTTGAAAGCTTAGAACTAGACTGAGAAGTAGCAACGATATCGAAAAATGCTCCAATAGAAAGAGAAAAGAGAGTTCTTTAATTTTCAACAGAAATTGTATCGCTAATTTTCAGTGAAGCCGATAATTTGGTCAAACGATCCCAGTTTTTTCTTGACTTTCCTTTGAAAAAACATTAATTACGCAGACATTCGAGAGCGAAACATCTAATTAAAGCACTTTTTAAAAAGGTAACTTATTGTAGAACATTTTTAAACTAATTATAGGCATATATTTTCCCAGCTTGTGTTGTGGACGTTCATTTTTCATGGTAGCGAGTTTTCATGTTTGTGTGAGTCTACAAATATGACCCAGAAGGCTGTCTACATTAGAAAGAATGCCCAAAAAGTCACTGCTTCGGTAAATGCTTTTAAGAAATATGTTATTTTAAGTTTTTTCCTAAACACATCGAACGGAATGTACATTCATGGGCAGTCGACTGAAGACACTGAAAATCGTAAAGATTTCACCTCATTTTCAAAGACTATCTGCAACTCATCGTAATAGAAAATCCGAAATATTTATATAGAAATTTAAAAATATAATAGTCATGTTTATATACACCAAATGATACGTTTACGATTGCACCTGACGATTATATTTATTAGTCATCGACCGACCTGTGAACATGTAAGCTTATGAAATATTATATTCTTTTGACGTCCTTATCGGCGCAATGAAGCGAAAATCTGCTTGCCTTGGTCAAATTCATCTAAGACAATGTACAAACGAAAGAAAAACTATCAATTCTTGTGAAACGGTGTTGGAATATACAATTTTATGTTAGGCTGCTTTATGACGGCCATACTTTACGCTGCGCTTAATGTAGAGAAATATGTATGTGCAAAACTCTGAAAAAGACTATTTTCAAAAATAGTTTGGCTTTTTCTGCTTTATTCACTCTTTTTATTTCATGGACAGGTTTCCTATACACTTACAACTTCAGTTTACTCAACTAGGTCAATTTTTCACACTTTCGAAGTCCGTACCTATTCTAAAAAAATTAGCATTTCTAAATAATGTAATGTTAATTTTTAAAACAACAAAAAATCATATATTTCCTTACGATCGGTTCTTTATTGATGTAAAATTTTGGTGGACGCAGTGTGCACTTATTTCGCGAAACGGGCCATAACTCAGGAAATCCATCAGATTTCATGAGTTAGCACACCTACTGTAGACCGTTTTCAGATAGCGCAATTTACGAGATGATTGTGCCCGAAAGAGTACTCGGAACGATGTCTTAGGGTCAACGGAGTGACCAGCAGAACGCGTTATTTCGTTTTTCTGCTCACGGGCAGGTGCTCAATTTTTTGGATCCAAAAAGTCCTACTCTACTCGCTTACCATAAATTAGTCGCTAAACATGAAACACCAGTCACTGCAGTCAGGCAGAATGCAATCATGCACGCAGATCTAGCAGATAAAAATTTTGGTGCGCTATACATCAAGAAGCGCTAAACAGTGATCAACGTATGGTTTCATATGGAAATAAATAGCTGACAGGATCTGCACCAAAAAAAGTCTCAAGGTAATATGCATGCCTGGATACGATGCCCGTCGATTGAGGATCTCGAAGGAATCTGCGGCAATCTTCCTGGTAAAAACAGCCCTCAAACGATTATTTTCAATGGCTACACAGATAGAAGTAAGTTTGCTAGAAAGACTAGATAAAAGTCCCCTAAAATATTGTTTTTTTTGGAGCCGCTGCCTTCTTGAAGTGCATTATAGCTGATTACTAGCAATTTCGGCAGCGTAAACATATACATATCCTACATTTTTAAAAGTTTATAAGATCGGCAAACCAATTGGCGTAGATGTGCTCTGAAAACAAATTTCTGATGCACTTCGGTAATGGTTCCCAGTAATCGCACGCCAGCTTGTCTCCTGGGTCATTTGACGAAAAAAATATTCAGAAACTTAACAACCGGTGCACAATCAGCACCTGTTACTAAAAATCGACCCCGCGGCCCAAATCGTCTCCTGAATTCAAGGTTTCTCTTCATGATTTCATTAAAAGGCTACATAACACTCGTTAAATACTGGTCTATATCAGGAGAAAGAAAGAATTTCGCAAGCAGTCTTAAGAAACCACAAGCTTTGCACTGCATGGCTATAATTTAAGACCTAAAGATGGATCAGTCACTACCTACGTGTGAAATGACAGTAAGAAGATCGACAGGAGTTATTATTGAGTATAATAAAGAAATACGATGACTTGCGCATTGGCTGTACTGACACCAAAATGCGGGGCTTTTCTCCCGACAACACCAGCGGCTAGGTCAGGTCGGGCATATTAGCACGTCCATAATAGGTTTCCATGTGGTATGTCAAACGAAGAAGAGGCGTTCACCGTAGTTTTTTCGGATAAATGAGTGCGATCACTCAAAAATAATGGCGGAGCATTCCACACGTGAAGAGGAAGCTCCGCTCATGCCGCTCAGGGCAGTTGCTCACATGTCTGATTAAACAACACATCAGAGAGCAATACAGACAAAAGCTGGCGTCCATTACCAGGGGAAGTCGGTCACTGCCTGCCGACCTCATTGCAACTGTGGAGAGTGCAATTGTGTCTGAGAAACCGGTCGAAGGCTGGAAACGCGAGTGCCCGTTGGAAGGTTGGACGCAAAGTCGGAGGTAGCGACCCATGCCGCGCAGGCGGAACACATCTTCTATTTCGACGGCATCAGGATTGAGCCGAGGTGATGATCACGATTCAAGGCGCAAGGTGCAAGAAGCCTGAATGTTCGTCAGATAAAATTGCTTGCCTCTATCGGCATTTACAAACCACTTTGTCACTAAATGCGCGAAACAATCGGGGTCGCTAATCATGGACGGGGGTGACCGAGGCAACTCAGGCATCAGGAGAGCAGAGCATCAAGCAACTCAGGCATCGGTAAGCTCCAGTCTCTGAAGATGGGTAGCCGGAACCGGTGCTTTGAACTGCTCTTGCGAAACGCCTATTCTCGCGGTAACAGACGACATTGTGGCACCAATTCGTCACCTAATTTATGCATGAACACCCGAGACTGGTTGGTTTCGCTAATGCGTCAGTGCTACACTAATTCTGATGGTGAGCAAGAAGACCCGGTCGTGGCACAGCTTGGCTGAAGGTAGGCAAACTAATGAACGTGGCAAATGTAAAGCCATGCTACACGACGCTGGACTCACCTCTGATTGTGGGTCCTCGAAGGCGATGAAGAGCTGCTCTGGGGCCCTCTGACTTTCAGGAATGGGCGTGGTCTCCTTCGAGTCAGAAGAATTCGAGGCAGCCTCCCGAGCCTCTGTGAACTGTTCAGCTGCGAGGAGACTGGTCGGAGCAGTCTGGACCCCGTTCTGTACAGCAGCATTGGAGAGGTTAAAGGCCGAGAGAGGCTGTGGAGGGAAATTGCGAGAATTATCACTTAAATCCTCAAAGGCGACATACAAAAAATAAATAAACATTAAATCATACCTCACAACTAAGCGCTCAAATTAGCGGTTTGGTACGGGAATAGGTAATCCGCCACATAACCCGCGGTCAAGCGTCAAATGCCAAGGCAGTTCTATGCTTTACACCATTCCAGTTGACATTTCGCGCAAGGTCACCTGTAAAATGGGCGGGGGTACCCATTTTTGGACCTTAACCCCTTAAAAAAACAGAGGGCTGAATTAGGCGGAGCAGCGAAATTTCCTCTTTCATGTTGGGCAGCTGGAGAGCGTTTTGGAAGTGTCCGCGATCCCAGTGAAGGCCTCACCTGCTCCTCCGTTTAACCGTAAACAGCAACAGCGACGTCAAGCGCAACAGCCTCGCGTGCCTTACGTGTCCGCGAGCTGCTGCAGTTGTCTGTCCGGTTTACTCCGAAGTGGCAGATCAGCAACACGATTGGTTGGGCATTTCAGCCCTCCGCAATGTGTACACAAGTCCGCTGCGACAGGTTTAGAATGAAACAGTACCCTCTTTGATGCACTTCAGTCCCAATAGACACAGCTTTGAAACAGCAATCAGAGGAATGCCAGGAGATTCATGTTGTGAGCCGAATATTGGTTCCAAGGGTGCTTGTGCAGAAAAAATCCTCTTTTCTCCCCATTTCTATGCATGGCGTATACCCAAATATTAAAATTATATGGCGTTCATAACCACTGCTCACTAAGGTTCAAGTCCCAGGAAATTGCACGAACAAAGGAGAAATCTGTTCGAGCACCGGAACCATTTGGTTATTATTTTGAGCTTTCAAAATCCTGTAGGAGTCGATCGTCAGAGATAACAGCAACAACAAAAGGCAACCCTTAAAGGGGGTAAAAACCAATCAATGATTCCTGACGCAAGTCTGGACGTGAGTGCGCAGGGCTCTGTACGCCGGCGCCAAGTCGAAACATCGATTGATTGAGTTCCCATCCGTGGATAAAATTCAAGCGATTCTCGGCTCGTCTTGTCTCCGGCGTGGGCGATTATCTTGACAGCTGTGAAGTTGAACTCATGGTCCGATAATTCGTCGCCCCGTCGCACCGCAAACTTATGTTCACGTATGCGCAATCCCAGCATGTGGTCAGTCTGGCCTGTGTAATTACAAGCACAGTTCAGGCATGGAATGTGGGACACTACCCCAGATTGCTCTTCGGGGTTTAGCCGATCTTTGATTTTAATAACCCTGCTGCGGATGATAACTTTGGGCCGGTGTGCAACGCCAACAACTAGTCCGGCAACAATGGGCTCCGTCCCTTTTGAAACGTCCTTGAGTTATGGCAGAGCATACCGTATCCTTGGTTGTTTTTGAATGGGTCCTCCGAGGCCGAACGCGTAGATATCCCCTTAGATAGCCATTATGCATAAATTTGTCACCAAACTTTTGGCCTCGCACACTTTTTCCTTCGGCTTGCTGCAATGATTCTAAATCCATTTGAAGAGCGTTCTCAGGCAGCTTCGTTTGTGAGCCACCGGGTGGTTGCTGTGAAAGCTGAGGAGTTGTGTGGTATTTGTTGCCCTCCTATAAACGGTCATCTCAATTTCGCCGTTGGAATTTCGCTTGGGCAAGGACAGCAAAGACAGGTAACCATTTCTGTTACTTGACGCCAGGTGGACATGAAAATGCGGCGTACTGGGCTGATCTACTGTGGACAAGTCCTAGGAGGCACGCGCACCCGACACGGGACAGACAGGAAAGTAGGCATACTCAGGACAAATCGAGTTAATAATTCAAGGCAGACAGTGCCGTTATGAGAAATTACGATGTTCTTGACCTCTAGGGGAAGTATATAACTGGTCAGCTCAAAGTAAGCAGCCTCATCGCGTTGGTTAGGTAACCGTCGAGGTCAAGGCTGTGGGCGCGGAGAATGACCAATAAAAGATTGCAGACAGTGGATCCGGTAAGGGGATGGATGGGCTTAAAGAAACTCACATCCGTGTTAAACTAATCATTACAGAAAGTAGTAGGCAGGGAAGTCAGTGGTAGGTATTCGCGACTCGACACGTTGGTGCATCAAAACACTCGCCGTTTGCGCACACAGCAGCAGAAATATCAACAAAACGTGTGGCTGGGGTGAGAGCTAATACCCATGCTGGGAGTGCGGTAGACCATGGTCCTGCGAATCCTAGTGAACGGGAAAAGCCTCTGCAACTACTTGTTCATGCTATGCTTGGATGACGTCGGACCTCCTGAAAAGATGGGTGAATCTTGGAAAAATGCGCATTTCATGCCACAGCCGAAGCCGACCAATCGCATAAAAACTAAACAGTCTTGGGTCAGGATGCCCTGTATGGCCACCTAAACAGGACACGGGAAAAGGAACCACCCACAAAACATGGCTTTGCGCTGAATTTCAAGGGAGTTATGTTTAGGATGAAGGTGAGTGTTAGGGTTAGGTTTCAGGTTAAGGACAGACTTGGGGTTACTGTCATGATTAGGCCAAGGGTTAAGGTTACTATCGTGTTAACTGTAGGGTTTATGTTTAGCGTAAAGATGAAGATTACAGCTTAGTTTTAAGTTAAGGTAAGTGTTACCGTTAGCACACGGGTATATTTACCCCTCCTGAAATTTACCCTAAGGCGACCTATTTTAAACGGACGAGGTGGTTCTTATTCTCGCGTCCTGTTTAGACCGCCATACAAGGCATCCCTATCCAGCCTTGATTACAAGTGAGTGATCAAAGCATAATTTTCTCAGTTAACCAGTTGAAAGATAACTGATAGCTAGTACTCACGCATCAATCACGCGCATGCACGCACTTTTCACACTGCGGTCCCTTGATTACTGAATTCGTAGAAGTTAGGTTAAAGCCCTTTCTGCAAAAAGACACATTTAATCCCAACTAAGGCGGTGCAGACTCGTGAAAATGCAAATACACGATCATGTGGCAGCCCTAATTAGTTTAAAGAATCCATTTGGTTAAGAAGGTGGGAGAGTATGAGGGTTGAGCCGTGTGATGTGGGGGGAGTAGCGATGAGGTTAAAGGGCAGAAATCCTGGGAGAGGGGGGGAGGAGGAGTCGAGGCCCGCATATTAAGAGAGATGGCTGTGAGGGTGAGAGCTAGTTATTGTTCTGATGCGGATATCCTGAACACGGCTCTCCGCATACACTAAAACAATTGTAATAGAACCTAGTCAAGAACACAGATGTACTATCCTGACAGTATCCACCGCAGGTGTGACAACTGTGCGGTCCTAGACTGCGACAATACCAGGAGTCAGTCGCGCTTCTGTCTACCACAAACATTCACGTACGCACCAGTGGCAGTCGTCGTTTGACATGACGAAGTTCTGAATAATGCTCGCCTCGTGCCTGTCCTATCCGGAAAGACCGCGAGGCTAGAGCTCGTTGTGGACCAATCACAGCTATGAAAATCAGCCAAGTAACTTCAAGGCCGACGTAGGCATGCCTCGCACGAACGACAGATGTGCGTCTAATGTCCCTATGCCAACTTGCATCAGCATATTCTCACATCATTCTGTGCACAGTACGATTCACAATCTACTGGCGTGCAACTTCCCCTTGGAGACCCAAACTATTCCCGCTGCTTGAATTTGGAAAAATGGAAGTTGTGCTAGCCAGGCTGACTTGATGGGCGAATTGCGAAAGCGCTTGCTACTCGTCTTCTCTCCACACTAGTTTGGTCTCGCGGCCCGACAGATGGCACTACACAGACTGACTGTTCATTATTATTCAAATTGCACTTGACCATCTCTGCGACTTCGAACTCAGTAGCAAGCAGGTAACTAATGCACCCTTTGAAGAACATCTATAAAGTTCTAATCTGCATGAAATTCGCATCAACGCCGTGAGAGAAGGCGATGGTCGCGAAGGCGACCAGATTCAATGGCGCCATCAGTTTGTTGACAGTGTACGGTCTTGTCAGGAAATGTGTGATGACAGTTTGGGGAAATGTGTGCGTTGAGAACGAAGTCGGAGAACTATGGCAAGGCTAAGGTGAAGACTGGGAAAGAAAATTAACTCATAACTCATTAACTCATAAGGGGGCAGTTTAGCTATCCCATGTCTGTGGTTCCGATGCGAACTGAGACATGCGAAGTAACAACTGCGAGATCCGGAACCAGACATGTTGTTCAGTTCTATCAATCACATCACCACAAGATAACGTCTCAGCCTGTCCCATCGTGTGAACGTTCACTTCGATTACTGCCATGCACAGAGGCGTTTGTTGGCCTGAGCGGAGATTCGTGGGTATAGTGACTGGGGAACCACTGTAAGGAACCCCCGGTCAATAACTGTCCAGCCCACCTTGGTGGTCTCCACACATTCCGGTATCGATCATGTGTACGCATTCAAACAGTCAAAAAAAACATCACCCGTCACTCATGCGATGAGGATTTCCAATTTCGGCGCTGACAGACAACACATCGTGTGTATGCGTGACATGCCTTAGACGGACGTGTCATACCACTTTATCCACTGTTTCCAGACCCATGTCCAGCCAATTTGAATCTGGTTTGGAATTGGAAAGAAACAGGTGCGGGCGGGTACGAGGCAGATGTTTTAAGAGTCTGTTTAATTATACAAAATATTCACTTGTATCTAACCATCGGGAAGGACTGACTTGATACTGTTATTATAATTATTATTCAACAAACGCTTGATTTCTTCGACATGTTAACCTAAGAAATCTGCTGGTAAATACCGGGGAAGTCGACTCTCCTGGGGACGGGATATCACAAGTGGTACCCACTCCTGTGGGTACAAGTTCGCAGTTAGCCTGGCCAAGGTTCGTGCTTTGCATGTCTGCCTGCGAGGGATACCGTAGGGAAGTGCGTGCGTTCCAGGTGGCCCTGGATGTGGAGGGTGTCATCGGTTTGTTGTTCGGGGAGTGATGCAACCGACCGACCGACTGGGCGGAATGCAGGTTGCGAGGCGGTCGTGGTCTGTTTGCCACGACGTCCTGACCATTCATGCTATCGCCCTCAATTGGGGGCTCCAAACTTCGTGGTGCCGCGGAGTCCATGAAGGATTGCTGCTGAAGCGTAAGCCGTTCAATGTCTGACTTGAGGTTAGTTACACTGCGAGCCAGTTCCTCAATCGCTAATTGATCCAGGCCGGTGCCGGTAGAGTAGCCGAGACGATTTTCCCCCATGTCTCGCGGACGTCGGGAATAAGGCGCATGCATCCGTTCCTCTCCGGAATCTAGTGCAGTCAACTCTAGCCGACGATGAGAGGAGAAATGCCGCTGGCTATAACATAGGCAATAAAAGAAAGAAATGTTAGTGACCGGACCTAGGAAGATTGCATGTTTGACTATAGGTTGTTAAAAGATAGGGTGAACTCATCACCCGAAGTGCGGGTGAAGTTACACTGGATGCTCTTACAGTGTGGCCGCAGGACAACTCTCCACGTCTGCGATCCCACATAAGGAACCCTGATGCGCATATGGTGAATTTTCAACGCGTGAGAAGTGCGCGTAGACAAGAGCGAATGCCTGACCAGACACTGCGTTCACGACTGTGGTTACCAGTGTCGGTAACAGCATACTAACATGCGTGCAACTGCAAGCAACTCTGAACCGTGTCTAATCAGACAGTGGACTTAGTCTGACCTTCAGTTTCTCCAAGTTATGTGAATTCAAAAGGTGCTAACAAGTCTGATACACCACGAGGCCGGCGTCACCACAGAAAAAAGAGAAATAGGAGCTCAAAATAGGGCATTCTAGTGAGGGCAGGGAAGTAATTAACGGAGTAAATACACAAGCGAAACATTTCCACTTGGTCCTAATCACTGGGTCCTAGGAAAGCTAAAACGATGATGCAAATGATACACTAATAAACTAGAAGAAGGCCCACCCATGCTTTCCTGAACTGTCATTCCAGTAGACATCCGGCGACAACTCGTCGATAACCTCTCGTTCGCGGGCCAGATCGTGTGACATGCGGACATTGCGGAAGATTTTTAGTGACCCGCCATGCCGTAGACGCGGAGTTCGGCCGCTTATTTGTGGTGGCAAGTTTGCATACGAGCCGGGCAGGTTTGCAGCGTGCTCTGAACAACACTCACAGTCCACCTGTGAGTAGTCTGAGGGACGACAACAACTGCGCTGGTCTGATGGGCAGGGGGTCCGGCGCCTCGTTCGGGGCAGCGACTCGTACATACTCGCCCCACCGTGATTGCAGGACTCGGCACCTTTAGGGAGGCCACTGCGACAGGTTGAACCGCAGGGACCCACCGTGGAACGGCTGCCACTGACTGAGCGCTTGGTGCGGTCGTGCCTGCCGTGGCAGTGACGAGGTGGAGAGTTGGAGGGGGAGGTGCTCCCGGACTCGGAAGGGGGAGTGTCCGGTGTGGAAGAGGGTGGACTCGGGGCCGTGGGGATGGCTGCGTGCGGCGTGAGGAGGCCCTGGGGACAGCCTGGTATTCACGGGTGCGAGAGACTTTGAAATTTTGTGGGGAAGCAGAGCGCTTAGGCAGCCGCCTCGGATGTGCTTCCTCGTTAGAGACCACGATGGAGAAATCGCAGTCGCCGGCAGAGAGGACTGGCGAGTCCTCGACCAGTCTCTCGTTTTTGTTGTCCGAGTCTACCATCACTATCTCCTGTTCTCCACTGCATTGCGAATTATCCCTCTGTAGGGGAAAAAGGGTGAGCTGAAGTATGTCCTCATTAAAAAGGCTAGAAATAGAGCGTTTCAATCAATGGAACATATTTTGCATGAGACACCATAGTGACAGCACAGGTACTAGCTACAAACCCAAACGAGTGTCTTGCCGAGTTGCGAGGAGTTCGGTTCATCAGTGGGTCTCTAGTGTTTCGCATATGCTTTTTCGGTAAAGTACCACAGCTTGGAAGTTTCAGCTTTTCAATTTGCTCAGAATTTAATACGCGAACTTGGAGTAAATTCTTTGCAACGAAACTTTAACTCGGGTTCTAGAAGCTGATGTGGATATTTGAACTGAAATGCTCCAGCTTCATAGGGATAACCGCGTAATGACATACACAAGCTGACAACAGGCTATCGGCAGGACAGGTAGCAACTGAAGGCCCAAACAAATGCGTGTTTCACTGATCTGCTGCTGCATGGTGCAGTGGTCCCCCCCCCCTCCAGCATCTCGTCTGTGCTCCCTGGAACAGATTTTGCCATGCAAACCGCCTGAATTCGTTTGAACGTTTAAAGTAAACGCTGATAAAGGCGGGTCTTGCCAGAAAGATTTGCTGTCAAAGGCCCGTAAAAGGTTGACTCACAAGTTCCAGTCACTGAAAGTGAGCTGAACGCTTTTACGTCCAAGCGCTACGCCCTAGAAACAGAATAAGCGGTAATTTCGAGTATCAAAAGGAACATGACTGGAGGCGAATGTCCGCATTCCTGGTGTGTGTATAAGTGATGAAGAAGAAAAATGTTCGTTCAACGGAATCATGGCTTTATTAGTCTGAGCTTTTGAACTCTTACTGGAGTCTATCGTCAGAAATTAAACAGCAAAATAAACGAGTAATATTTATGGGGGGGGGGGGGGGGGGGGGCATCAGACACCATTGGCGCCAGTCCGGAGGTAACTACGCGGGGACCTGTGTGCTGGCGCCAGATCGATAAATCGATTGACCGAGTTCTCATCGTAGGCCCAGGCTTCAATCAATCCTCGGCTTGTCTTGCAGCTGGCGTGGACGATGATCTTCGTGGCTGCGAAATTAAACTCGTGACCCGTTTCTTAGGTGTGGGCAGCCAGTTGCGATATACCGTCACCCCGTCTCACAGCAAGCTTATGCTTGTGTATGCGCGATCCAAGCATACGTCCAGTCTGTCCTGTGTAGTTACAGGAACAGTTTTGGCACGGGATGTGATATATTTCTCCCGATTGCTTATTCGGATTTAATTTGTCCTTGTTTCTCATGACCTTACAGTGCATGGTAGCTTTGGGTTGGTACGCAATTCCGACACCAAGTCCCGCAACAATGCGCTCGTTCACTTCTGTCACGTCCTTGATGTATGGCATCGCATGCCATACCGTAGGGCTTGGTCCCGATTGGGTCCTCCTTGGGCGAACACACAGGCAGCGGCTTAAGAACGCCTTCGGATAGCCGTTCCGCATAAACTGGTCGCGGAGGTATCGGGCCTCACGTGCTTTTTCCACCGGGTTGCTGCAATGAGCCTGGACGCATTTGAACAGTGTTCTCACATAGCTTTGTTTGTGAGCCACACCTGTAATGCGGACATTCACCTTCATTCGTGAAAAATTCGGGCGCAATGCGCTTCCGCTGTTCCTGTAACTACACAGGACAGACAGGACGTATGCTTGGATCGCACATACACGAGCATAAGCTTGCTGTGAGACGGGGTGACGGTTTATCGCAACTGGCTGCCCACACCTAAGAAACGGGTCACGAGTTTAATTTCGCAGCCACGAAGATCATCGCCCACGCCAGCTGCAAGACAAGCCAAGAATTGATTGAAGCCTGGGCCTCCGATGAGAACTCGGTCAATCGATTTATCGATCTGGTGCCAGCACACAGGGCCCTGCGTAGTCACCTCCGGACTGGCGCCAATGGTGTCTGATTGCCACCCCCTATAAATGTTACACGTTTATTTTGCTGTTTTATCTCTGACGATGGACTCCAGTAAGAGTTCGAAAGCTCAGACGAATAAAGCCATGATTCCAGCGAACGAACAACCTTTGTCTTCGTCACTTAGGAACATGGCTCCTTAAATTGAAGGGAAATATTATTTGGACGCGTATTAAACGTAAAAGGCAACAAACACGAAACTTGAACAAAGAAAAAGACGAAAGACGGCTTTTAACATTCGGTTTAAATTAGGCATTTTCTTCGAGCGAATCACACGGAAGATCGGCCCGCTGAGAAACTACGTGATCGTGAAACTGCAAACTAAAAAAGGCAGGCCAGTCCTACTCACCAATCCAAAGTCCTTACTCTATGTTACTGAAAGGGTATGAGTGCAGATGGATAGAGTTCAGTTGCTGTTAGCCCTGGTAAAAAAGTATCCTACCTCACTCCATGGTTTAAACAAGCATTTACTGTGTCCTAGCCAAAAGCGGACTGGCGAAACAATTATTTTTAAAAGTGGCCAGAGGCTCGGATCAACGAATAAACACGTGAAATTCAGAGAACGAGGCAATATCACCCGCGGGCATGATCACAAACCCAATTTGAGAAAAAAATCCTTGACACAAAAAAATGCAATGGTAAAATCTGCATCCCAACTCCTGGCCCCATTGGTGTCAAAACAAGAGAGAAGCCTCAACGTTGCCTCTTGAGGTAGAGCGCCATAAAATATGCGAATCGGTTACCAGGGGTGACTCAGGTGACTCGGGTCAAATCAGAACCCACTGAGGACGGGAATGCTGACGTAATACTGTCGCCCACGCAGTGTAAACTGTGAGAAGTAACTGCTTTCTTAGGCAAATTAACAACAGCGTTCCGGTGAGAGCAGAGAAAAGCTATATTGCATTACCCCACCACCCATGGCTAGAGAGGTAAGTCTTCTAGGCGTAACAATCTCGTTTGACGGATCAATTAGCCACACCCGATCAATTTAAAGTGGTTTATGTAGGAAAGGCGTCCCTACAAATGCTGGAATTAGAGTAGACTGGTAAAGTTCACTGCAGACTTCAGTAAGATAGAACTTTAACTTATTTTGACTTTAACATTCTCATCTGGGCATAGTCTTACCCGGTTCGCGTTGAACACAGCGAATTCAAACAAACCTCAATAATTTGTTGTCGGCACTGAGGCTATATACGTGTGTACATACAGAATTGTGTTCACAAAGTACGCTACAGGTGAAGGTATATCATTTGGAAGAATAAGATGGCTACAAAGTGAAATAAAGCCTAATGATTCTCCAGACAGACTAAAGAGCAACTTGGATAGTACAACGGTTATTTTATGCAGAACGTAACAGTTGTTCAGCGAACAAGCGTCCACGATATCCTTAATCACTTTGCCGAATGATCTGTGGATGACCGAAAGTACACTTTGGGCCGTTTCGTCCTAGCATTTATCTGATTCCGAATGGTGTAGTGATTTTAGCCAACGAGAATATGTCGTCTTCATATATGTATAGTTTATTCTTCATGCCATTCGAGTACGAAGTATTCTCAACTTGGTTAGTGTGAATGGCGAATTTGATGCTCACTGCACGATATGCAAAAAAAACTAAGGGATCCCACCTATTCAGTTCAAGAGCACTGAAAGCGCAACTTTTTAGATGGTCTAGCAGGCCTAAACGGTCACTGTGTTAACATCGGGCAAACCTGTCCTAACATAAAGACACACACGCTAGTTCGACCGTCGTTTTCGACGATGTCCACCGTATCTTCCACAACAAAGATGGTGACTTGCGCTGGACCTGCCTCACGTTCTGTTCAACTCCCCCACCTGAACCCGGACATACACACACATCATATCTCGAAAGGTGACAAATACCAAAGAGGAGTGAACTAACTGACTTGAGGCATAAGTTGGAAGGCGAAAAAGTTTAGTGACTAAATCATCCGCCAATTTTAACACAAACATGCGGTCGAAGGATTGTCTGTGTTATTCTCTACTTATCCTTTTAACCATCTTGTTTTTCGGAGTAACCGGAGTTGTATAGTCACCAGTATTTTGTTTTATAATTAGAAGAAATTTCAATAAAAACTGACAAACGATTTTATTTAAGTTATCGGCATTGGAGTGTAAACAGCTACCAATAGTATAATGAATCTTTTTTAAGAAGATACAAATTGGTATGAATTGTTAGGAACGGAATGGACGAGGGCTTACTGCAGACCATTCAATCGCCTTGCCCTTTCGAATACCAAAGACTTTTGTCATTCGGCAGGAAATAAAGGTCTATTTCGAGATTAGAGCAGCATCCGGTAACAGTAGGTGATGTACAGCACCAAGAAAGCCAGAAATACCAGGCTCATGTTTTAATCTATGCTCGGTGATTGAAAAGTATTCATCACGAGAATGTTTCACGTCAGGATAAGTACACTTTTAAACAGGTGTCAAAGCAACTGGATTCGACAGAAGGCTGTTAAGGTGAAACCGGTGATGAATTCACCTCGGGGCTTTCAGGCCGCTACGGCTATTAAAATCTTGGAGTCTTTATAACAGATGCACCAAAAGAACAAAACATGCAATTTTACAAGGACCTCGTATTACCCGCTGTAATGCCCCACACACCCTATTACCACTGGTTCCGTAGAAGAGGAGCATAAGGTTTCCGGCTTTCTTGGTGCTGTACATAACCTACCGTTATCCCGCATCCAACAGCATATGGCAAATAGAAAGCCTAAGACGCACTACGGAGAGTGAGATGCACTTGATGAGTCCCAGTTGTTACAATGAGGACTTAATTCGTTCAAATTTTCGGATGATTTTTCAGTCAGCAGAATGAGTTAAAAGGCATGCATAAAATGCAATATTCTGACGATCTGGTTGCTACGTGGTCACATAGCTGCCAAGACGGACGCTGCACGTCTTCCTCGTGACAGACATATGTTACTCAAGAGCTGCCATGAGAAGCGCGTAAGCACGGTAATTACCTTAGTATGTCTAATGCCGACTAAGATCACCTTCATCTTGGAATGCGGAAGGAATAGTGTTAAAGAGAGACGGGATCAGAGTAGCTTTTTTGGTTTGGCTGTCATCCTCTGCCCACCATACCCTAGCGTTCAGCTGGAAGGTTCTGCGATGGACTTGTGTAGGAGTTATAGAGAATGAAGAAGCAATCAGGTCGCTTTCATAAAGTAGGTTGGTGAAGCGCCACTCCAGTTTGCGACAATAATTAGGATCTGGGGAGTTCGAATAAGCTCCCCAAAACGGGCTAGGCTGTACCAAAGACGGTGGTCCGACTGCTTCAGGGCACGGGTTTATGGGGAGGCGCTGAGTCTCCGCAACTACCTGTAACTACGTAAGGGCGTTACAGAGCATCAGTTACCGCGCTCAATCCCATAAACCTATTTGGTAACAGACACCTGTTATATGGGCAAAGAGTGTGAGGGGGACATAGGCGATTGTACCCTTACAGCACACCAGCGCATTCCTCGCTAAAATAAAAACTCATTTGAATCGAAAACTACACGCTTAGAGTACTGGATTGGAATTCTGTCACCTGACGGGCTATTATGGTCATTTTTAGGACTGCAATGGCCTCTTTTAATGGTGGCACTATTACGTTCTCAGCATGAGTGATAAGAGTCGCCTGTAAAATGCACTTAAGCCTTCTCAGATATTGTACCTTCGCTCGCCTCCAGTCATCTTGAAATTGTATTACCATCGGAAAAATGTGAATGAGGGAAGAGAGAGTGCGGCAGATGCGGCGCAAGCCACCGTCCTGCATTCTATCGGTGGAGCACGCGGCAGACGTCCTTTGCCAAGGTCAAACTGTCGGGATTTCGAATGCGAACCGAAGCATTAGATGTGTAAAGCACACATAGACGACACTACGTGGGCATGTCTCTCTGCCCTACCGAGATGCAATTTTTAATAACTGCCCTCTCCCTTAGCAACGCAACCTACTGATTACTTGAAAATCCCGGAATCTAATTTGACTTTCACAGAAAATATGCCGCGTCTTCAACCACCATTAAAGCCATTTTTAGACAAGTATTGTGGTGCTGCCGCGTGCTTGACTGTTTTTACGGAAAGCCCAGCAAACTAAAGTAACCTGCGCAACGCCCCGCCGCCAGATTCGAGGTCCCGACAATTCCCCACCCCCGCTAACCAATTGGCCTTTTCTATGGTACACAGTTTTGTTGTTCGCACAACATGACATAATGATTTGACAAGACTTATAGAGCTAAAAGGAATTTGAATCACGCAAAAGTGATAATCAGCACAAAAACTGGTCAAGTTACTCCGTTTTTTGGATGGAAGTTGGAAGTGCGCTGGAGAGCATCAGTATGAGGTAGTTCTAGTCAGGTTGTCAACGTCGAGAACATTAAGAAACGCTGAATACTGGCAGTGCCTCGACTACGACTGTCCTCACCAGTCCGCCTTTCTTAAAATTTACCAGTTCACATATAAGCTCGAGGTAAGGCGTCGCGGAGACTGCAACTATAACTTGGCCGACTTCGGCCTGGTAATTGGTTGCCTGTTGGTAACTTTTTCCACCCATTCGGAGCTTGTTTGCTTCGGGAAGCCAATAGATCGGTGTGCGCCTATTCCTGTTTGAATAAATACCCGATCTTCAGCGACGGATAATGACAGGTGGCGAGACATTGATGAAGTGCTAATTACCCATCTGCTAGACACAGTGTGGGGACTGTCTGCGCCGTACTCGAGCGCATGATTGTGTTTCAAGTCCCAGCTGGTAGTCAGGGTTATAATTGGCTGAATGAAGGCAGAATAAGCCCGAAACAGACTGTATCAATCTACCCATATTTTCTGTCGTCTCTCCTCTCTGCAATTATAACTTGCCCGACTTCGGCCTGGTAATTGGTTGCCTGTTCGCGCCTTTGCCACTCATACGGAGCTTATTGCTTCGGGAAGCCAATAGATCGGTGTGCGCCTATTCTTGTTTGAATAAATACCCGATCTGCAGTGACAGAGAAGGACTGCTGTCGAAGCACTGATGTACTTCGGTTCGATGAAGGGCTAATGACACATCTGCTAGACCCAGTGTGTGGACTGTCTGCACCGTACTCGAGTGCATGTTTGGTTTCCAGTCCCAGCTGGCAATCAGTGTTGCGATTGGCTGAATGAAGGGAGAAAAAGCCCGAAACAGACTGTATCAATCTACCCGCATTTTCTGTCGCCTCTACTCTGCAGTTACCTGACCGTTGACGCCAGACACTTTGGCGCGCCCCTTTTTAAGATCTTGAAAGTCAAAGTATGATTGAATTCAGTGAAGTTGGAACATTTCGTTGAAGCTAATAAAAAAAGTTAAAAACACCCAATTTACGCAACATATTTTTGTTGCCACGCCGGTTAGTACGAAATATATTTACCTCCAGTCAGAAGGGAAAAGGGATATTCGGTTGATTGCAAGTTGAGTAACATATGATTGCTGGAATAGTCCAGACAGTCATAGAAAAGCTCTGTTTTCATGGATATTTTTATGAAACCTAAGCAGAAAAAACAACGAGTAATTGCTTTCCACAAGGTGCTTTGAGAAAATTTGAACTTGATTCCAAATACGATAAAAACTGAAGAGTAAATGGTTGCAACCACGGTAATGCCGTCCACTCATCCGTCCACCAAACAAAACTACAATCACTTGTTTCCCGCCCTCCCTATTTCAAAATTCTACACCTCCACCACATCTTCGCGAGGTAGCCCCTACCCAAGACAATCTGTTGTAATATTTTCATTGTTTCCGTCATTCAATTGGCCTGACGACAAATTGGAGTCAAAAAACCACAACAAGCTCTTTTCTGCGGCTGTCTCTGATGATGAGTTTGAGAGAGAATCCGAAAATTCAGGCTGATAAAGCTCTCGTTTCAGTGATCGTGTCTCGCTTTCGAAACTGAAACTTATCAAGTAAAATTAAACTATTGCAAAGACCCTCCTCACATATCACCTCAGAATTAGTGCTTTAACCCAACGTTAGAATGGTGACTTTTGAGTTCACCACTGCATTACTGTCACTGAGGTCCATTGTCAGATGGACATATGGGTCTGAAGACAATGAAGGCAAAAACCTGCACTACATACAAACTCTCAGAGGGCTTGGGAACACTTACGTCGACGGAACTTTGCTCCACTTCTGCAGGAAGGTAGACCGACGAGAAGTCCTCCATGTCGGTGTTTTGTCCAAAATCGTCCACCACCTCTTCTTGTGTGTCTTTGATTATCTTTGCCTCTACCTCCTCCGCTTTTTCGAGTTTTGGACTGGCCTGCTTATCGTCAAAATCAACAGGGTTTTCCCGGGAATGCTCCTGCGCGTAGTTTGCTCTCTGGCTGGCGATCGTACAGTCCTCCCCCTCCTCAGCGAGTGACGCCTCGTCGAGTAGATTTTTTCGGCGACGCTGCTTAAAATGAGTAATTAAAGGGTTCAAGGTAGACTCTTTCTTCTTGCTCGATGAAGACGCCTAAAACGCTCGATCCTGACAAAATACACGAAGCTTAACGCGTGAGATAGAGATAGAACAGCGGAACCATTGGTGCATACGCTGAGAGCCAATAGGCAGCGACCTTTTCAAGGTGAATGAGTTTACAAGAGTAACCTCATGCTAGTCTGTGGCGTTTACCTGAAGCACACAAGGGCATGAATAAGATGAATGCATAAAGGAGAGGCAGATCACACATAAACAAGGTATATAGTTGCTATTGGCTGAAATTTTAGTACTGCCCTTGGAAGTCGCCTTCAGAATTCGCATTCTTTCCCGCCCGCAAAGTTAGTCAAAAGACGCCGGTGCCGTCAGGTTTGCATGTTAAAACGTGAACTTCGCGAACAGTGTGAGCCCAGTAAGCAGATACGAGACGTAACGTGTCTGATGAACACAACCTAACGGTATCAACTGAAGGAAAGATGGACCGGTCGAATTGACGGTAGTGAATTGGGTGTCTCTCCTTGGCGAACGCCCTTCCAAATTATTGTAATGAAATCAAAAGGGAATTAAAAAAATTAGCACCACAAAGTCAGCGGTGTCATCATCTTGTAACCTCCTGTGAAAGGAGGCGTCCACAATCTGCGAAATAGGAGGGAGGAACATGGAAAACTAGCACATAGGACAAGGGTTAATGCTCCGTACACCGGTGTGAAAGGCCACCGGTAGCCGTCTGCATCAGAACCAAGGCCCGTTCTTATCTGCCGATGATATAAGATCCCGAGCAGCAGTTTTGGTTCCATTGACTCATAAATAGCGCTGATGACCAAACTGTCGAGGCTTTACTTGCATTTTATTTTGGGCAGGCCTCTCCTCAACGAAGTTTTTAGCTGCATTTTGTCGTGTCGAAAAGGTGCAACGCAATAATGTCCTTTTCTGCCAGTTGCCAGAAAAGACAACATTATCTATACTTGCAACAAGGCCAGTTCTAATTAAATAACTCTGGGGGAGTGCTCTCCTTCAAGACAAGGAGTGCACTTCACGGGGAGGACAATCTCCTTGATTATATAGAGTAATATGCAGCAAGGTCCTTGTCGTAGGATTATCATAATCACCACCACCACCACCATCATCATCATCATCATCATCATCATCATCATCATCGCCACCACTACCGTCACCATCACCATCATCATTATCCCCCTCATCATCATCATCACCACATCACAATCACCAGCAATGGCATCTGCGGTATCAGGGCAAAATTCTTATGCGCAGACAGGCTGGGCATGCGTAGTTCGACTGCTGTTGCCGTCATGCTGACCGCTGAGCATAGTTATAGTCCGAAAGCGCGTTCGGGCTTGGTAGACTGTCTAGCAAGCTCTCCTGAATCGTCGTCTTGGCCGAGGTTGTTACGCTATCCTTGATGCTGACTTCCTGGTTGTTTTCGATCTTCTGGTTGCTTGCAAGCAACATTGTTTTCAGGATCCGATCGCTACTCTCTTGGGAAAAGGCTTTCATCCATCCCCAGTTTCAAACCAAATCTCCCTCCATGAACCTCCTCTCGACTGTTCATTCCGGAAACTCCTGAATAAATATCCCAGCCTCACAACCTTAGCTCCTCATCGCCCCATGTACGGCCACTGCATCACACCGCGGTTTTATATCTGAATGACAGACAGCCTTGACCTCTGTCTTTAACCCTTCCAAAAGCCCTACGTAACAAAGTCATTTTCTGGTCTGATGAACACGTAATCTACCGGTCCATTACGTCGAAGGTCACGCTTCTTTACATAAAGCCAGGCAAATCAGTCATATAGGACATTATTGCATTAATTGCGTAATAGCCGAAAAAACGCATTTTAATCATTAGAAGCGAATTCATCTGCTTGACGCATGGATTGACGAGCAGGGAGCAGTAGCGGCGAAATAATTCTTACCTGTGTGGAATGTAGAAGAGCAAGGAAGGCGGCTTGATGACGATCAGCAGCCGATTTATCCCCAACCTGAAGGGCGCGTTGCCGACTAGCCTCGATGGCCCGCCGTCGCTGATCCAAGGACAACCGCAGAACGGCGGTTTGACCCCGCGAGCTGGAGGAAGGGCCATCTACCTGCCGCGAAGACAACTGGGAGGTCGAGGAGGCTCTGCTAACAGATACAGCACTGCATTTTGTTGGCTGTGATTGGCTCTGCTCAAGGTCACGGCTGTTCAAATGCGTACTGGACCTGTGTCGGGCCTCTCGATCGCGCCAGGTCACTTTATCATTTGACATTCTGGGGGAAGAGAGGGCAGTGCTTAGGCAGGCTGAATTCGCACATGACAGCGGCATGAACAGAGGGATGCCAGTTAGTAATTTCTGACCTATGGCCTTACGGTTGGGCTAAGTTTACATGTGTGACCATGCTATCCGGTAAGTCTGGTGTATTTCGATGGGTGCAGATACTATTACAGGTGGATTATTGCAAACACCGACGTGTACTACCTACAAACGGAGCGGGCGTAACACTGAGTACTTGCGCCTAAATTAGATTATGGTGAAAAAGACGTGCGCAGCATCTATCTAACTCTCTCCTCTCTACCCCGCACTGCTCCGGTGGCAGGACAACGAGGATATGATTGGATGTAGACGTGGGAGCTGCAAATGACAGAGCTAGACAGTCAGCATACGCAGGCCACAGAAATGTGTGAGAATGAGCCACTGCAGCATCACTCCCAGTCCTTCAGTAACTCCACTATACTCGCCATGAGGACAGAGTTATCTCGTCAATTGGTAATCTCCCAAGCAACCACTCTTAGTGCCTCACAGGAGACTCAAGCCTGTAAGATTGATTATAGTGAGGAATGACGTGAAGTTGGATGCTCTAGTGTCAGCCACACTCTTGTTCTCTCGCCCATGCGTCAGCCAACTGTCCGAACCTGTGATATAACTAGCGGCGCGATTGGGGCAGCTACTGTATGAAATGCATACCTTGAAAGTAATGAGAGTTCCACACCTCTTATTAGCAGGAGAGGTATCCGATTCGAAAGACAGTCGCTAGGTCGAGCAGTCGTGCAGTAAAGTTGTCTGGGGTGTTTATGCTCGAACCCCGCCACTTCATTCGATCTTAACAAGAAAATACCGTGACGAAACTGTTCGAGTTGGATTATGAGTCTGGGTCGAGAATTACGTAAGTGGGACTTGGTAAATGTAACTAATGGCGGCCATTTTTCCCACATAAGCAAGTCAGGTAGAAGACAATTTGGTAACGGCAAGGTTCCCAGTTCAACTTTATTTCTAAAAATTGTGATCAGGTAACACGAGCCTCAAAAGAAAAAAATGCACGTGTTTTTGTGCAAAGTATTCATTCGCGGTCTAATATTCGTGGCTGACGGTGTAAGTACAAAAGAGATAATCGATGGGGTTCCGGGATCAGGTTTGGAGGTTTTAAAAGAGGTCGCTAAGAATAATGTATCACTTGTTGTTGCCAGGTCACCTTTTCAAGTGAAGCAACTACCAGAACCTATGAGAATAGTACCCGACTTGTGGTGAGCATCCCCGTCGGTCCAAGCGAATCAAACGACTAGGGCTGAGATTGGTCGCAGTACCTGTTATGATGAAAAGGCGTGTCTTGACGACCGATACAACGGGAGTACTGAGCTTCAACAGCAACCATCCAATTAGCCAAGACCGCTGTTGGATAAGGACGCTATATCAGCGTGCCTTGACGCATTGAAATCAACCGGAAGATAACGTTGGTGAACAACAAAATATTCGGCGGGTCCTAAGAGCGAATGGATACCCATGCATCATCTTTAACTGTTGCATATGTAAACGAGGACGAGAAAAACGTCAACCACTCGGAATTGGAGCTACACACAGACCGGAGGCGACCATCAGGCGCCAGGTCATGCGGCCGAAAGACCCAGTGCAAGGTAGGAAACGTTGGGAGTTTTTTACCGGGTTTGGTGCAGTTTCGGACAAAGCAACTACGTCGCACAAACTGGAGAGAATATTCCGCTTTCGAGGGATAAAAGCGTATGTCTACGACGTACCGCATGCATGTATGGCGATAAGAAAGTGCTCGCGCGAACTCAGCACAACCCGATAAACGTGTGTCGTAATCCAGTCAGGCCATCTTTCTGACAGCGCAGGTTTCTTGGGGCGCAACATCCACAATGTCGAGTGACGCCTGGCAAAGGTTGCCGCAGATACATTGTGTTTCACACCCTGCCTGACTAACACATGTTGTGCCTCATAGTAGCAAGCCCGCCTACCCCCAGAAAATTGCCTTAGGTACGAAATATGTTTATGCCTGTCACAACTCTCTGACTTCTGTTGGTTCACACGCCATGGCTTTATTGCTGAAAATTTGGGACTAAGAAAACATCCTTAGACGTCACAGTTAGAATTAAAATGCCTGGTTGAGGTGAGGCAAAATGTATAAACGCGTGTTAATGGTTGATTGGCATTCAAGAGTTACAGACAGCAAATCCACATGGTTTACGAAGCACAGTTCGTCGGTTCAATTTTTCCAAGGAAGGAAGCTTGTCTAAAGTAAAAAAAAACTATTGCACAAAGAACCAATGTTGCTTCCGAAGTGAATATAAATTAAGTATCTAGAATCCACCGTTCATTCGTCTTCGATACTGGAAGATCAATTGCGCAGTTGATTCAAGCTTCACAGGGGGAAGAAAGGGGAATTTTCCTCATAAGTGCGACGACTATATATATATATATATATATATATATATATATATATATATATATATATATATATATATATATATTGATTATGATTGGCTGAATGAGAGGTAGAATAAGCCCGAAACAGACTGTATCCAATCTACCCATATTATCTGTCGTGTCTCTTCTCTGCAATTATATATATATATATATATATATATATATATATATATATATATATATATATATATATATATATATATATATATATAGAGCCATATATATGTAGGCCATACAGGCCGACGACTCGGGACCCGCATAAATGAACACAAACTGGCCATCCGCCGACGTGATCCCTTGTCTCTCGTGTTTGCGCACGCCGTTGATTGCGACCACCGCTTCGGTGGGAGGGAACGGAAGTGGTCGCCATGGCTAGCACCAAACAGGCACGCAGAATTCCTCGAAGCTTGGCACTCCGGCACAAACAGTATCAACCGCCACGTCGATCTGGATGCGCATTACGAAGGTCTGCGTGCACGGTCCACTGACTTGCGCCCACTTTAAAATCAACATTTGCTTATCCGTGCCCAGCCAAGGTGTATCCTCGCTGACTCTGCATCTCCCGCCACTTGACTTGCTATCATAACTCTAGCACCCCTCCCTTACATGCGACAGCTATCGTAACAGGATTCACGGCCCCTAACCCCCCCATGGCGTCAGTCTGTCGATGTAACCTCTTGGCCCTAAACCCTCCAGCGTGACAATCCCAACTCTTACTTCTCATTTCGTCTGACGACGGGTTGGTGTAACCAGCTTGAAAAATTCACGAGTAAACCTCGATTTTCCGACGAGCCTTCTTTCTTCATATATATATATATATATATATATATATATATATATATATATATATATATATATATATATATATATATATATATATATATATATATGACCTTAAGCCGAACGATAACCCAAATAACAGCACTTAGGGTAGAATTGACGGCAAATTAGCATATGAGAATCGGGGGCGAACTTAAAACTACCGAAATGACATGAATAGGTATTTCTTCGAAAGCGAAGGTTGTTTTCCACTAAACAAGTTTTAGGCTGATTACAAAGGCAGTTTATGCGATATGATAACGAAGAAGAATAAGAAGAAGAAGCGTTCACCAGGAGAGGTATATTGGGTGATTGACGTTTTGAGTAGTTGTTTCTCCACCCATCTTCAGAGACTGGAGTCATGCTCGCACCTCTCATTATATGCCACTGTTCGCATTGCTCCTGTGCGCTGTGTCCCCTTCGTGTCTCCGGTATCGGTACCCCCCGCCGATTGCCTATTCTGCCGGGTCAGCTTGTGTCGGCCGCGGTGTCCCCCTACGGCTTGGTTCCTCCCGGTATTCGTCACACCAGATGACCCCTTGTGATGCCGCATCAGCCGGGGTTTCGTTGGCCGCGGAGATAGTGGGTGGCCCCGAATGTTCCATACCGTAACGGTCTCCTGTTAGGAAGGGTCTTAACACCAGATAGGGAGCCGGCAGATAAATGTGTCAGTAGACATCCAGGCTTCCTTTATCTGCCTTGAGGTCTGATCGTCACCTCGGCCTACAATTTAAGCGGCGTCAAAGTGAAAGGCGTGACCCGTCTGCGCAGCATGGGTTGCCACCTCTGACTTTGGGTTCAACCTTCGTACGGCCAACTAATGCTCGTGCATTCGCGTTTTTAGCTCTCACCCGGTTTCTTCAACATAGTTGCATATCAAGCAGCTGCACTGAAGTCGGTGGACGACAGCTGACTTCTCCCGATTAGTAATAGGGTCTTTTGGCCGCATCACGTGCTGGCGGATTGTTGAGGTAGGCCTGTGGGCAATTCCTATTCCGAAAGGTGCAAGGGATCTAGCTGCGGTTTCGAAGATCCCTTTCATGTATGAAATGCTCCACTATGACTTTAGCTGAGAACTCTCTTCATTCCGCGTTCTCGATAGCTGTTGAATCCGTTCAATGAACGGTCGTGGATAGCCTTTGGCTGCGAATAGTTCCCGGAGAAGCTTCATCTCGTCCCGTTTAGCAGCTGACGTGCTGCAGTGAGTTTCTACCCGTCGGTATAGCGTGCGTATACAACTTCGTTTGTGCTGCACCGAGTGGTTGCTGTTGTAACTCAGCATTTGCAACGTGTTCGTCGGTTTTCTATAGACTGGCGTCGCCCTTTTGCCGTCCGGTTGGCAGCAGACGAGAATATCCAAGAACAGAAGTCTGCCCTACTGCCAATATGATAGCTACGCGATGTTGACCCCGGTTGCAAAGCAATGGACACGAATAACCACAAGACATCAACCTAGTCCAGACTCTTAATTTGGGATTTTTAAAAGAAAAATAAAAAACGAAGCAATTAAATGCTCACACTAGGTCGCTGCAATGAGACTGAAAATTACAAACACTTACTTCTCAGGGTGGCTTGGCACTTGACTCCATAGCATCCCGAGGTTCGTAGGACTTTGTGGCTGCTTGGTGCCCACCTTAGTCAGCGACAGCGTACTGGCCAAAGGTGAAAGGCGTGACTGAGTTGTTGAGACAACTTCCTGTGTAGGCGAGGTCACGCCCGGGGTGGAGCGTGGTTCACCTGTGAGGAAGGCAGGCGAGTTGGTTAGTCAAGTGATGTTCAAAGAGCTGATGTTTAAATCCCCACGTACCTGAAACGTACCCGAGTGTAACTTCCGGTCAGTCTTGGACACCAATCGTGCCGCCATGACAAAACTCCGCTGAATACAGGCATGAGGTCCCGAGAGCAAATTATAGCGCCAAGGTAAACATTTAAATCTGCTGTCGTACGAAGTAATTTATACGTCACTGTTTATAAGTGAATTGACAGAATGCACATTACAATCGTAAAAAGTTGATTACCCGGCGGGATATGAGCCTGTGACAGAACCGGTAAGCCTTCAGTATGCTCAGCCACAAATCCCTCCACAGACAGTTTTGCGTTTTTTACAAGCGGGTTGAAATTATCCGCCCAACATGCTATGCCAAATGGAATCCACTATTCCATCCGGTTCTGTCACTTCTGCCTTGGGCTTAAACGCCACTGAGGCCATAGAGTCCTTCAAAGTGAGATATCCATTTTCAGGTTAAATTTGAAAGCTGATCCAAAGATACGAACTGAAATCTGGCGGTTTGAGCACCATAGACGCGTGAAAACACCATTCTGCCCACCAGCAGTCAGTAGTATATAAATACTGATTAAATTATCAGACTCCTAGTTCGGGTACCAGCTATAAGAAATGTGAGATAGAGCAGCTTGCAACCAAAAGGCATTTGATATGAGGTGAGCTCCACCTGTCCTCTTATTGTACTCTGAGCTACTGCAGCCACCTCGGTGAATGAATCATTTTTGTAGTCAACCTGACTGGTCCGAATGATAGACTAGGCACGAAGCAAATGTGAGTATCGAGTATTGCACATAGAGGTGGTCATGCTATTATTTCGTCAGCATTTCGACGTTATACCACAGGATCAGTCCATTGACTGGTTTCTTTTTCCCATATTTTACTTACGACAGTTGCTGGAACTTAAGAATTATATATATATATATATATATATATATATATATATATATATATATATATGATAGTGTGGGGCTCACCGATCTGCTTAAGGAACATGCATGTTCCGTTGTGCCCTGGAGCTCAGACTAGAGCCCTCGCAGGCGGTCGCATAGCGACGTGTAGCATATGATGGAATGGAACCGACAAAGACAAGGGAGACCGGAATGGCCATTTCTGGCTTATTAGCCGTCATCAGCCAGTCATACCCAATCCCAAGTGTGGCACACCTGAGATTCGAACCCACGACCTTTGGTATTTGGAGTCAGAACGCTCTACCATTTTGAGCCACGGGCTCGTTGTTTTTGTCGGTTGTGATCAGGGAATATGATGATAGTGTGGGGCTCACCGATCTGCTTAAGGAACATGCATGTTCCGTTGTGCCCTGGAGCTCAGACTAGAGCCCTCGCAGGCGGTCGCATAGCGACGTGTAGCATATGATGGAATGGAACCGACAAAGACGAGGGAGGCCGGAATGGCCATTTCTGGCTTATTAGCCGTCATCAGCCAGTCATACCCAATCCCAAGTGTGGCACACCTGGGATTCGAACCCGCGACCTTTGGTATTTGGAGTCAAACGCTCTACCATTTGAGCCACGGGCTCGTTGTTTTTGTCGGTTGTGATCGGGAATATGATGATAGTGTGGGGCTCACCGATCTGCTTAAGGAACATGCATGTTCCGTTGTGCCCTGGAGCTCAGACTAGAGCCCTCGCAGGCGGTCGCATAGCGACGTGTAGCATATGATGGAATGGAACCGACAAAGAGACAAGGGGAGACCGGAATGGCCATTTCTGGCTTATTAACCTTCATCAGCCTGTCATACCCAATCCCAAGATTGGCACCCCTGGGATTCGAACCCACGACCTTTGGTATTTGAGTCAAACGCTCTACCATTTTGAGCCACGGGCTCGTTGTTTTGTCGGTTGTGATCGGGAATATGATGATAGTGTGGGGCTCACCGATCTGCTTAAGGAACATGCATGTTCCGTTGTGCCCTGGAGCTCAGACTAGAGCCCTCGCAGGCGGTCGCATAGCGACGTGTAGCATATGATGGAATGGAACCGACAAAGACAAGGGAGACCGGAATGGCCATTTCTGGCTTATTAGCCGTCATCAGCCAGTCATACCCAATCCCAAGTGTGGCACACCTGGGATTCGAACCCGCGACCTTTGGTATTTGAGTCAAACGCTCTACCATTTGAGCCACGGGCTCGTTGTTTTGTCGGTTGTGATCGGGAATATGATGATAGTGTGGTCGCGGGTTCGAATCCCAGGTGTGCCACACTTGGGATTGGGTATGACTGGCTGATGACGGCTAATAAGCCAGAAATGGCCATTCCGGTCTCCCTTGTCTTTGTCGGTTCCATTCCATCATATGCTACACGTCGCTATGCGACCGCCTGCGAGGGCTCTAGTCTGAGCTCCAGGGCACAACGGAACATGCATGTTCCTTAAGCAGATCGGTGAGCCCCACACTATCATCATATTCCCGATCACAACCGACAAAAACAACGAGCCCGTGGCTCAAATGGTAGAGCGTTTGACTCAAATACCAAAGGTCGCGGGTTCGAATCCCAGGTGTGCACACTTGGGATTGGGTATGACTGGCTGATGACGGCTAATAAGCCAGAAATGGCCATTCCGGTCTCCCTTGTCTTTGTCGGTTCCATTCCATCATATGCTACACGTCGCTATGCGACCGCCTGCGAGGGCTCTAGTCTGAGCTCCAGGGCACAACGGAACATGCATGTTCCTTAAGCAGATCGGTGAGCCCCACTATCATCATATTCCCGATCACAACCGACAAAACAACGAGCCCGTGGCTCAAAATGGTAGAGCGTTTGACTCAAATACCAAAGGTCGCGGGTTCGAATCCCAGGTGTGCCACACTTGGGATTGGGTATGACTGGCTGATGACGGCTAATAAGCCAGAAATGGCCATTCCGGTCTCCCTTGTCTTTGTCGGTTCCATTCCATCATATGCTACGTCGCTATGCGACCGCCCGCGAGGCTCTAGTCTGAGCTCCAGGGCACAACGGAACATGCATGTTCCTTAAGCAGATCGGTGAGCCCCACTATCATATATATATATATATATATATATATATATATATATTGGTAATGGGGCGCTCACCGATCGGTTACAGGACAAAGACGTTATACCGTACTTCCGACATAGATACTAGCTAAAAGCCCAGACACGTGTTTCGCCGATGTTTCTGCTGCTGTGTGACACAGCAACGAGGGGTTCGGCTCCTCAGTGGGTCCCCCAGCGTTCTCTATGCGGTTTCTGGTATATGGAATCCAGAGAATAATCGGGTAAATAATTTCTGAAATTATTAAGTGCGGGACATGGAGTCAGGTGATTCGGACATGACGTTTTAGGGTCAGACCCGAAATTTCAATATATATATATATATATATATATAGCTCTCACCCGGTATATATATATATATATGATAGTTTATGGCTCACCGATCTGCTTAAGGAACATTTATGTTCCGTTGTGCCCTGGAACCCAGACTAGAGTACTCACAGGCAGTCGCATAGCGACGTGTAGCATATGTTGATAATGTGGTCTCCCTTGTCTTTGTCGTTTCCACATTATCAACATATGCTACACGTCGCTAAGCGACTGCCTGTGAGTACTCTAGTCTGGGTTCCAGGGCACAACGGAACATAAATGTTCCTTAAGCAGATCGGTGAGCCACACACTATCATCATATTTCCGATTGCAACCGATAAAGCAACGAGCCCGTGGCTCAATGGTAGAGCGTTCGACTCAAATACCAAAGGTCGCGGGTTCGAATCCCAGGTGTGCCACACTTGGGATTGGGTATGACTGGCTGATGACCGCTAATAAGCCAGAAATGGCCATTCCGGTTTCCTTGTCTTTGTCGGTTCCACATTATCAATATATATATATATATATATATATATATATATATATATATATATATATATATATATATATATATATATATATATATATATCGGAATGGTCGTCAAAAAAATGCAAGAAATGAGGACGGTTTTTCAAAACTGGTCTGAATGAATGTTTTATTAATTTCCTAAATAAATTTATTTCATTTTTAACAATAAGAAAACTGGGCTTCGTTAGAATATATTCAAATGATTTTTAAAAATTTAGATAAATTATTTGAATGGCTTGCATGAGCAGATTAGAAATGAAGCTTGCAGAAACATTAATGTTTATAGCAGGCCACGGCTCGCGATTTTTAACCTGCAACTCGTGGGTGTGGTGCGCCCGGGCGGTCGCTGGTTTCTAAAGGTTCATGACATCATAAACTTCTGTCAGTGGCTAGATTGCGTGAGTGTCCTTCACTACGACAAAGAAGTGAGCAGGATTATATTATAATGTGCTATTTCATCGCATAGTTTTGAGCACTTTGCAGCGGTATCGGAGGTATTCGCACTCAAAGACACTTGTAATAATGGCGGTAATAGAGGTTTTGTCGATGAGGTTAAGGGAAGCGGTGGGCAGCACATTGCGGAAGAGAAATGCAAAAAGCGCATTTACGTCATTAGCTTATGTAAGTACGCCAACGGCAAGTAAAAACTCGAGCATGTACTTTTAACATAATGATAAAAACTGATTTTATTAGCCTAATCACAGGCTGCCCCAACTGGAAATCGCACAGCAAAACGGAAGAACTAGATACCTTTTGGAGGCTGATATTCAGCAGAGTGGTAGGAGCTTTGAGCTGAAGGCAACATAGTCTGATCAGGCGACCTATTCGTTGGCTTCTAGAAGGAAATAAGACCAGAAGACAAACGTAAGTAGTGAATTCTCAAAAAGTATAATGTTAACCATCTCTTTTGAAATATTAACCTCACTACGAAGGCGTAGAAGAGTAGAGTGGACTTAATTTTGCACGTGTCACACCACATCAGGAAACGAATTGAGCCGAATGCTTGTATTCCAGGCGTATGTTCATAAGGAGCAAGAAAAACTGGGAATTGATTGAAGTCTGGACCTCTAATAAGAACTCAGCCAATACATTTATCGATCAGGCGCAGGAATACAGAGCCCTGCGCAGTCACCTCCGGACTAACTTTACTGAGGTTTGATCGGTCACTGCCTCTATAACTGCTACTTTTTGCTGCCACTGTCATCTCTGACTATGGACTCCAGTAAGAGTTCGAAAGCTCCGATGAATACAGAAATGATTCTGACAATCCAAAAGCCCTGACCTCTTCCTCTTCACATCATGTAACCTCAACCTACCTGCACACACACACACACACCCTATGCTGCACTTAAGTTCGAGCATCTTTAGCCATGGTGATGCACACTAGGCTACTCTTCAGAGTAGGCATACGTGCCAGTAAAACAGCACACTTCACCTTAGCAAAATATGTGCGCTCCACTTTACCAGCGACGACATGCTGGGCGAAATGTCGCATGTAAGAGCATGAACATCTCACTTATGACCTTCAGCGCAACCTTGTTCGTGAATTGGAAAGCAGGATCTGGGTGGTAACGTAAGCGGGCTGTCTAGCTCCATCATCCCTGCACCTAATGTAATCCGTACCTGGTTGACAGACTCCAACAGTCGACTGGTGCATGGGAGAGGAAGATGGGCAGTGAGAGGACGATACTGGGCAATCCCTCTTCACGGTGACTGAGGGCAGTCCCCTGTATAATAAATCTGACATGTTTGATTGTCATTCGGTGATGAACGATCACAGATTGTTAATGGAACTCACTCGCCCGCTCTGCCTAGGGGCTCATTCTTGAGCCCCGCCAGCAGCCGCATAAAGGTTAGTAATAGTAGAGGCAGAGTAGCAATGTCATGAATGGATAATGCGGGTAGTAAGCCCGAAATGGCCATTCCAGTCTCCCGGGTCTTTGTTAGCATTGCTATTATGCTTGATTGTATCGCAACGAAATAAGGTTTGTCACATGGAAGGCTGCCAACCCGTTCCCTCTCAGGACTCAGGGTCAGGTTTGTACTGGCTCCTTTTCAATGTGGCCTTTATGGCACTCACTGATATGATACGAACAGTTTGACAGTAACCTGGTAGGTCTGGAAATGGGACGAGGTCGAGTGTGACATGCATAAAGGTTAATATGCTTTCTAACAAACCAATTTATACGCAAGACATACGCACCAGGTCTACCTCATGGGAATTTAGTTGCCGTCATCGTATGCGATGGTCAAACTCTGATATCATGTCAAAGACGACGAGGACAATCAATGTGGCAATGGGTACAGTAGTTCCTTGGGAAATCATAGCAAACAATACGTGCACAGCATCATTTTCACTTTCTTTACCCACACTCACCGTGGTCCAATGGCAGAAGAAGTTTGGAGATGAATAACGGCGATGTGAGTGACAAGGCTATGTTCCTTTCTGCGCGTGCTACACACACGCCGATGAGCACAAAAGTGGACCAGACTTTGTGAACAAACTACACACGCAAAGTGAATCTCCACTAAAGCATTGATTCCAGCGATCCTGTTCGTATTGGACTTATAAAATGCTGCTTTCATTTATTAATAACCCAAGAACAAGAGGCACCCTGGGCATTTAATTGCAAACAGGATCGATTTTAGTAAGCGCGACCTCAATTGATGAGTTCCGAAGTTCAATTTTGGAAAACTTTTAGATGAAATCTCACAAAATAATATTTTAAACGTTAGTCGAGTGACCTGCAGTTAAAATTCAGTTGATTTACCCTAGATATTCCAAAGAAAATAACGCCCAGGACAAATAGTACCTGTGTAACAGCACTATAGAAAATTAACCAAACCAAAACCCGTTGAAATGTCTGAGTTGCAAGGATGTCAGATGAGTCTTATAATGGTGATTTTGCTGCAGGTGCTCAATAACAAGGACAAAGAATTTGGGGGAAAATAAGCAATTATTGGGAGCGAGTAGTACTGCAAAAGACAGGCGAGCGAACTCCAATTACGTGAAAAATGGAACAGCAACATTCAAAGTCAACCGTAGACAGAAGGCTGACGTGGAAAGACGAAAACGCTAGACTGCAATATCACGGAACACTGCTAGTAACGATGGAACTTTCCTCATTTTTTCTACTGAAAACGTAGTTATAGACGCGCACTGGCCTCGTGTGACACCTTCGCAGCCACCACAACAATAATAATCGCAAGGAAAATGTGAAAATTGCTTCGACTACCTCTTACAGCGCCTTTCCCGGTCGTTTGCTCTGTGAATGCACGCTCCGACGCTGGATTAATTCACCCTAAGATTTCTCACAGCAGGTCAACCTCAAAAATCCACAAAAAACTACCTGACCGCGCTGTCATGTCATCTTACGTGACGTCTGTGAATAACATATAGAGAGTCATGGATAGGGCTTACATGCAATAGTCGCGAAACCTGGACCTACGCACACTGCTCAGATCTGTCATTTAATTTCGCCCTCTACTGCAGCTACATTCCGGCGCCTACCCCAGCCTGTTAAACATCTACCCAAACTCCAACAACTAGGCTCTTCCCTGAATAAAATCCAAAAAGGCAAATTTTTCCCTACCTCCAGGCACCTCATTGGACCGGGAGCGGATGCGTTAGGCCCTTTCGGATGCGCAACATACATAAAACGGTAACGGTAGGTTATATGCAGCACTAACAAAGCCAGAAACCCTAGGCTCGTGTAATACGGGATCGGCGTTAATAGGGGTTTTACGGGTGGGGCATTAGAGCGCGTAGTATAAGGTTATCCAGTCCTTGTAAAACTGCATGTATTGCTATTTCTGCTCTTCGAATTTACATAGTCGATAATGTGCATTTGTTATAAAAGCTCCAAAAATTTGATAGCCATAGCAGATAGCGGCTTGAAAGCCCGGGATGACTTAAATGCCGGTTTTACCAGTACAGGCTTCGGTAGAATTCTGTTGCTTTGATATCAGCGAAATCTTTGCAATTGTTACAGAAGAAACAAATGTAGACGAGCTCTTAAACACTGTAAATCAAGCACATCCGTCGATCAAATTAACGTTGGAGATGGAAAGAGCAGGTTCACTTCCTTTCTTATATGTCCTTCTAAGCAGAAGACCTGCCGGCAGGATCCGAAGGAGCGTTTATCGAAAGAAAACCTGGTGTGGGCAATATACGAACTTTGGCAGTTATAATTGTTCTGCCGTAAAACAGTTACCAATTGCAAACCTTTCCATCCACGAGCCTGGGGCTTCTGGCTTTCTTGATGCTTTACATAACCTAGCGTTACCTATAAATCCAGTCTGATAAATACTGCGATGGACAAGCTGCCACATGTACACATATATTTTATGTCTACTAAAGTAGGAAGGAATTATAGTCTCAAAGAACAGAGGTGAGTGTCACTTGTGTTTGCCAGGACGCCATTACGTGCTGGACCCACCATCAGTGTGCACAAAACCGGCCTAACAGTATCTCTCGGTTGCCTGGCTGTTTCGAAGCCCCATTTAGAGGGGGCGGACAGCGGCCGCCAGGTTGACTATGTTCGTAGCCCATCGGCTTACCTCGTAGTCGTCTCACCAGCTGACGCATTCACACAGGCCGAACGCCTGCGGAACGTCTACCCGCGGTCGCCATCGCGACCGTGCACACACGTGCCTTTTTATAAGTGCGAAACATACAGTGTGTCGATAAGGTATTCAGTCAGGCAGGGAAGGATTGTAGCAGTCGGCTGGACGCATGCACTAGTCATCAGTGGTCGCGCGGAAAACGCCGAAAGGCGACGCCAGCAGCCAGGCACATACACTGAACTAGTGTGTGTGATTAATCATCTGCGGGTAGCGACCACGCCTTTCGCAAGCAGCAGGCCACGTGTCGGTGGGAAACATGCGGACGAGGGATTTTTTGTCTTAAGTGGAGGCGCAAGACCAAAAAACGGCCACCATGGGAAGTGCCGTCGGGGGCAGTAAATGTAGAAAAAGTGGGGCGAAGGGGCATCGGTCAGAAGGGCAAGCAGAGATCCTGTCGAATAAGCGGAAGAAGGATCACTTTTCGTTTAAAATGCGTAGCAAACCCACAGGAAAATCAGTCGGCCAAGCACAGACATTCTTCATCCCACTATCACCTGAAGTTGAAGCCGTAGACAGGACGAAGGACAGGTAGTTCCAAGGCGTAATTTATAGAAGTCATCAATAATCACACACCGCTATAGTGGGCATAGAGCGCAGAGAAAACACATTCCTGGACATTCAACTAAGAGTATGGTTTAGGTTCTTACTATGTAGAAATTGTAATGCCGCTAGATTTGCTCGTGCAAAGGCTAGCGCATTACGCAAGCAGCTGCAAATATATTAGTTTGTTCGGAAAATAATGACCGCTTTCGGAACCAAACATTAATTCTAGAAAAATGTAAAATAAGTATGCTAAAATTAACCAAAGTATTACACCTGAGCATCTTAACTAACGATGATAAAGATAAATTTTGCTTCGTCGATAAAAATCCACTGGCTTTGATAGTAAGGATTTTTTGAATCAAACCTCTACCTTCGTTTAGTTGCTTAAAAGTGTCCAGACGCTTGAAAAAATGGCAGTCAGTTGATGAAAAATCGGGATAAGATGGTGATTTGAATTCCGTACAGGAAATGTGTGGGAGCTACATCACGATCGAGCCATTGTCCTGATCGTTTACATGGCGTTCTTCGATCAAGGAATGGATTATAAGGCTTTCATCGAACAAACTTCAAAACAAAAACTCTTTGACTTCCATTGGGCTCATGGAGAACTCATTTATTGAGCTATTTTGCCTTCCTTATTTGTAGCAGATGGTCGGACACCATTAAACTAATGACATAAAGTGCCTGAAAAATTCCTCTGACACTGGCATGGATTTTTTTTCAACAATTTCTTTAAAAGTTCTTTGTCAAGACTGCATGGCCACGGTTAAAATTCGTGTGTGTGTGTGGTGTGTAAAGGGTACTAGTTAGGGGTAGCAATACACAGATAGCATTTGGTCACTCCATTTGTCTCGTACAGGTGGTGAATGCTCCTGTGGCCGCCTCTAAATGGTACACAACTCTCACCTGTGGCTCCTCGAAGTTGGGTTCTTCCCAGCGGCCACACCGCGGGCAACCGTCACGACCGGCGGGCTAAACCAGGTGAGAGTCTCCGGTGTTGTGCGTGCCTCCACACCCGGTATGTCTGACTCCCGAACTTCCAACCTCCCCCCTCTCAAAAAGTCCTACGGTGGAGGCGACAGCAACCCCGTAGGCGGCCCAGGCTAACTCGGGTCGTTCTCCAACTAAAACAAAACCGTAACCCATAGTGGAGTTCGGCAGCCGTCTGGGATGTCCGAGCAGCCCTATTTAGGGACAGCCTGGATTGCCTCCTCGCAGATGAAGGGGCTAGAAGAGGTGCCCTAAACAAATGCTGGTTATTACGTCTTCTGCAGCCGGCCGCGGCTTGCAGATCACAAAATACGCGATCGTAAATCTCAAACAAACAACAATACACCCCGTCCCAATCCCCCCTCGCCATACCCTCCGGGCTGCTCGGGTGAGTCCACTCACACTAGCAGCCTGTAATGTTCGTTCCCTTTTAGACAATCCTAGGAGCAACCGGATGAAACGGAGGACAGCGCTAGTCGATCGGGAACTGGCGCGCTACAAGGTGGACATTGCTGCTCTCAGCGAGACCCGAATCTCTGCGAAGGGTCAGCTGGATGAGGTTGGTGCCAGCTGCACCTTCTTCTGGAGCGGCCGGCCAAAGGCAGAGCGACACGACGTTAGTGTCGCCTTTGACACCCAGAACGACATCGTGGGACGTCTGCCCTGTCTGCTCAAGTGTGTTAATAATCGCCTTATGAGCCTCCGCCTGCCTCTTCGGGGAGACAAGTTCGCCACCATCATCAGCGCCTACGCTCCCCCAATGACGAGCTCTGATGCGGCGAAAGACAAATTCTACGAGGACCTGCACGCCCTGCTGGCGACTGTGCCGAAAGAGGACAATTTACCTGTCCTTGGTGACTTCAACGCCTGCGTCAGGACGGACCACTCTGCCTGGCAGGGAGTGCTGGGTCCCCTCGGGCTCGGTAGCTGTAACAATAGCGGCCTCCTTCTTCTGCGCACGTGTGCGGAACACCGTCTCCTGTTGACCAACACCTTGCGCCTTCCGACGCGGGAGAAGGCCACGTGGATGCACCCTCGGTCGCGGCGCTGGCAGCTACTGGACTATGTTCTCGTCCGGAGGCGAGATCGACAGGACGTGCTGGTAACCAAGGCGATTCGCAATGCCCATGGTTGGACAGATCACCGCCTCGTCATCTCCCAGATGAGGCTCCCACTGCAACCCCGACGAAGGCTCCAAGGTAAGTTAAATACGCTTTTGTTAAATTTGCCTGCTCACTGTTTCGATTTCAGCAACCAAATGACCGAGTACCTGGAGAACCTGCATGCTCCAGATAATAACGGCACCGTGGAAACACGATGGTGCCAACTGCGAAATGTCATCCAGTCCACCGCCGTGGAAGTCCTCGGACGCGCACGTCGTCAAAATCAGGACTGGTTTGACGACAATGACACTGACATCAGCAACTTACTCGCGGAGAAGAATGGACTACACAAAGCCTATATGAACCTTCGGACCGACAACACCAAAGCAGCCCTCTTCAAATGCCGGCGCCTTGTACAGCAACGGTTGCGGGAGATGCAGGATGCCTGGATGATCCGAAAGGCTGAGGAAATCCAGGGGTATGCGGACCGCAATGAAATGAAAAACTTTCAAAGCCATCAAGGCCATCTACGGCCCGTCTATCAAGGGGTCCGCACCGCTGCTCAGCTCTGACGGCACAACACAGCTGACAGAGAAATCGCAAATTCTGAAGCGCTGGGCCGAGCACTTCAGACGTGTCCTTAATTGCTCATCAGCGATCTCCGATGCTGCCATTGACCGGCTCCCTCAAGAGGACACAAACAATGACCTGGATCTGCCACCGTCCCTACCAGAAACAATCCGGGCTGTGCAGCAGATTTCCGGCGGTAAAACACCGGGATTCGACGCAATCCCACGGGCAGTCTACAAGCACGGTGGGCCCCGGCTGATGGCAGAACTCACAACACTGTTCCAGGAGATGTGGCGCCAAGGACAAGTTCCTAAGGATTTCAAAGATGCGACCATTGTCCATCTCTACAAGCGGAAGGGGAACCGGCAACTCTGTGATAATCACAGAGGCATCTCGTTGCTCAAAATCACCGGGAAGATCTTCGCCCGTATCATTCTCAATCGTCTGAACGGTCACCTAGAGCAGGGTCTGCTCCCGGAAAGCCAATGTGGCTTCCGCCGACACCGCGGGACAACTGATATGGTCTTCGCCGCCCGCCTGCTACAAGAGAAGTGTCAAGAGATGTGAACTCACCTTAACACTACCTTCATGGATCTGACGAAGAAATCACTGAAGCAACTGCAAATCAACCCGGCTACCTGGAGGACCTCGCCCAAGATAGACCGGCATAGATGAGATCCGTGAAGACTGGTTCAGCAATCTATGAGGCCAACCAGATCGCCACCGCCAAGGCCAAAAGAGCGGTCTGAAAGTCACCAGTGCCCCGGGTCAACATCGTCGATGCCCAGGTCCTGCCAACATGCCCGCGTTGTCAACGCATCCTCCGCGCGCGAATCGGCCTGGTTGGACATCTTCGGACGCAATGCACCAACAATCCGACAATTCCAACTTCTGCGTCAATTTCTGCCAACCCTCCTTCAGACTCCCCCATCCTCACTCCTGGCATCAATTCCATTTCTCCCACCATCAGAGACCACATCCCTCTACTCATCGCTTGTCAACCCCACCACCGCCTTCGCCTTCACTAACACCACCACCACCACCACCACCATCAGCGATGGGGTCTCTCTCTTAAACTGTCCTCAATGCGACCGCACATTCACATCACGCATCGGCCTGGTCGGTCACTTGCAAATCCATCGTACAGAGACTGGTGAGCCAGTGTCTGGAGCACCAACACACAGCAGAGATCGTCGCCTCAACTGTTCTCGCGCATTCACTCATCGCATGGGCCTATTCGGTCACATGCGCATCCATGTAAGCGGAATTCAACACAATGCCGACGACACCGATACACCATGCACACCCTCCGCGCCTGCAATTCTTACCGCCACTGCCACCCCCACTACTATGAATGACATCCCCCAGCCTCCACAGATTTCTCTTGCCCACACATCGCCCGCAACTTCAACTCACGCATCGGCCTGGCCGGTCACCTGCGAATCCATCGCACGGAGGCTGGTGAACCAGTGCCTGGGGCTCCGAAATACAGTCGCGGCGCTCGCCTCTACTGCCCTCACTGCTCCCGCACATTTACACACCGCATGGGCCTATTAGGACACATGCGCCTCCACGACAACCTGCGGTAAACCACCGGTGGCTAAGCCACATCAGCGCACACTATCTACACTAATAGATAGACAACACCCTCACAATCATCATAATGTACCGGATAAAATCACGGTTTCCTAGAAACCGTGCCTTGGAAGGTTGCCAATCTGACGCTTACACCAGACCACGCCGTCGGCCCAGTGTATGTGCTGTGTGTGTCGAGTGGCTGACCAGTGGACTGCGAGTCAGACGGCGATGGCTCCTCCATATCACCTGGGTAAATAAATCTTGGTGTGTGTGTAATGTGGGCCAGGTCGTGCTGTGGTGCGCGAAGACGGGTATGCCGACCCGTCAGCCAATGCCCCCACTGCCCCATCAGACAACTGACTGGCTCAGATGGTGGTCTGATTGTGGTGGTGGGGGAGAGAGTGAGGTCCACAGCTCAGCGCATTTTCCTCACTTTAAACAATCTGACGCGCTTGAAACTATCACGGTGCGCTAAAAGCCGTGGCTTGGAAGGTTGCCAACTGACGGGATAACTCGGACCGCGTGGTCAGCCCAATGTGTGTTTCGTGTGGAGTGGCTGACTGGCGGACTGAGAGTCCGGCTGCAATGGCTCCTTCATTATATCCGAGTTTGAACTCATGCAAGAAACGTAAATACATTTCAGGTTTTGTCAGCTTTGTCATTAAGGGATTATATGCCACAGAATTTACTCCGAAAGAAATCATAAAAGAATTATTAAAGTGTTCCTATCATTTATTAAGCATGCAAAATATGATGTAAATACAGTTAAAATCGGCCAGTATTTTCGAACAACTCAATACTTCAACAGTCGGCATGCTACTGTGTGCGGATGGACATGTGCTTCATTTGCAGTATATTTCTGGACTTTAAAAGGAGTGGCAAGATTATCAGCCATCCGGTAGAAGCGTGCTCAGTATCAAGTTTCTTGCAAACGCCAAAAAAGCGTCGTCCAGGTGCGAGTGCCTAGTATGGAATTGTATCCATGAACGGTAGAAACTGAAGCAATTTTAATGATGTATGCAGATTACAACCAAGACAACTCATTACTTAACCAGTGTGACGTATAATCCCCGACTTCCGATTCGATCATAAATCCCAAAAAAACTAAAAGTTACGTTTTGTCAAAATCTGATACGTGGTGCAGGGAGTATTTTTGTAGCGCCCGGAAATATGGCCTCAAACGAAATTCCAGGGTGGATTAAGGTCCGTATCAAGTTTAGGCTTAGGGTTAAAAGTGATCGGTTGTGAAGGTAAGGGTTGAAGTTAGAACCCGGGAATAGGCATCTCGGGAGAATGAGTGAAGAGTAACCAGTACTACAGGGGTTCCTTCTGCCCGTGTCCAACCAGTGTTTCGGCTGTTCAAAAGAAGACAGCCAACCCCCATGTATTCTGAACCATGACTTCTTTTTCAGACTTTCGCAAGGTTCATAAAATACAATTTCCTTTTCTTTAGAAAAACAATCCTACCTACGCCGTATCCCAACCTAATCCAAGTAATTTTGTTCATTTTAAGGCATCGCGAAATTGGATGATTATTCTTGGCGCCTAGTACAAGATTTATAATCTGGACAGAATGAAAAAAGAGGTAAATCAATACGCCACCCTCTAGAATAAAGCGTTTTGGGTGAAATAAACAGAGCGTTACTTACCACCTTATAAGTAGCGTAGAAGTTGGATCTGTGGAATGCGCTGGGCTGGTCTTCTGTGCAAACGCCATTCATAGGTGAGTTTTGCGACTCCTTTTTAAGGTAAAAACCACTCTGAGCCTCACCGGGAAGCGTGGACATGCTCGAAGCAGGAGAAATAGGGATAGGAACTTCTACACAATCAGCGGTGTCAGCGTCCGCCACAGCAGCTAGGGCTGCAGTACAAGCGAGTTCCTTCAGCAAACCGCTAGTGGGGTCCCGGTCCGGTTCGTCCACACTCAAAATTCTGTGTTGGCTAGCTGAGGGAGAGGAGGGTGCCTCGCTCGGACCTGAAGTGGAGCTCACTAGCTGCTCAACAGTGGCAAGGTCCACCACAGCGATGGGAAGGCTCTCTGGATTGGCCGGACGTGCGCGTCGAGCGGGACCACCGGACGTGCGAACGAGGTTTTTCAGGAGCACTATAGAAAGAGCACGAGTCTGATTTTAAAGTCTACTAAAGGAAACGGCTTTCAGCTATACACTGGCAAGTCGCCCAGAGCTAGGATGGTATACTCAAGGAGCTTATTAGGAACGCAAATCGCACCATTCTTCTTGACAATACCAGAGAGCGTGGGGTTTCCACTGATGGCTTTCAGTGTTTCATATGATATTTGAGCATTGCTAGTGAAATATGAAGGCGAACTTAGCTTTCATTGAAAAAAAATATGAATTATTTATTCTTTCTGTTGCTATATTTTTACTCCTTGGGTGCATACAATCTGCAAGTGTCAACCAGGTAAATAGACTAAGACAAAACGCATTCAGAAAGATCCCGAGGCTCTCCTACCTTACCAGCCGATAGTTCGACTATAGCGAGCGACGTCGTTCACTGTCTGCCTAACAGAGTAGGCACAACAATGACCAGATGCGTGTGAAGTAGTTTATGGTGAAGTAGAACTGAGCAACAACTACGGACTTTATCTCTCCCCCCCCTTCACCCAACTTGCTTTGATGTCAAGATAAAGTGAAGACGACGGGAGCTGCGTGTTATCACATTGGCTGGAAAAGTTACACAATCCGCCTACATGTGCCAACACGATCTAGTACCCAAAGCATGTACAAGGCTTTCGTAAGGGCGGCTCGAAACTTAAAAAAACTAGGGAGTGCTATACAGACCACAGTAAGGAAGCCTAACTGACAGTTGGAAACGCGTCAGGTTTATTATTGAGGAATGGACTTATGCGTCGTGAGGATGGATTTCCCAGTATCTGCCTCATTATATCGCTTCTCATTAGTAAAGGATTTTGCAGATTTGACCCACATGTGAAAAACTCAGCGTATCCGGTGGGATTCGAACCCACGCCAAAAAGGGGAAGGCTTTAGTACAGCCAACGCTCTAGCCAACTGAGCTACGAAGCCCAACCGGGAGCCGTGAGTTTAAGCCCACTTGGGTCAAGTTACCCGCCCAGCCTACTGCAACGTATGGAATCCACCAATTCTGATACATTAAGCTGAATTCTCAAGCAGGATTTCCTAAGCAATCAATCTAGAATCCACCAGATGACTACCAGGCACAATTAACTGGGGTATTCAGCTTACTGTATCAGAATTGGTGGATTCCATACGTTGCAGTAGTCTGGGCGGGAAACTTGACCCAAGTATGATCAAACTGAGGGCTCCCAGTGGGGTCTCGTAGCTCAGTTGGCAAGAGCATTGGCTGTACTAAAGCCTTCCGCTTGTTGGCATGGGTTCGAATCCCACTGAGGCCACGGAGTTTTTCACAGGTGGGTCAAAGGAATATCTCTCCTCTCCACCAGTCGACTGTCCAAGTTTGTCTATCAAATAGTCATGGAGTTTGGCGCGATGCCTAATGCAGCGCGACGGTTTGTGTCTAATAAGTGCTGCCACACACATGCGCACTAGTATCCATCGACTCGCGTGAACTCAACGCTGCACGACAAATGCGTGTAGTGACCACGGTGAATCGCTTTTTTCCAGCGCATCGGCCGCGCAGACAGAGCTGGAGGCCGATATTATTGCATCAAGAGGGAGAGCGCGTACAGAGGCAGCCTCTCTGATGGACTGCTATGATCTGCCTTAAGCAGTTCAAACTGTTTACAATTGGCTCTTGTATGGGGATGAAGTTTTTCACGTTATCGAACGAAGTACCAGCCTCTTATCTCTCTGTACAGATGGTGGAGTTAAGAGAAAGGGAAATTCTATTGGCAAGTAAAAAATTTCATCAAACACAGCGGCTAGCTGAACTGAATCGTCTAGTATGCGAGCAGACACAGCAGTGTCTTATAAACGGTGTTCCGGCGTTGCAGATTTTGATGCACCACGCAAGCTTAATGCTGTCAATAAGCCCATACTAAAAAGAAAAAAGCCGGATACTCTGCTGGGGGGAATATTTACAATTCTAAAACACCACCAGGGCAATATATGAGTCTTCAATGAGGCAGAAGAACTATTGCTTCCATCAGTTATCCTCCTTTCCAGAAAGACCAGCTGGACAGCACACCGACACGAGGTTCTGCGCACGTACAGATGTTGCATAGTGGAACAAACTGCAGCGAAGGCTAACTGCGAAATAAGCAGGCTGGCAAGTCGGACGAACAGGCGGTCGCTGACTGCGCAACCGCATTGTCTTCAGGCTTGACTGGACACCGCCCCCATCACCTCACCATGCACGTTCGATCAGCGTCCCACTTTTAAATTAACATGTCCAGTTCATCCTCCTATACCGTTTCTAAGTGAACAATATATCTTAGCAACTAATAGTATGTCTTTTTAAGCCCCAGAGGCTAATGCTCTGCATCATCCTTTCAAACTAGGTGATAGTTGAACAACTGTACTAAGCCGAAAACTGCCTAAAACTATGGCAAATTACCTTGCCTAGGCCTTTCGAAAAAAACATTCCATTGGTGAATAATTCCCCTCCAACTGAGAGGAAAAGCGGCAAGAGGACAGACTCCGAAAGCGAAGACGCGCCTCCCAATAATCCAAAAGAACGCATACTCATTTCTTCGTATTTTTTTTTTCAGGGAAGGAGTGTGAATCCCCCCACACAACACACGCACACACATGGTACAAAGCATTGCAGTCGGTTGTATCGTGCAGAGTGACGCTAAAAGTTCGAATTTTTAGGATAGCGCTGAATACGAAAGTAGTCAGTGAGGTTACTACTTGCAAAGAAGGGTATTATACTCTTATATGAGGACATGGACATATTTTAGCCTCAACCACATTCTTGTCTGCAAAAAGCATAAAAGCGCTAACCAGCGAACTGTGATGCCCAGTGAATGCAGTGCGTTTCGCCAGTGATTTACAAAGGCGTGTACTATTTAGAGCTGCGATATAGTGCATTTCAGCCGCTAATACCAATTTATGGTTCTAATAAATCCTCGCAATAAGTTGTTGAAGCAAAATTCTGGGTCTATCTAAACTCAATAGCCTCCGCCAAATACTTCGGAAGGCCGAACGCTCCCTCGTTTACTATACGATTTAATCTCGTCAGACATTTATATATAAACGTAGACTAAAGTCTTTGGACTGGCCCTGTGGGTTCGCTCTGGAAAATGATACGAATATATCAGCCCAGCTCTACCCGCTTAACGGAATAATCGCGTAACTGGCATAAAAATATTGACTGAGGTTGATTTACTGTTCGCGTACCCAATAAATGCCAAGCAATGTATTTCGCCGATTGTGAGCCGTTGCATTATGTCCTTATCTGGGGATGGGCTTATTAGTGGGTTACTCAATGTTCAACAAGTGAGTTCTGATTTTATAATGTCAAGTGTTATCATTTAATTGAATGAAAACGAGCGAACCTGGAAGAAAGTCCTCGCTGGCAATCATCAGTCAATCACATCCATCCTACACAAGAGTTAAACCATCGCAAAGGGTTTTTAAAACAGAGAACTTCTAAAATTTAGAAACGCAAGGCACAGCAGAGGAGCTGTGGACTGTGCACATTCGTAGAAGCGTATTTATTGATGGAATCCCGCCTCAGCCTAAACAAAGAGCGACAACTCCAAAATGTAGAATAAGAGGATCAAAGTAAGAAGCGGCCAGCTAATAGGCATTGATACATCCTTGTTAGAGAAACAAGTTGTGTATTATGCATGAGCCATTGTCCAGAATAAGATGTGCCTTTGAAAACAGAAAACACGCCCGATAACCTTGCGCATGCAGAGGGGACATCCGTCGAATTAGTGCATCACACACGGTCGAGCAAGGTTAATCTAGTACGAGAGTTCGAAAGTCGCCAGCGACGACTTCCACCGCCTGCCTCAAGGGGTGGGTGCGGTACTGACGACTTTCGCCACACTCTGTTCCATCTTGCTTTGACAGCAAAACGGTGTCAGCACGACGTGAGATGGGTCCGGATGCAATGGATAACAAATATAAACAGCTCATCTACGCATGTCGCACACACAACCTGGTTCCCACTGCATTTACCAGACCCTGATCATTCTTAGGTAAGAATGCCACAAACATCACATTGTGAGGGAGCTATTGCAGCCTGACTCTCAATCTTCCAGTTGCTACAATAAGCTAATTGACCAGTGGACTGGGAGTCAGACGGCGATGGTTCCTTCTTAATCCCTGGGTTTACGAATCCTGTTGTGTGCGTAAAGACGGGTAAGCCGGCCCTGTCAGCCAATGCACCCACCCCCGCATCAGACAAGTGACCGGCTCGGACGGTGGTCTGATTGTGGGGGTGGGGGAGAGAGTGAGGTCGACGGCTCAGCGCATTTTTGCCTCACTATAAACAATCTGACGCGCTTGAAACTATCATTGTGTGCCTTGGCTTAAAAGGTTGCCAACTGACGGGATAACTCGGACCACGTGATCAGCCCAGTGTGTGTGATTGTAGGGAGTGGTTGACTGGCCGACTGAGAGTCAGGCGGCAATGGCTCCTTCTTAATGTGGCCTCTATGTATATCCCACTCAGGTGAGATCCGAGCCGTTCCCTCCACCCCCCCTTGCGTTGTAGTGTTCATGTTTGTGTTGAATCACGGTGCGTGGATCTGCGCCCTCTCTCATCTCCGCTCTTCTTGACTCTGTCTTGACTCCGAGTTCAGGTGGAGGAGTGGAACAGGGAGTGAGGTAGATGCAACGCAATTTTATTATCACTATAATCCAGTATAAGTCACCGTGCCTATTCCGCAATGTTCTGAAGCATAGGGTGGACATTGTCCGATCACGCCAGTCGAATTGGCATGGGTTACTAGCTAAAGCCCAGGCACCTGTTTCAACAATTCTTCTGCCGCAGTGAAGGCTTCCACACCTCAGTGTGTCCCCAAGTGTCATCTATGCATTTCCGGACAGATGAACTTAAGGGAATAAGAAAAACCATAACTTCAGAAATTAAAAAAATTATATACATTGCTATTCATAGTTTCCGTCTATGAAAACTAAACACGACAATAACAATAACACCAAATAATTCAGTGAGTCTTTGTCTTAGTGCCATCGGAAGAAGAAACCCATCCAATGGCCCTCCGTTTGTGAAAAACTCGGCAAATCATCCAATCATCCATGGTGATGTTCTCAGGCGATCCACTTAACATCCAAGAGATGACTACCACCTTGTCATAAAACACCATGTGTTCTGGTGCATAATAAAAGCTGTTACGCGAAAAAGTATTCAATGGAAAATCCTAGGGTAAGGGTGCCACGTATGGCCGCCTAAACAGGGCGTGAGAATAAGAACCGCCCCACCCGCCTAAAATAGGTGACCTTGCGATCAATTTCACGAAAAGGTAACTATCCCCTTGTTTTAAAGATAACGCTAGCCCTAATATAAAACTAAACTGTCACCTTGATCTTAACCATAACCCTACCCTAAACGTAAACATTAAAGTTAATACGATCATTACTTTAACTCTTAGCCTAACTATAATCGTAAACCAAACTCTGACCTAAACCCAAAACTTAACGCTAACCCTCACCTTCATCCTAAACGTAATTTTCATGGAATTTAGCGCAAACTAAATGTACGGAGGACGGTTCGTTTTCCTACGTCATGTTTAGGCACACAAGGCACCCCCTAAAACTATCGCAGACAACCTTGGAGAACTACAACGGCTCTTGATCGATATCGTGCGCAATTTCCACACTATGGGATCCGAGGACATTTGTTATTTCCACAGACTATTAACTTATGCAACATTCGGTTGGCGGTGACAAGAACCTACTGTAACAGCGCCTTAATAAGGAATTTTTTGGATTCAGAAGGAGGCAGTTTCACTTCATTCAGTCGCCATAACACATGCAGCGGAGGACTAGTGGGAATCCTGTGGCACATGCACGCAAAATGTAGAACGGCTAAGGCTTCGAACCAGTAAAGCATCATTATGTTCTGCTGCGTCAGGCGAACCAGTTTTCCCATAATTACTAGGCGTGTGCAAGATTCGTAGACATCCCCCCACCCCACACGGCGAGCATTAAGCTACTTCATCCATCGCGAGCGATGTGAATCAACACAGCACCCGAAGGTGAGCACCGTAAGTCAGTCGGACGTGAATCTGCTTATGGTGAAGCAGGCTTGCGCTAAACTCTCCACACCGCGTTCCGCTGACAGGACAACGTCCAGACGATAGGAGATGGATTTAGGGGCAGGCGCCGATAAGACGTGTCTCACAAGACCTGGTCATCAATCCCAGGTGAGGCGCGAGAGGTCTCATAAAAGCTGCAATGCGAGGGAGCCATCACAGTTAGATCCCGATTCCTTAATGGGACCAAGCAATCACCTTGGTTAGCCACCGTCCACGCTGCAACTATTAGTGTTTCGTGATAGATTCACAGCTCGTTTGGTGGTTTGTAGTGAGGAAACTAAGCGCTAGATCCAAACTGGACTGATCTCTAAGGGCATCTCATGTTTTAAATCAAAGTTACTGGAGTTGTAACTGAGCAGAATGTCTAACGTGACATGAAGTCGCCGTCTAACGTGTGTCACAGACATAATCAAGGACTCACAGAGGTGCAGCGTAACCATCAGCCCAATAACAACATCTTGAACGAACAGTTCTACGGCGAAAGTTTAGCATAAAGGTGTTATTGTGTTACTCAACGTAATGAAACGATGTTGAAGTCATGCAAGATCAGCGAAATTATAAAGAAAAGGAAGTGGAGGTAGGCGCAACCATTAATCACCTAAATACCCGAAGACATGCTTGCGCTCGTTTTCCGTCCCTTAAGCCGTTTGCAGCCAGCTCCAAGAATTTGACTGCGATTCATAATTCTGCCATCCCATATGTTCAAAAAATTATTTTTCGTACAAATCTGTCTGCGTAGACGGATTGTAAATACAATGTACCCTAATGAGCAAGGGAGTTACAGCATTCTTTTTATGCCCTCTGGAAACAAAAGTGCATGTAGTGTCTACACTGCCGCTTGTTAGTAAGAGCAGCTAAAATGTCAGACTGGAAGCCTTGAAACGGTCAGCGACAGCAGGTGCCTTGAAAGTGACGGGGGAAGAGTAGACGAAAAGCTGGTGATATACCTGAAAGGCTGCTTAACTTTTCCAACTTACAAGTGAACTAGAAGGAAACTTTGAAGGCAGATAACTCGGTTCAGGGGTGTTTTGCTTCAAATTCTACTAATTACTAGACTTTTAGAACCCTAGGAATATAAACCCCTCTGTTCGACAGTTCATGAGGTCACAGGTTCGAATCTCAGACGGCCTACACTTGGGATTGGGTATGACTCGCAGGTGGCTGATAAGCCAGAAATGGTCATTCCGGTTTCCCTTGTCTTTGTCGGTACTCCATCATACGTATATGTTACTAGTCGCTATGCCACTGCCTGTGAGGGCGCTAGACTGAGCCCTAAGGCACAATGGGACAACCATGCTCCATAATTTGATCGGTGAACGCCACTTAATGATTGATATTACCGATCAAAACCGATAGGACAACGAGCCCGTTCGCCCAATGAGCAAAGTTCGCGAGTTCGAATCCCAGGTGGTTTACACTTGGGATTGAGCATGACTGACTGATGACAGCTAATAGACCAGAAATCGCCATTCCAGTCTCCCTGGTCTTTGTCAGAACTCCATCATATGTACAGTACATGAAAATCTCAGTAGGAGGATCAACATTCAGCCAAGCAGTTAAAGGAAAACGCTGCTCTTCTACGCTCGCTGGTTAGTTGATACAATGCTTGCTAATAGGATTATACGTGATAGTAGTCAACAGATGATGGATGCATAATACAAGCACGAAAATAATAGATGATTATTGTACAGTGATTATCAGCCAGCGGCCGGTTAGGCCGTAGAGTATGAAACTGGAACAAATGGACTTGTGTACACTGTCGGGCGGTAATGGGACGAAAATATGAGCCGCTCCAGGGGCGTCTGCAATCAATGAAACGCATGTGAATGCGCTCATCTAAAGAAATTTAAGTCTCTTAGACTGCATACATTTTGAAAGGCTGTGAGTTCCTTGTTCGAATATCATAAAAATGATTGCAACGACACTGGTTGGGGATTGGCGACCAATATTTGACCAGCGCTGATCCGAGTTCTTTCAGCATCGTGAAATTGAAAACCAAAATCCGGTAAGATCAACCAAGTGGTCGCCTGGCCTAGTGCGGCAACTCTAGTCGTCGAGCTGGCTTGGCAGATCATGGTGAGGGAGTAGCTTTTCAATCAATTCTTGCATGTGTGCGGTATCGTGATCGCGCTCTTAGTAAAGTGTTTGTTAGGTTGTGCACACCCAATTCGGTCGTTAACTGGCTTCCAGACACAACAAACAAGACAAATTTAACCGGTTATCCAGCTGCCGGCTAACTGACGTGTTCATGAGTTTAAACTAGTGAAACAGTCTTCCTAGAAAAAGGTTGACGCATGGCTCTGAAGACTACGTATACGCGGCCCTGCGACAATAGTGTTACCAGGGCGTGGCAGGCTGAGGTCTGACACATTAGCTGGCGTTTAAGGAGCCAAAAAGACCGATGATGGCACTGAGGCATGACAACCACGACCCGCAGGTACATAAAATTCCACTGTTATTACCATCTTCCTATCCGACCATAACGAAAAAAAGGCGTTGAAGCGAATACATTTTAAGGTACGTTCCGGGTGGCTGCTGGGAATCCGTCTATGCCGAATATTTCCCTGGCGACGTCCAGCTGTATAACCCAACTTCAGTGATGTGGTCTTGCCCGGAATTCCGCGTGAACGGAGCGGGTACTGACAAGTGGTCATCACTGAAGTCCATAGTCCGCCAAACGGCTGATTGAATTCTCAGATTGATTCAGCGGAACAGCATTGGCTAGAAAAAGAATCTTATAGTTGCCTTCACAGATTAGTAGTTTCAGATCCTGGGACGAGGATTATTTCGACCAACTTCGGAAAATGACAGCCCGTGGGTTGATGTAGTGATCTCCATGGAAAGAGCCTCCAGCGGGTCCCAAAAGCGCACCGTCTTATTTGCTTACAAATCGGTAAACGTCGGCATGGGCAACTTCTCGACTTTCATGACCAACCCCTATGCAGCGTCGTGTAACCATCCTTCTTAAGGATAATTTATTTACGCAAAACGGAGGCCACAAAACGAAAAACCGCCAAGCAAATCGGGATCTGCGCTGCAGAATTAAAATGTTGTCTTACTACCCTGGCGCCTTGATTGAAGAAGTGGGAGATGGGACCACTGCTGATGATTGTGGCTTGGCAAAAAGTGAGACGAGACCTCGACTCAATACACTGGAATCGAGAAACTGATATAAACAAGCCGGATTACGACCTCAACATACTCAAGTCGACTACATACACACACTATGACGCCTTCATGAGCTCTGTCGTCGGGAATCCGTCGACGGATGATAGAGCTAGACAGAATATTCACTGAATGCTTCAATGCGATTGAAGTATGTTACTTTTCAACCATCACCTGCCAGTTCGACCGTCGTAATCAGATGATGTCCACCGTATGCTCCACAGAAGGGTAGTGCAGGGACGGTGACATGTGCGTAAATTAGTTTTGAGTGATAGCAGACTTACACTGCATCTACCACACTCGTTCTTCCATTACCCGCCTGTTTCCGGTGTTAAGGCATAGTCAAGAAGACTGGAGGTGGGGTCGGGCGCAGATGAAGCATCTCCCACGGAGTGGGAGAGCGGAGTGCGGCATGAGCCTGCACCTACGCGTGCCCATGTTGGACACGCGCACCCCCCCATGTTCGGCGTTTGTGATGGGGCCGCATCCCAGAATATTAACTACTGCCGCATCCTGATTTGGCCCCCGTGTTGTTCCAGCGCATTTACCCCGCAGCCCATTTAGGGGGCACAACCATCAACTCATGAGCTAATTTAAAAGCCTACTTCAACCGGCCGATATTCAGTCTGGTGTACTACCAGGTTGCAGTCTGTCGCTATCGCTCGGAATGACTCTAAACGCATTTGTTCACATCGAATTTTCACCCGGACGCCGACTGAATGACATGCACCACGTCAAAGATATCGCCCTACCAGTTTCATGCTATAATTACCAACAGAATGTAGCGTTACGAGGAAACGAAGTTGTTAACTCACTCGGCGTTTCTATAAACGTCGGGTAGTGTTTTTAAACGGTTCAATCGGGTTCAGTTTGAGTAAGTGAACAGTTTCAAATACCTCAGAACGAAGTTGCAGTCAAATTCCAAAAAGCAGGGAAGATTTCGTCACGCGAATAGATACTACCCGCAGGGTTTTCACAAGCATATATAGATTCATTTCGATATCTAATCAAATATCCGGTCGATATGTCCTCCGGTAGGACTGGGAACACTGGGTTACACGTATAGGCAGACAAACGAATTACACATGCCTCTGATCACCGCTGTTTGAAAGCATTCCTTATAGAAAGTACACCAGTTTCGTCTCACACGAGACAATTCAGAACCACTAAAGACAACATCGGCCTGAACGTGGAAGTGATGTTTAAATTTTCGATACGTGATCCCGGTGGCCGTAACAGAGAGCAGATTAAGAAGTAAAAATTCGCTGTGAAGATCTTCACGTGTGGAAAGGTACAAACTCGTGAGGGATGAGGGGAGGGGTAATGCGTGAGCGTACAACGACCGTTCCACTTGTTCACTGGTCGAGAGCGACAAGCTACGTCCAATACAAGACCATGTGGATGGATAAAGAAACAAAAGATAATCTCCGAGATCTTGAGTGTTCGTAAATTAGAGGGTAACCTTATACCGCTAAGGCTCGCGCGTTATTAAACTCTGGGTAAAGGGTCGAGGAAGGTTGGGAGATTCCAATACCCACCACCGACCTTCGTGTTCGAAAAAGTATCAGGTGGTTTACTACTACGGCTCAGCCGACGCCATTTCCGCCATCGAGCTAACGTTAACAATATACTATACCATGCACTTCATGTGGTTTCATGCGGTTCACATGATTTCATGTGGTTTCTGTGTACAGGCAGGTTTAGAACAACAGTCTGCAGCAAGGGTTCGAGTTTGTTCGCTCGACTTTTTTGATTCCGTTTAATTTAAGCACAAGACAGCAATGGCAACAGAAACTATCTAACAACGGTTCGCGGCCTCCATGTCGCAGTGTCGTCATAGAACTTTGCAGCGACATAGACTTCAGCTTGTGTTCTAAACAACGACCCTTCGTGACCCGTAATATTTTTTATCTTGATCAGCACCCGCTTATTCATTAAGCACAAATTTCTACACATTTCGCATCTGGCATTAAGCGGCATTCGTTCCCCAATGCGGTGTCGAAGCGAACAGTTGTTTGGCATCCTTCATCATCCAAGTGATTCGTAATTTTTGCCAATAAATGACATTCAGTTGACGTTTTCCGTGAGTCGAGGCTGCGCGATGCTTTAACAAACATGCACATGCTTATTCTATCAATCAGTACACTAAAAGCCTATCAACAAAAGCGAATTATCCGGTTGACGAGGAAGTATTGAAAAACCGTTGCAAACACTCGTTTGTTACATCCAATTAAAGCATTATTTTAGGGGGACTTTGGGTTGCTCTTTTTGAACCACAACGCTATCTCCTCATCGGTTTGCCTCAATGACGAGTTTGCACAAGCGTTAGTGAGGTGTCCCCCAAGCACAAGCAGTCTGCACCCGTCTTTGTAAAATCACATTTGAAGTAAAAACGGAGACTCACCGTTATTTCTGGCTGTGTTGAGAGTCAACGAAGTGGTTGAGGGTTCTGCCGTGGTTGCCGGCCTCGATTGTTTCGCCAGCGGGGATTCGGGTGCATCGTTTACAAGTGGGAGCACTTCGTTGGGGGGGATATTTACAAGCCAGTGGAAGAATGTGGCACCAACACATAAGCTGGGAAGTTGCAAAAAATCCTCGGGAACATTAATGCCAGCCAGACGAGGAAGTATACAGAGCGCAGCTGTGAGAAGGCAGCGTTTGACACCCTGTCCTGCGGTTTCCTCCTTGGAAGCCGGTTTCGTCCCGTCCTCAGTTTTGCTGCGTTTTGCCGCTCCCGCAAAGGCACCGAGCAGCGTTAGCAGGTTGCTGGCATTCGCCTGGTCATCGTCACTAGTCGACGGAGTTTTCCTATCGGCCTTGTGGCTAATTGGCTCATGACCTCCACAGGCGGCCAATAGGGCGTCCAACTGAGGAACTAAAGGACCAATCATAAACAGAGTTATATTTTTCACCTCTTCACCCTCCCTGCCCGTTCAATGCCAGCAATCGTTGAAGCAACGTATGCTTGGCACGCCCAAATCAATACAAATTGGGCGTTCGGGCAGTCTATTATTTCATAAAAGAATACGCGCTTGCATGACGAAATTTACTTTAATTTCCAAGAAAATCAACATGCAAGTCGTTTTTTATCTTGCTACTACATGGAGTTGAACGTTGACAGCCTGATTCCATCTGCTCGCTTTCATTTTATAGACCTGGATGTACTTATTCTCTATTATATTGCGCTGCAAGTAAAATTTACAAGGTCGGTTGTCCTCTCTGAACTTAGATCAAGTGCGAGAAACTAGGCGAATCTACTTCCGGTACGAGGGAGGAAATATAAATAACGTTGTATGCCAGATAATTAAAGTAATTTTCAAGCTGTTGGCTGGGTATACTAGCAATTGAACGTTGGACAAAAAGTGCATAATTTATGAGTGTGCGGGCTACCCAAGGTATACAGAGCATCGCCCGCTTCAGCAGGTACGTCACAGCGACGTGCAGAAAACAGTCATGACTATCCTGGCGGCTCAAAGTTCACATTTTGACCGATTTATGACTAATCAAGATATCTTAAACTAAGATATCTAACTAATCAAGATATCTAAAACCACTAAGTTAAACTACCTACCCAAGTTTTCTGTCTCATGAAAAGGCAATATGGAAGACAAACGACCGAGATAGGCAAAGCACGCCAGACTGATGACGAATGAGAAAATTCGAGCAGTTTTAACGAGAAATACATGGGCGATTGAAACCCTCATTTCGAACTCAGTAAGCATTGTCGTTAGCTCATTATGTCTCATGCTCAGTCTGAGAGAACGGGAGATTTAAAGAAACATAGGCTGGCTAATAGGTCGGACGCCTTACAGATTGCATTTGATTCTGCACGGTTTCCAGTGGAATAAAAAATAATGCAACACTAATGCTAACACTAACACTAAGCCTCACGTTTTGCCTTAGCGATCGATTAATAAGTAGGCAGTTTAACCTACAAAGTTCATTTAGGATCAAATAGCTAGTTCCGGCTCGGATCGAGGATCTTCTCTTGACCTTTGAACTTTACTAGTTGTTGTCAAAAATTGGGTAGTCCTAATAAACCAGTCTGTTCACGAATCACACCTTTTCTGACATCGTAAATTCAATTATTTGACCAGTAACGAGCTAAGCGGGCGAAGTGTACAAACGGGAGTCAGTCACATATAAAGCGATCAAATATGGTTAGCTATAGAATGCCGTCTTCGAAAGAACAAGCCAAGGACTGGGAGACGAAAAATGAACATATGCATTAATTGCAGGAGTATCTTGGAGATACGTATTGCACAGAAATGAAGGAGTTCCAGCTGTATACTTTTCCCGGAGCCTAAGATGGTTGAATAAGTAGACTGTCAGAATCCTGTTTTGCACGTCATAACTGGTTGGAAGAAATACAAAATTTTCTGCACTGACAACTCGTTGTAAATATCTGCTTTTGACTATCTTCTCACCTAGCAACCCCCGATTTGCCGTCCATCGACTCTGTGGAAACTAATATGAAATTACAATGATGGAGTGTGTGATTTGTGTTTGCCAGAAATAGCCTGCAAAAACATCGCTAGTGTCCTAAATGCCTATCAGTACTCCTGTTCTGACATTAGATATGTGATATAAGGAGGACGTAACGCGGACGTAACACTAGGTATTTCAGATAAAACAAAGGTGCTATTAAAAAGCAAATTCAGTAGAAAAGTACATTTAGTTTAATAGATGACCCAGTACCAAACGTTGAGCTCAATTGCCAGAATAGCACCTACGCAGTCGGCCTGATTTCTTCCAGGTCCAAAGGTACAGATTTTAAGATGGAAGGTGAACTAGGTTAATTGGGAAATAAGGACAGCGCGGGTTTCAAGCACTGATCCTAACTACTTATTATTTTATGGCTGATTATCATAATATATTTGAGAGAAATGTCGCTTCGCTTCACAAAAAGCAATTAATTCTGAAACTAGTCTGAACAGTCCTCAGTGAGTGAAGAGAACTCTCACAGCCTGAAATCATTTTCAGCGGTATTTTACGCACACGAGACCCAAACGTTGCGCATTGTGCCCAACTTCCAAACACATTGTACCCGGTGAACCAAGTAAACGCGATAGCTTTCCTTCCTGACTTGCAAACTGGCTTTAAATTTCAGTCTGGATGATCAGTTTTTCAGAACGGCGAAGCGATCACCTCAAGTACAGCTCAGAGCATCACCGCGAATGCATGCTTGTGCAGCCCATGAAGTAACTTCCGGTCAGCAGAGTCAACGCCTAGTTTGTGTTGGTACACCCTTCTCCATATGAAGTTTAGTGCGCATTTTCTAAGGAAGAAATTATCGCGACAGGTAAAAACCTCTTTTTAGCTAACAACCACACCTATAGTTATCTTCTACCTGGATATCGGCAACAAAGTAATTCTCTTGGGAGCGAAATGATGTATCTCATGAAAGTAACTAGATTATCCCATATGTGAAGGGTTGCAGTAGAAAGGATGTAATTTGATTGCAACTTAGAGCAAAATTGTTAAAAAAGGTGAATGAGCAGCAAAATTGGCACAATCAACGTTATGCATAATGTATTTCCCGCACCTTAATCAATAGGAATGTTATTTCAGTAGGCAAAAGTTTTATTTGGAGGCGAGGGAGAGTGGAGACATAAAAATATATTGTTACTGGTCCGTTAGAAGGCCAGATTTCAGGGTGGCGCATGCTCAGCACCGCATTATAGCATACTAACCGTCAGCTTAGCATCCCTGCCGTGCTTACGTCTGCAACTGGCACAAATCAAGGTAGCTCATACGTAATAAATAGACTGTTCCTCTAGGGAGTGGCAACTGGACATAGAGTTGTGATGAAAGTGGAACCAGATGGCATAGCTAGGGCGTGTCCTTGCGCAGACAAAGCCGTGCATAATTAGCAATAGATACACGAAGAATATATTTGCCCTAAAGGTTTCCGATTTGCCGGTTGGCTGATTAAAAATAACTCGTTTGGTTGGCTTTTTCAAACTGAAGGCACGCAGTACACGAGATTTAAAGGTGAAAACGTATTTAAGCCTCCAAATGTAACAAGTAACGAAGAGGTTATTATGAGTCACGGACCTGCAGATATATTTCCAAGCCAGGCGGAGGTGTGTATCATAGAATGGATTAAAATGGAAAGACAAGACGGCTGCGTACTTTTGCCGTGCACCTGCTCAGTGGTTCTTCATGGATTGGCGTTCATCTTGTGGAAGTGAGACTAGCAATCCAGTCCACCTAACGTAGTCTTGCCAAGAGGAGCTGAAAATTGTTTGAAGACAAGGAGTTCACTTCTGCTCTGGCCTTCCTTGGAAAGCGGTTGCTCCGGGAAAGAGCCAGGCGTAAGATACAAACTAAAACATACACTTCAGTTCGACCCTTGTAGTTCGATGATGTCATTCATCCCGTTTGCACATACACCGGTTGACGAAGTTACGCGGGTAGCCACTTTCTCTGAACACCCGTTGAAGATATTGTAATTCGGCAACCTTGTTTTCTGGTTCAATGCAGTGCGTCTCAACACACCGATATAGCGCCCTTACGCAACTGCGTTTGTGGCTGATTGGGTGGTTGCTGTTGAAATTCTGTACTTGCATCGTATTTGTCGATTTCCTGATCACATTGGTCTTTAGGCCACCGTAATCTTTGCGAGGACGCCGGGGAAGGCCAGCTGGTTGTTTTCTTCCTCCTTCATCGTGAAATGTAGGTCTAGGAAGATGCTGTTAAGACGAGCTTTGAACGTAAGCACCTGATCCCATTCGATGACGACGAAGGTGTCCTCCACATACCGAGCCCAGAATTTTGGTCTGTGGTGTTGGAAGACCAGCGACTCCAACCGTTTAGAACCGCCTCTGCTATCAGTCCGAAGATCGGCGAATCAATTGGTGTTCCCTTCACCTGTTCGAGATTGTTCCGTCAAACATGAAGTACGTCCTGAGACAGAACTTCAGGAGATGATGGAGTTGGGCGTGGCCGAGGCAATTCTCAAGGACAAATTAAAATGCGAATGGCCAATCATGACGGAATGACAATCTGCACTTAACGCGTATTGGCACAAACATCGGCCAACCGTAGAATCTTCTGTTAGACACGGTTAGTTAGTTAATTGCTCTTGGACACAATTTAAGTCTGACGACGAGCTGGGACACCAGGTTCGAAACTGTACGCAATAAATTTTGTATTTTTAGCAATTTCATATCCTCTCAAATCGCGGCTCATTCGGTGAGAACCAGCCACAAATAAAAGTACAACGAAGCCGAAATTCTCGCAAGAGGTGATAATCGCGTGAGCCGCGAGTTGCTTGAGTCATGGTTTACAGGCCCCCAGTCTATTAACAAGTGCAATGCCCTACCCAACCCATATTCGGTTTTGAGACTCAGTTTGGCCAGAGCAATCGGCCACTCGGGGAGCGCTCAGTCGAACATATTTTCCAACGCCAGTGCCGGTGAGCCGGATGACCGAGCAATCATCACACCACCCGCCGACACGGGGGACCAAATTTCAGCGGATAACGACCCGCATGCCGGCCATACAACAATTAACGCACTAGAGCGCAGTCGTCATCGTTGAAGGGGGAGCTGTTAAATGCCGTGGAAGTGTAGTAGCATAGCGTAGCATCCTGTAAGTACTGCACCTCCCTGTATACGAATTACCCGTATCTGATACTGTCTCTGATGATGGGTTCAAGTGGGAATCCGAAACGTCAGGCAAATAAAGCTCTTGTCCCAGCGATCGCATCTTCTTCTTCTCAATTACTTCCTGGGACTCGTATTTTCGCTCGTATCTACGTTGAGGGTGTTGTGTATGTATTGGTAAACGTAGTGTGCGATGATGTGGTTCGCCTTCGGTGGTTTGCCGCTGGTTATCGTGAAGGCGCATATGCTGTGTACGACTATGCGGGATCAGTTAAGGCAGTGGAGGCGGACGCGGCGATTGTACGTCGGATCTCCCGTCACTGATTAATCAGCCCCTGTGCGATGGATTCGCAGGTGACTGACCAGGCCGATGAGTGAGGTGAAGTTGCAGGCGCAGTCTGGACAGGATAAATCGGGGGACTGGTTTTTTTTTCGATGTAGTGCGGGTGGCAGTATCGGTGAGATTAGCAAGAGCGGTGGGTTTGCATGGGGTATCGATGTGGTCGACAGTGCGGTGAATTCCGCTGTCACGGATGCGCATGTAACCGAATAGGCCTATGTGGTGAGTGAAGGCACGAGGGCAGTGCCCGCAGTGGATGCAGCGATTTCTGCTGTGGGTTGGTGCTCCAGACACTGGTTCCCCAGTCTCCGTGCGATGGATTCGCACATGATCGACCAGGTCGATGCGTGAGGTGAAGGTTCGGTCGCAATGCGGACAGTTTAGGACCGAACCCCCATCGCTGCTCGTGGTGGTGACGGGAAGATGGTGGTTGCGATTGTAGAGGCATCACGTAATGAGTATTGGGACGTGGTCACTATGATGGTGGGAGCGGGGAAATTAGTTCCAGGGATGACCGTGGGGGATCCGAAGGAGGATTGGCAGAAGTTTGGAGTAGTCATATTGTTGTTGCATTGCGTCCGAAGATGTCCGACTTGACCGATTCACGCATGGAAGTTGCGTTGACAGCGTGGGCGTGTTGGAAGGGCTTGTGCATTAGCGGGTGTTGGTCAGGGCTGCTGGTGACTTTCGTGTCGCCCTTTTGGCCTTGGCGGCGGCGATCCGGTTGGCTTCGTAGATTGATGCCCCTGTCTTTACTGTCATCCTCCAGGCCGGTCGGTTCCGGGCGAAGTTTTCCCAGTTAGACGGGTTGATCTGCAGATGCTTCAGAGAAGTCTTCGAAATGTCCTTATAGCGTCGTTTTTGACCCCCTTATCGACGAGAACTCGTGGCGACCTCTCCGTAGAAAAGTCTTTTGGATAGTCGGTCGTTGTCCCATCCTCACAAGGTGGCCGCTCCAGCGCAGTTGCAGTTGTTTCAGCTGGGGAAAGATGCTGATGAGGCCTATTCGTTCCAGCATTTCTGTGTTCGGGATCCTGTCTTTCCATCACACACACGAGATTTCGACTGTTGTAATCCCACCATGTCCACTGTATGCTCCACAGAAGGGTGGTGCAGGGACGGCGACATGTGCAAAAATTATTTTAAGTGATAGTAGACTTTGCACTGCATCTAACACAATCTCTCTTCCCTTACTCGCCTGTGCCCGGTGTCAGGACATAGTCAAGAAGACCGGAGGCGGGGTCGGGCGCAGTTAAAGCATTTCCCACGGAATGGGAGAGCGGGGTGCACCATGAGCCTGCACCTACGTGTGCCCATGTTGGACTCGCGCACCCCCATGTTTGGCGTTTGTGATTGGGGCCGCATCCCAGAATAATAACGTCTCCCGCACCCTGATTTGACCCCCGTGTTGGTCCAGCGCATGTACCACGCGGCCCGTTTAGAGGGCACACACACATCGACCTGGTTCCAAAAATACAACCCACCAGCATTTCACACAAAGGATCACATATGCAATAGAGGCCTACGTGGAGTAGAAGCCAAAGAACACACTTCTCGATTACGTGAGAGGTGCCGATTGCGTGCCCACGATGTGTTATGATGGGCGCTTTCATGTGTGTTGTAGGTGCTAGTGATGAAATATTTAGTGATATGGTATAGTTGGCGGTGTTTTACCCTAGATTTTCATGATGGCACGTGTGGCCGAATAGGCCCATGTCGGTAAATGAATGTGCATGGACAAATGTAGGCAGTGAAGGCGGGCGCAATGGTCGTAAATTAGTGTTCCTAGTTCACCAGGCTCGGTGCAATGGACTCGCAAGTGACCGATCAGGCTGATAAGTGATACTTGTGCGCGGTGTCCATGTGGGCAGGGCGAATTTGGAGTTCTAGAGGCGTGTGCAGCGCTGGACGAAGAGGAGTTGTGGGTGCTTTTAGATGGAAGAGTGGTGTACTTGGTGTTTCGATAGCACGCTGACTTCCGCCTTTGTGGATGCGCATGTGCCAATGTCAGAGTTCAATAGTTTAGAAATATGTGCATTAACATGTGCTCACTTTATCAGGATTGAGTTCTGCCAATACTCTTCTCTAGCATTCAAAATGGCATAAAATTTGTGTTGGGATGGCTATATTCCGTTTGATCTAGGGGTTGATTTATCGGGGGTGTGGGGGAGTTGAGTATACCCTACTCTAACCGAATTTAGATTTTTGGCTGGTAAAAACTTGAGGTATTCAACACTGAATGTTAAATAGGAACAAGTTTCACTCCGTAAACTACGATGACCAAAGCATACTCAGATAAAACGTGCTCTGAGGCTCTATTAAACTGTTAATCTCTCACTCATGTCGGGTGTCCTTTCGGTAACGCACTTTCCGGTTATTCCGGTAATCGATATTTATATTCTCACTTGCTCTACGTTCTGAGGATTGCTCTGCGGATCCTGTAATAGCAGGAACCTTATTTGCAGAAGGCAGCCACTAGGATTTTATCGTTTGCATTATCAGCCGGCATAGGAACAATTCTCAATGCTGCGAGATTTTGAAATAGGAAATACAGCCAGCCAGGAAGCATGCACATTAGAAGCGTAGTTAGCGCCAGGCTCTGAGTTCGAATCCTTTGATTTCGTCGTACAAACACGAGTCTGGTGATCAAATAGCGTTTTAAGCACAAGCCTCTTGCTTTCGACAGAACTCAAACGCACGAAGAGCGAAAAGGGACTCCAAATTGACACCCATGATATAAAGCACTAGCCAAGATCCCGTATGAGTTTGCAGATTTTCTATAACATGGAAACCTTGGAGAGAATATTATTTTTCTTGCAAGCTGAGTCGGGGTTACTCAAAATCTATTTCTCTGCTGGGGACAGCCTCTCATGCTTTCAGGCTCCGAAAGCCTAAGTTAGCATACACCACTATTTCCTCAGTTTCGAGCATAGAGTAAATAACTAAAAGATAGTGTTTGCGCACCTGCGATTCGTTAGAGGGGAAAAATTGACATCCAGACTGCATCCACAGACATTGCGATGGAAACCGTCAAATCACCCTTGGCAAAATGCATACTTCCGTTTAAATTCTTTTGCGGCAAGTCAAGAAGTTGTATACGACGGTCTTTCTGAATCAAAGGTTGTCAAGTGATTTAAAGCAATTCGGCAATAAAGAATCTTTGATGACAAAAATTGCACTCATTCATTCGAATGGGTGTACGGCCTAGACGTCTAGGATACCAGAACAAGGCCGGCGACGTCATCTGTCTATAATAATAGCCGGAAGGCAGCTGCTGGCGGAGCTCAAGAGCGAGCCCAAAGGCTAAACGGAGCGAGTGGATCCCAGGACCGATTGGTGAAGCGTTTATCCATCGAAAATATTTCCTATACACCGATAAGCGATGAGCTAAGAATGAGATATTATTGATAAACAACCCAGTTATAGAGGAAATATTCGGGAAAAATGAAAATTCATCGTAGATAAACTAAATATATTCTAATAAATCGAGGATTTTGGCAGATTTGAATAATTCAATTGACCCCATTGTGAAAAACTCGGCGGCTTCGGTGGGATTCGAACCCACGCCAGCAAGGAGCAGGCTACAGTACAGCAAACGCTCTAGTCAACTGAGCTATGAGACCCCCACCGATAGCCGTGAGGTTAATCACCGTGAGAAGAATCTACGCTCAAATATTTATCTTGAACCCCGTGGGTTCAAAACTATTTCGAGATACAAAATATTCCACAGAAGAGTATTATACTTGGTTAGTTCGGTTGAATTCATACAGAATAAATTTATCATATACTGTACGTTAATGCTTGTCGATGCATGAACGTTCTGCGGAGAAAGGAGAATTTCAGCGGTTCAACTGAGCAGGGAGAGAAAAGTTGTTTTCTCGTTGGAAATTTTATTGGATCACTTACAGAAAAAATGGCAATTTCGAAAAAGAAGGGAAGCTAATTATCTATCTAACATTGTAACATATTTGTTTAACTTTTCGATAGATGGGTATTTGTCAAAAAAATTATAAGAATCACAGAGTAGCTTGCTAAGATAACGAGGTCACCTTGACTAAACTATGCTAGACATCGTCTTTAGGATATAAATGAACATTCACTGAGGTTGATGGAGCCGCCTATAGAAATAGATGGCTTATACGCAGAACCTTGTGAAAAATTTACTAAAGAATCATGTTAATAAATAAGTACTAAATTAATGAAGGCCATGAAAAGTAGACGCCGGCTAAATCCCGCATCGCATCGGACGAACTTTGCATTTATAAGATTTTTGTTCAAATAGGTCGATCTATTTCGGTGGTAACCCGCCAAATGCTGAAGGGTATAGTTGGGCGCCCATCAATCAGGTTACTGGGCATGATCGTTCCATCAGCTCATGTAGACAGCTGCACAGTGATTAGTAGTATACTTCGATAAGGCACTGCCGACAGACAAGGAAGATCGGAAAATGATGAATGCATACAATGTAGCTGAACATCACATTTCGACGCCTATGTTAGCGTATCCAAACAAAGATGAGTGCCCACACATTCGTTGGTTTCCCGAAGCGGGTGAACTCCGAATGGTTCGAAAAGTTCATGAAAAAGCATCAGCCTGCTGGCCGAACGCATAAAAGCAGAGCTTGACGGATAGGAGACGAGAAAGAATGCGAGTAGGCTGATGCAACACTGGTTCTACCTTCTACTGCGCTCATTCAATCCGTCGTTCAACTGACCACTATCTGGTACAGGAAACACAACAAAAATGCGCGCGTACACGGTGCAGCTGGCCAACAGAGGGGTCTATCAGATGATCATAAGCATTGAGTCGAAACTACACAGAGACGCTAGAAACTCAGTGAACTAACGAACACCCGATATATGTGTCATGCAGCAGAGACATCCAAGAAACACATGCCAGGGCTTTTAACGAGTAAAAAAGGTGAAACAACTAAAATATAATATTAGTTTATTATTAATACTATTCACATATTAAATGTGCATCATAAGATTATGCAACAGAAAGTAATTAGCTTCAGGTCTGACCTCAGGCAATTTACTCAAAATTGTACTCGGACGATATAGAACCAACTTTATTGCCCTCACCTTATTCAGATAAGGCTTGCTTTGCAGAACTTTTTGCATAATTCATTTCCTGCTAATAAATTTGTCTAAAATAAAAAGAAGAGGTTCGGATGAGAAAACATGCATTCATGGCAGGCGCAGATGAGGTCAGCCACTTCGCCCATTCCCCACCCCCCAGAACTCACCGGCTCGGATAGTGGCCGTGGTCTGGAAATGAGAATAGGGAGGTCGACGGTTCAGACCATTTTCCTCATTACAAACAACCTGTAGAGCTTTAAGTTATCACAGTGCAGTAAAGCCGTAGCTTAATGGCTGCCAACTGACGACTGAACTCAAACCTCGCAGTCAGCCCGATGTCCATTTATGCGGAATGGCCGACTGGTGAATGGGAATTCAGGCTGCAACGGCTTCTTCGTAATGTGGCTTCATGTGCACTTCCCCTCAGTTGGAGCCGGTATGATGGCAGGCGCAGGTGCGGTCTCTTGCCACGCCAGTAACCTGCGCGTTCTCTTGCTTCCGGTCTTCTTCACCTGGTCATAACATATGGCCTAGTGCGATATATGCTGCACAAATCACCGTCCCTAAGTCCACCCCGATGTGGTGCACACAGTAGACCTCGAAGGATTCGATGATCGAATAGTCCTGTATTTATTTGGCTATGTCCACAGTCTACGAGTTAATTAAATGTTTCTGGGAGTCGGTTTACGAATCCCGCGTATCACATAAGTTCCCCAGTTTTTGAAGTCTATTATGGTGCACGTGCACGCTTCAACTTGCACGAAATTATACGATCATTGCTATGGTAAGTGCAAACAGCATTTGCAATGCACAAAAAGGCTACATTTATGGTGGAATTCAGAAAATATTTTTAAATCAAACTGTTCCGGCAGCTTAAATGCAAAATGATGCAACGCCTTATAAACAAACGGGCATACGCGATGGAGAGTTTTCTGACAGTCTCCTGATAGACATAGTAACTTCACAAAATGTCATTAACGTCAGTGGTGAATTGTCCCACAGGTGAGCTCGCCATCAGCAGTACGACCTAAGCTCGCGTTCACTGGTGAGCCCGCCGTTTGATGCGCAGGGCGAAATGGGGGTCTTCGATGCGTTTTTCAGGCAAGGTAAGTTAGCCATACGTCCCCAATAATGCCTTACTCGTAGACAAGCATGCAAAGGTTTTTAAAACTTTTGCATCTTAGAACATTGGCACGCTCCAAATTAGGTTACATTCCAAAAAAACACCCGTTACACGTTCAGTGGACAAGCGCACTTCTTCGACTCTAAACAAGTGTGCGGAAAGCACTTCTTTACTTTTGTACAGTGTTTGGTTCCAGGAAAAGTGCATTTGATGACATGTGCACTAAATATCTAATGACGCTCTTTCCTTCAGCACCGGCAACAGACTTGCACACCGTTTGCGAGCGGAAGGTTTGCTGTTTGCTTTCATGGGAACGACGCAGCTTTCGAGACATTTTCGATACTGTACCTGGTAGCACATGTCCCGGGCCACTAATACCATTACCGACGATGGATGTAGGGTTTGTGTGCATGTGATAGCGATAGAGAGAGAGGGTAAGAGAAAAACAGAACACAACAGCATAGTCTAAATCTCAGAGGCCATTGATGATTTCAAAATAAAAAAGAGCATGTTACCTGCCGAAGCATGGTTGAACACCCTCCACAGCCTTATTCCTATTCCGCCAACTTTTGTAGTCTGGTACGGAGCGAAATTAAGAATTTCACAAGTCCAGGCACAATCTTTTTCGGCCAAGAAAGGAGGGGAAGACGTTATGAAACACTGCTTCCAAAGGGGAAGGTAATACAGGGGAAGAGGAACCAGGGTATATTGAAGAGTAGAAGTACTTCACCGAGTATATCCCGAAGGATTTCCTCCTATTCCGTGCATCACTTCCTGAGGGAAATTAAAAAAAGGTCTCGCGGCTTAGCAGTTAGAGCTCTGCCCTTCCAGTCATGAGTTTGTCTCTCACCGAGGCGACCGAGTTTATCGCAATCCAGTCAACTGAAATTTAAAAAATCTCAATACTGAAACTGGCGTACGAGGAGGAACATGAGCACTTACTGGTTCCTATTGATGAGCCAAACGCATGAAAACTGCGCCATGCAGCGTCACTTAATCAGCGAAACGCGTATCTAGGCTATTTGCGAATAATTATGTTGTCAGTGTGGTGAATCATTCAAAAGTTATATACTACTGTTAGCTAGTTTAAGTATTACGCGCTGGGACAGCAGAAGCTGATAAATTTCAGAGCCAATATTTGTAGCATTCTTCCCACCCAGCCTGAAAAAGGTTTGTCCTGAATAATGTATTTTAGGTTGCACACTTATTTAGGGAAAAATTTGAAAAAATTCGTAATTCCATGCATTATGGCCATAGAATAACCGTTAGCGTCTCTTTCATCACGTCAGTTAAAATAATCTCCATGTGGCTGGTTACATAAATGGGCTTTCGAGAATATGCCAGAAACTTTTAAGTTTTAAATTTACACCTTCAAAATTAACCATTTATGTAAACGTAGGGATGGTCTTATCTTCAGATGTATTCCACATCCATAGAAAGATCTTCTTCCGTAGTTTTATTGAGGCATACACTTCTGGTTCGGGAAAGAGAACAAAATGTCCTGATTAAAAAGCAGATAACGTTGTACGATTTTTTTTACTTTATGATTATAATTAAGTTCCTACAACTTCGACAAGGTTATCAGTACCATCTCATATGAGCATACAGAGGGTATGTAAATATTAACTCTCCTGCAGTCATAAAAACTGCTATGGCTCCAGCATGCACGTTTATTTTTAATCAAAGAGCGAAATTCCATCTACGCAGAGGTTACGATGACCATTCAGCCTGAGATACATTCGTGGTTGACGTAACCACATTACCGTAAACTGAATGATTCTCGCAAAGTGACTCATCATTCCAAAATAATAACCATACATATTGCAAGGAGCCGGTTAGAAATTATCAAAAACAAACGCTGAGCAAGTTAACTTTTTATGAGTGCGTATGACGAAGACATCAGATCCAAGGCCTCTGGAGACTAAGAATTATCAGGAAGCTAGTAAATGATAAATTAAACGATTGCAAAGGCCCGGTGGTATTTCTCAGGTATCCTTATTCGATTTTTAGGTGTTCAGCTTAAGTTTCTCCAACTGCTCATCTTTCTCCAGTGCAGTGTTGCGGTGTTAACTCTTTTACACTCTTCCTGAAAATTGTAATAACGGCTTAGAAATTACTTTTTAAATACAGTCTTTTGAATATCCTTCTGGCAATGCTGCTGCGGGTTGGGGAACAATAAGGAATTAACGTCTTGTCGAACTAAAGTCGGCGAAGGGAAGCATACACGCATTTGGAGTTGAATGAAATTTGGGGCTTTTATTGGTAGTAAACAGAGGCAACTCCCAGTGCTCTGATTTGTACGCATACAGGGCTACTTACTAGGACTGCGTTAAACCAAATACTTTCGACTTTGGCAGCATTACTGACGACGCCGTCTTCCACCGAACAGAACCATAGTATGGTGCCAATGAATTCCTGTCTCTTGTGGCTGGAGCATTATGCATCAATGACTACGAACTAACCGGAGACCTCGAGGCAGGATCTAGAGGACCACCGTGAAATCTCGAGCAGTCATCGTCAAAACCAACAGGATAGCCGCTTTATTAGCCTGACGTTTTAGTTTCTCACTCGAATCTACCACCAGAGACAGATTCAGATAAGGGTTTTGGATCAACCAGGTTTTGTAGTTGCTAGGTCCTACAGTTCCCGAGTTCATCGAGTTGTCTGACCAGGCAGCTGTTGCAGTATGCCATTGTCACGCTGTTGCTGCGCTCCAGCGTGCTTCTCAAGCGTATAGGTTCCAACGCTCAGTACATGTGGTTGCATGCTGTGCGATGCTGCCCCACAGTCCAGTTGCTGACAGCCGGATCGCCGCTGCCAAGACAAAAAGAACGGTTCACAAGTATCGCAACTCAAGAACCCAGCCTCTTCCGTCGTGTCTCGGCTGCCAACAGACATTGCGCGCTTTTAGCCTCCTCGTTGGACATCTCCAGAAAAATGTCATGGCACCTCCAATTTCTGTGATTTACGTTAACATCTGCCATTGGAGAAATCTGTCAGCAAGAAAGGCCTTTCTCTCCTTCTTATTTTGCACAATTCTATGTTATGCCGATTCATGTGAAATCCCCCAGTAAAGAAGTCCCGACTAATGGACAATTACCTATGCAACATATACTGAAGCGCATTCAAATTGATTTGTGCTGCGCTTTTAAGAAGCAAAGGATATTTTGACGAAGTTGTGAAACTGAGAAGTGAGGGGCATACTGGCTTGGAATGAGGATGTAAGCAATTTACGCGAAAAACAACTTAATACAAGGGAGTTGTATTTTTTGCTGGTTTTCGACATATTTTTAAATCCAACGATACTGTTAAACTTACAAAAATACCTTCATTATGCTCAGTTCAAAACAACTTACGCTTTCTGTAAAGGTGGATATTTAAAAGTCGGTGATTTCGCTTTCAATAAGTTTTCAGCTCTGCCCAAGTTGTTCGCGTGAGTGTTAACTTGCTTAACTTTTGTGAGACCAATAAATTCTGTCCACAACTGAGGGAGAGAGCCATACTTCATTTTGAAAGTAAAATTCCAAAACTTTCAGCAAAAAATGTCCTCTATTCACCGTGAATAAGATTGGAAACATAAACCACACAACACCGGAAGATCAAAAAGGAATGGCCAAAGAATGCATACATTGACATCATGAAGAATAGTCGTTAAATGTGTCTCAAAATATTGACCAAATTGGACTTCTTTCAAAACGGTGCGAGCGTCATGCACTTATGACCTCATTTTGTTATTCGAATAAACAAATGGGTTTAAAATTCGGTATATAATGGGTAAAATAGGCCAACCGACACGCATATAAGAGGATTTACATGCAAATGGAGAGCAGAAAAGATGGCGGTTCAATTTAAAAAGCCCGCCGGATCAGGAATCCAGTGTTTCACAAACACCTAAGAGAACTGATAATTGTTGCCCTTCAATTTTCTCAGAAACGGATCGCTAACTTTGAGTAAATAACTGCAAACGAAGGTATATATAATAGATGTCCTTTCTCATGCAAAGTTTGATCGAACTTTGAGTGAGTAGTTTAGCGTATACTTAGTCTTGTTATTTTGATTTTTAAATGGATTCGAGGATCAAGAAGCGTTTTACTAAAGAACGCTTCATGGAAAATTTTAAATATGGAAGGAAAACAAGCAGGAATTGAGCAAAATCAGAGGTTGCTGGACATCCAAGAAATTTTCTGTGCTATTCAATATCACAGAGCAAAGTCAAAAATTTTGTGCATTTTGCAATACAATAAAGGTTTTACATAAAGCCCTCCTTGAACCGGAAAATTTGATCGTAATTAAATGAAAATTAGGTGAAAAAGAGTGTAGGAAATCACATCGCTTTCCAAAAACTAGCAAAGAATTTAGCTTTGTGAATTATTTTGTGCAAATTGATGTTGTTTTTACCTCAAAACGCAGTAATATACATGTTTGCCAGTATACATATTGTGGAGATGATCGCTCAGAACAACCTATGGTAAATTGGAAGCTTGCGATAAGATACATTTTGTATAATGTATCTTCCACTTATCTGGAATTAAAAACGCAATGGACAGAAGATCAGCGATTTTCACAAAATCTTTGTATATATAATCGGATACTCTGTTGTGTATTCGCAATCTTCGAACGTGTAACCCCAATATAAAATAAAATATCTCCAATGTGAGTACAGTGCAAGTAATTTGCAAACCTAGCGAACACGTAAAAAATAATTTTGAATCCAACTGTACACGGGCATATTTAAATGTACAAATTGGACGCCGGCGCGATCCCTTATTTCAACCGGCAAACTTCCAGAAGACAGAATTTTTCACGCGATAGTTCTGAAACATGCATTGTCAACATTACTTTCATTAGGCTTAGCTGTATTTATGCGGGCCAGGGGCAAGAAATTAAAAAAAAACATACACCCATTTGGCAAAACCACTCGCTGATTAGGCCTTAAAGAGAAAGCCGAAATAAAAATCAACAAAGGAGAAGAACTCTAACAAAAATTAATTAATTTAAGCAGTTATTTTTGTTAAATCAGGCTTTCAAACGGGCAGAGATGTTCTTTTCCATTCTTTAAGGTATGGAGAAACTTCTGCAGCCTTTTCGGAATACGATAGAAAACTATCCTATCAGGAAGCCCACATAGTTACTAAAATTACAAAAAAACTAGTGAAGAGTAACACAGCTCAAAATTAAATTTCGGCTTCCCGTAACTAGACGTTAGCATAACAAACCGGCCCTTGATGAGTGACTGGGATAAATAGGTTTGCAAGTTGTAGTCAAGTTTGGCGAGTCCGGAGCGAAAATATTGACCGAGCTCTCTTCAAATCAAGTCTTTCATTCATAAGTCAACTGGATTATGCATCTCCTGCCACCAATTGTTTTTAATACAGATTTGAATCGTTACCAGGAAATTCGGTCTCTATATCTGTCATTAAAGGTTATTAGCATATTATTTTATTAATTAATAGTTACTTGACTCCTATGTACTTTTGGACGAGACACAGGATACCGTAGACCTGTCTACTATTTCACTAACGGTTGCCTCCAGTGGTCCTCAAATTCGAGCGCATAATCGCTACTCAAAATAATATTTTCACATTTGTATGCGATTCCTAGGAAGTGCAATCACAATAAAAATTAATTATTCATCCCACCACGCCCACTAAAATAAAACATAAAATACCGTTTTAATGAAAGTGATCCGGTGAATAAATAAACAGCCTCTAGAAAAGGAGTACGAGAGCTTACTGCTTGAGATAAAATCATGAGTTAGAACAGCGGCTGACGGCCTGGATAGGGCTAATAAATTTCAAGCGTAGATTTCCTGCCATCAATTTAATGCTCTTTTAATGTCCACGCTATTTTCAAAAAACCAAGTTCTAGAGTTTTTAGAATTAAGACATTAAGAAAATATTTACTTTTGGAGACAAGCTTAAAGAAATATACAAAGTGCAAAGTGCCAGATCGAGAGACGGACAGGAAATTGGCATTTCTTACCAGCATCCGCCAATTTCGACCGGTCCTCATTCGAGAGAGAGGGAAGCCGCGGAGCGTAAAATTTCACGGCACAACTCAGCAGCGAGACGAAACCAATCCGGTCAATCAGCGTCAAGAGATCCAACCCCTTGACCTATAGTTTAAAAAACAACGAAATTAGATGATGGAAAAAATACATCCGTGAAATACAGGAGAATGTCAACCCCATAGTACGATAGTGGAGTCCAGTGACTTGGTTTGATTACAGGACAGCATACAAGCTGGAGCCTTTGCGAAATACCACGTCGTAAAAGTCAGTCGGTTATAGAGATACTAATTGGCAAGGGGTGCAAGGGGTAATAGTTATGAGTAGCACCACACAGGTAGCATTTGGCCACTCCATTTGTCTAGTACAGGTGTTGAATGCTCCTGTGGCCGCCTCTATCTGGTACCCAACTCTCACCTGTGGCTCCTCGAAGTTGGGTTCTTCCCAGCGGCCACACCCGGGCAACCGTCACGACCGGCGGGCTAAACCAGGTGAGGGTATCCAGTGTTGTGTGTGTTTCCACACCCAGTATGTCTGACTTCCGAACTTCCCACCACCTCCCCCCCCCCATCTCCAAAGTCCTACGGCGAGTGCAACCGCAATCCCGTAGGCGACCCAGTCTAACTCGGGTCGCTCACCAACTTAAACAAAACCGTGACCCATAGTGGAGTTCGGCAGCCATCTGGGATGTCCTAGCAGCTCTATGTAGGTACAGCACTGACTACTATTGTGCGCGCTATAAGGGCCAGGTCGTGCTGTGGCGCAAGAATACGGGTACACCGGCCGTCAGCCAATGCGCCCACTCCCACATCAGACAACTGACCGGCTCGGACGGTGGTCTGATTGTGGGGATGGGGGAGCGAGTGAGGTCGACAGCTCAACGCATTTTCCTCACTATAAACAATCTGACACGCTTGAAACTATCACGGTGCGCTAAAAGCAGTGGATTGGAAGGTTGCCAACTGACGGGAACACTCGGACCGCGTGGTCAGACCAGTTTGTGTTTTGTGTGGAGTGGCCGACTGCGGACTGAGAGTCTGTCTGCATATAATCCTTCTTGATGTGGCTTTTATGGCACTCCCACCCAGTGGAGACCGAGCAAGGTTTGGTGGCATGCCCACCGGTCTTCTTGACTCTGTCATGACACCGGGCTCAGGTGGGGTAGGAGGAGAGAATGCGGTAGCTGCAGCACCAGTCAACTACCACTTAAAACTAATCCACGCGCAAGTCACCGTCCTGTTACAACCCTTCTGTGGAGCATACGGTGGATATCATCGGACTACGCGGTCAAACTGTCGATTGACAAACACAACGAGGGAATTCAGATTGATTTTTTGCCTCATTTGTTCTACAAATGTACGAATAACTGCTCAATAGAGGAGACTTGAACTTTAAGACCGTTATACTCCAATTTAAAGCGTTTGTTTTGCCGGACTAGTTTGATGTTTGGCAACCTTGGGTCAGGAACTTGTCCCCCTTTAACTACGGTGCATCAATTATCTAAAGGAGAAAATACTCTTATATAGGGGATTTATCACCTTTGGAAAGTTTATTTAATGATCAGCTTACCCCGTTAGTCATAATAAGTGAAAGCTCAGGGCTTTCGTTTATAAGTATTCTGATTACGATGCAAGAAATCCATGCAAAATCACTTTTCCAATAATGGGTGTCGGATCTGTGTGTTCCTAACCCTCACGTTTGCGCTTGACACGAAAACACTGGCACTGTTTGAAGTCAAGCACTAAAATTCTGCCTAGAATGACAAACAGCGAAGCAGATCCCGGCTCTTCAGTTAACGAGACGCAGTCAGCGCTCTAACAGAAAACATTTCAGACGTAACCCTTGGACCTGTGAGTACCTTGGACGAAAAAGTTCAACTCATCAACTACACTCCATCCGTTATCTGGTGACACTGAGCAGTCTGGAAGCCTTTGTGAAACCCTATCGCGTTTGCAAATCTTGCTTTTTTATTAACCGAACTTTGCCCCTACTCTCAGGAGTGAAGTTCATGGATTCGGCTTGATTAAAGATCGGAAGAAGAATATTTCATTTGCTTCGGAGCAGCAAAGTGTAACCCCGTGCAGAATACGGCTCGACAGTGAAGCGAGCAGTGATATCAGAATTTACCCCTACTAAGCAGGAATTAGTGGTCTGTACTGAAAGGTGGTTCGAAAAAACGTTCGTATGCAGGTACTTACTAGAAAAATTCCAGTAAATGGAAAACTGATTTTAAATAGTATACAGACTTACCCAAATGCCCTAAAGAAGGCATAATTATCTGCGAAAATGATAAGTAACCCATAAAGAGGAAGCCAGAACGTTATCAGCACGGCTGCAAAATCACTTTAGAATACCTAGAATTTACGATAGACATTTAATTTCTAAAATTTTAGCTACAGTTTCTTTATTCACAAGGCCTTGTTTGGTCGCTACACAGTCTAGCTGATAGGTACAGCACCGCATGACGGACAAAGCAAGAGCTATCTCCTTAAATTTTGGCACAAACCCGGAAATTTGCAAAAGTTTGGGTTTCTGTGGGGGACATAGTGACGTTGATACACCCCAAGGACATGGGTCGATTAAATCGAACTTTTATGCTTGATCCTACCATAATAATAATAATAATAATGCTAGTGAAATGAGTTCATCTTGTGATGATTCAAAGGTTATGATGAAATTGTTAACCAAAAATATCATTCTCATTTAAAAGAGTGGTCAGTGAAGTATTGCATAACGCACCTTTTCTCGACCCAGGATGTCAGGCAGGACGGCCAACGCCACGGCTTTCAGCCAATTAGAAACAAGTGCGCTTTGCCTGCCAATGAGGGAAGACAAGCCGATATACACGTCGTCTGATTGACTGAAAAGGTTGTGATAGGCACTATCTTCATGACCTTGAAGTAGCTTCCTGTAAACAAAGTAAGATGAAAGAAGCCGGATGAAAACTGTGCAAATTTTGGTGACAGCGAGAGGAAGAGCAGCTTCTCTTGCGGTTCGAACAGGGCACCTTCAAGAATGTCCTTTTAAAAAGTTGAAAGAAAGGCACTTAATGCAATTAACGGATTCCAACATTCCGGCTCGAAAAGTGCGTTTTTTGTCAGAGGAAATCACTGGAAAATCGATCCATCGGAAACTTTTAAAACTAAACTATGAGACCATTATGTTTTTTTCCGAAATTAGACTTATAAAACATAAAACACTTTTCAAATAAGTCGGAGTGAGTAAATAATCCAAGATCACTCGACAACTCTGTCAGTAGTCTAATAGGCAAAACTGTGAGGGCTCGAACGGAGAATCTTTAAGTTGATGCTGTGGTTTATAATTAATTGAGAGCAAGTATTCTCAAAAATTATGTTACTGAGTCATCGCTTAATTTTTATCAGGTATTTTTTCGAAACTCGGCTGCAAGACAGCGGATAAAAAATATACCCAAGGACCTGAGGCTCAACACGTCATTTTGCATAAATATTTTAAAATGTATCCTTTTGGTGACGTCAGATATCGGGTATTTAGCACAAAAGATAAGTGGTAGTCAAAATTAACTCCGATTTCAAGAAATAAGTTATTATTAGCCGCAAAAATCAGTCGTATGAAAAGGGTCCATCCGGCGTTCATTGGTGACGATGACTGGGAGAATAATTGGCAAGGAGCTTGCGGGAGGCGGGTACTGTTAGGAATTCAGCGGGTAGAATTATAGGCGCAAACAGGTTTGTTGCTAAGAGAGGATGCTAGTACCTTAAAATGAACTCACAGTAAGGCGGAAAGATACTTACATGTCTACTAAACGCCGCAGCGTGTTTTTTGATGAAATTGACCAGTAAGTGCCCGCCTTTCAAATTTGATTACGCAGGGCTCACGAAATTGTTTTTTTTTCACTTATAGATTAAAAAACCCTCTTTTGAAGCTTTATCAGCCGAATAAAAGGGCAATTGTTCCTTTAGATCTGGATGCTACAGCATGAAAGAGCTGCTCACTTTGAGTGACACAGTGAAATCCTCACATCAAAGTATCTTGTGACATATTGTAGTACTATCCTGGTTTACTCAAGCTATGCAACGTTAGCTACATTTCAGCGGCCAGTTTCATTATGATTGGGGTAAAATGCCCACGATGATTTTACCCGGCCGAAACTTTTTCTCTCTTTCATTTTGAGCTTGTGCAAAAACGGATGCCTCGAACAGCTTTACTCTAACAACTAGTGTCTCCTACGGCGTTAAGGCAAAAGATAACCTGTGCAACTAGTACAAGCAGTAAACTGAGGAAGTACCAGTATGCGTTACTTAAGACACAAAAGCAAACCAAACCTGCACTGTAGCAAAATACAAGCTCAACGCACTTCACAGTATTTGAGAGGGTTCACTAATGCAGTGGCAACTGTGACCGAAAAGCGTAAACATCCTGTTCCTTCTGTGTTTCATGTCTGTCCGGAAATGCGCCCTGCTTCTTGATCATCCTGATACGTAATTGATGTCAAAGTCCACTTTTAACAGCCTCTGATGCACATGTTTGAAAATGCCTTTGTGCTTTCGGGTATCCAGTTATCTCGCTGGCATCAGACTCCCCGAAGCAAAATGTTTTAAAACAAATTTTGCATGGCTAACATGTTCGTGCTGCCAAGCGTCAATGTTTCAGTGCGGTGTAAGATTCAAGTCAGGAAAGGCAAAGATGTTTTCTCAGCTTTGATTCGCTCACCAGTAAAATTACTATTAGAACGTGTTACGTCGAGTTGCACAACCTTCACCATGTCCTGTTCTGCGTGTCTCGTCGGTGTGCAGGCTTTCAATTCACGAACTCGTACTAATCTAACTGATACTCTCTTTAACTGCACACTGCATATCATGTCTGCTGACCAAGGTTGCCTGAAGGTTTACATGTAAGGAGTACCTTCAAACAGATAGATAACGCGGCCAAAACCCGGCATCCGTGTTTATTCAATGGATTCCATTTCGAATGGGACCGTCGAAACGAGGCAACTGGCGTAGTTACTGTAGTCCACAATAATATATCGTCATCTCCATCGAAACAGAAAGTAACTGCTAAAATCGAAGCTTGAACAAAAAGTGCTGCGAAAAATTTCAGGAGGTTTTATATACCTCAAATTGGAACTTCGGCGTGCAGAAAGGTAATGAAAGTTCCCGCTGAGTTAACTGCAACACATGCCTCCGCCCATATAATAGAGCACCCCAAGGTCAGTCAGCTCACTGCTGGCAACATTCCTCTAAGGCAAGTCTCTTAATCTCCAGTGAGAAGTAGAAATAATCGTAATGCTGAACAAGGGGGTCATACCTGTTGCCGTCTGGAGATTTTCGTATGGATGAAGAATAGTTATTTCCACCAAGTGCTGATTAGTATCTTTTACGTTGATCGGGTTCTGCCACTTGCTGCTTGAAGTACGCAGCCTATGCGCATGCGACTACCCGTTTTGCTGTTCATTCATCCGCATATTGAAATAAGAATCTTCCTCATCATAATTGGATAGCTCACTTTTTCAAGAGGTGTGTGCGAATTTTCGTAAACATTTCTCACTTCGTGTTGACATCACCCACACCCAGTGTTACAGATGAAAAATGGTGCTGCAAATTTTGCTTTTATGGCCAACCTGTGAGTAAGTTTTTATGACGCTAGGTTTATCTACGGGTCGTCAGATTGAGGCGTATACATTTAATTTAATTACACTGAAATTTTCAAAATACGGTCTGCACGGATTGCAAAAGCTATTACTCCAACGTGAGGTGGGTGATGTCACGTGATAGAGAGATGCCAGGGCTGTTAGTTGACTTCCCACGCCATCCAGCCAACATTTCCGCTTGCGTTCCTATCCGGATCAAAGCAGACACTTTACTTTAGGTTTATATCTGAGCACCGATCCACTTGCTACATTCAGAAATGTAATTAAATCCGAGTTTTAGCTGGTTCTGGGCGCCTAAAAGACACTTAAAGGAATTTCAAGAAAACGTCAGATTGAGTCGGTCAGACTACCAATGGGACCTACTTTCGTGGAAGTCTCGCTTTTTGCGTCAAGAATCAATATTACACAGAGGAAAAACGTGTATATTTTCAGTAAACTTATTCTCAGAGTCAATGATGAACCTAACTTGAATCTCTTAAGGCAAGATCATTCCAGGCAAGGCAACACAATATGGAAACTTGAAAAGCTTAGCGTAACTGGACTCCTCTGCGGAAATGCATAAACTTCTTATAAAAATGGAAGAAATACCACACTAGGTTTATGTTCGTTATGCAGAGAATATGAAGTTAGTTTTAAATCTACGGAAGTAATTTCGTATGTCCTCATTCAGTCATGAAGGTGAATCACCTGATGGATTCGACTATCTTTGGAACCGATGAAATTACGATCTTAAGTCATGACACGTCTAGCGCGAATGTTATACGGTCCAGAGGGGAGAGCTACATGGACTTGCAGTTCATCAAGAAATGTACAGGAGATTTCATTCTATGCGTCTCGCCAACAGCGTTGTTCATTTTGTTTCTGCAGAGCGCAGTAGGACCTTTGGCTAACCGAAAATGCACTCAATTTGTTAATCACGCCACCAAAATACTGGATTTGGCACGGTCCTCGCTTCAGCCAAACTTGCCCAGGCTTCAATTTTACGGTTGTCAGATTTTCTGAGCTCTCTGCCCAGATCGCCCACAAGCAAGGCACGCCAGCCTCAACCGAACTACTTTCTTGTCCGTGATTGGCTGAATTCTGACCTATCAGACGGCGCTGGAAGCAAATAACCTTCACACTGCAGCATCTAGCGCGGAGCGGCGTTCAGAACTTCTAATTACGCGCGCTCCGTGATGGTTCTTCTTATGCCTGCATTCGAGGACGGTTCAGCCTGCTTTCGTCAGCGTTGGCCCGTTTTCTGATCCTAATTATGTGTGAATTTGGGCATTCGATATGCTACTGTGTGCGAGGAGGGGAGTGGAACAAGCCTGATGCAACAAGAGTTTCTTACTGATGGCCGGAGAAGTCGATAATGATGTTCAGGGAAAACACCCTAGACATTAGCTGATCCGCTGTGGTTACACTAGGTACCTTTTTATGGCTCATGAATAATTTTAGAATATAATCAACAAATAACAGGACATCTTGGGGTTTCAGCGCTGACGGGATGCTAGGGGTAGTCATAGCTTCCATAAATAAATCATTGCCGACGCAGTGATTTAACGTGGCTTAGTTTATATGCTTTGTGTCTGAGCCGTTTACTGAGAATCTTCTCACAGACGCAATTATGGTTCGTGAAAGAGAGTTAGGTTCCTACTGGCTTGGAAAGATAATCGGGTTTTATAGACTAACCAGAGATAGAAAGACTGAGGAAATTGGATCGAACGCTTCGAGTGCATTGGCCCAGAAAATGAATGCAGTTAAAGTCAGAGAACACTTAGAAGGAACCCTATCAGTCCTCGTGACTAGAGTACGAACATAAAGCCTGAATTCCCCACCTCTTTGATTTTTAAATCTACCAGCCGAGTTACTGAGGTGGCATTTACGCGATACACGGATGTGCAATCATCCGCAAGAGGAGTATGCGAATTTACTCTGGTGATAACGTATCCAGATACTCTAGTTTCCAATCAGTAGGACATCATTGAAGCTGAATGCTAGATGGCTTGTCCACCGGACAAGGAAGAAGGAGACGCGCACGGTAGGACTGTGTCAAGACAGCGTAAGATGTTTGAGCAAAGAAAAGATGAAAAACCATGCAGAATCAAATTAGGACATACAATTTCGTGACCACGTGCTCAAATGCCTACACCTTTTTGTTCATGAGCATCACATCGGCGATTCCAGTTAGACCAATTAAATATATCCTGCTTATGTACGACATGGAAAATTGGACACGACTTTGCACATAGTTGCACTCAAATGAAATATGGTTGAGCATATGTCGAAATGGCTCCTGGGAGATGTAAAAAACAGGTAGAAAAGTTCGATTACGAACTACCTGGTGAACACTAGCCATATGATGCATCCAATGACTGTGACGAATCGGCGACTCCTACGATTTTCAGCGGCAACAACAATAAAAGAGAGAAAACAAGAAATATGAAAGGAATAAGAGCACGTTCTTCACCGCGCACTGCCAAGGTAAAAGTCGATGAGTGAAACAGGCCCATTCCCTCACATGACTGAATAGCGTCTCAGGGTGTGCAGCCTTCATCATGCTTCACGAGGTTAGGCTGCAATCATAACTCGCTCCCTTCCGCCTATGCAATCGCAGCATGACCACCCGCATGTCCGCTCAACAATCCCTGCTATTCATTTACCTACCTCATTTGATCGTCCTAGACTGCTTCTTCTCATTGAATCGTGAATTTGTTTAAATATGCACTGACCGTATGCAATTGCACTAGAGGTAAAAAACCGTACGATGTCATTAAATGCTGCATTTTTCGTCACGTTTGTCTTGTTCACATTCATTCCGGGAAATGGATGTTTCCACCGCAACTTATTTGCAGGCATGAAGTGGAATGACCACAAGTTTCCGTCTACACGTGTCACTACGCTACGGGCAATTGCGCGGAAAGGGGAGTGACGATTTCGTGCAGGTGGGCTGTTATGCGATCCACTCGTCTCCATTTCACACACTCAGCAGACGCACGTCTGACACTGGAAACGAAAGATAATAAGCCCCAAAGTCCTGCTATCTCATCCACACTATAATATTTTTAAGTCCATGTTGTATCAGGGAGAAAGCCAACTGCATTGCAGTGGTCGCTCAAAAAAGAGTCGGTCAGCCTGTGCAAAAACATATCGAAAATGCTCCAGACAAAAGCGGAAATGCAAACTTTGATACTATAGTTTACTCATTAAATCATAAGATAGATTATAGGTCAGCAGAATGAGTTTATTTCGGATTAAGGTTCGTAGCTGCAGTTAGTTATACCGAAGTGCACTATAATGAGCGACGGTAAGGTGTCCTCTTCTGACACAGTCAGCCAACTTCATGGCAATAATGAGCTAACATACTCAGTGCGGATGGAGGTGGCTGGTGTTGAGGTTAAAGTAATGCCCCAGAAGCGCGCACCAAGTGTTGCTGTAATAAAAAAAGAGGTTTCTTCAAAACGGCACCTGATAACCGGCTCTAGGTTCTGTACACTTATCCAGAAGTGAGTGTGCTTTTTAAGCGTAATAGTCTGATGAATGGCACGCATGCCCCGGCGTTCAAAATGTGGGCTTGGAGCACTTAGGGTTCTTCCTGGACCCAATCAGCGTAGTAGCAGTGTATTATTATTATTATTATTATTATTATTATTAATATTATTGTTATTATTATTATTATTAGTATTAGTGTAGTAGTAGTTAAAGACCGTCTACGCATCAGGCATGGGGAAGCCATAAAAGGGAGTCAGTTCCGGCTCTGGATCCATTTTTTAAAAAATCACTATAACCGAAATTGGATGCTGCTTGTTGCTGATACTGTTGATACTACTTTGAAAAGTCCATTGGTTTCCGACAACAATCCTTTAACTGAATATATTTTGCCTTTTCTTTGGTAAAATTTCAACTTTTTCAATGAACTATTAGATTTTATAAACAATTTTACTTCCAGTAAAACAGTACTGCTATGGTGTGATTTCCGCCCGACAAGATGCGATTTCACTTTAGCTGCTTAGTGGTTAGGTCTACTTAAAATTGCTTAGAAAGGTGAACGGAGTAATGTCAAGTGTGAAAATAAATCAGCCCAGTGCACTTCCCCTATTTTCAATAGTCAAGCCGCCAAAAAGTAATAACTCCTTACGCTCGCCTATCTGTGGGCTAAAGAGCACTAATGGTTGTCTAAAGCTGCATCAAAGATTTGCACAGACGACCGTTTGTAAAAATTGTTAGGGATGGAGCAAAATGCGTTTGTAAACAACACAAAACTCTGGCCCCCAGTCCTATCTCAGACATCGTTCACCCCTCAGCATGACGGCACGACTCATACAATCATCGCTTCCGGCGAGCATTACATTAGTAAAAGAAGTCAACTACTACTCGTCCATCGCCCACACCAGCGCCCGAGTATGGCTGGCCTTCGCAAGTCTTTGGTCGGCAGCCAAAGGCACAAGATTTGCCGTACCTATGTTTCAGCCTTCCGACTAAAATAAATGTCCCCTATGGACATTTAATCCTCTTCCTTCTGTTGCTGATACTACTTAGCACGGCCGGTACATCAGCTATCTCAGCCGTGTCAAAACAATCCACATAGCAAGCCTTGTGTAGCACAGGACTGGGTGTGACGGCTTTATCGAAAGAAATGCGTTTCCGATGCTAAGTAAAAGGCGTTAGGTTCATGGTTAGGGTAAGGGTTAATTGTAAAGTTAGGGTTAGCGTTAATTTAAGCATTGGTTTCCCGGAATAAATTTGAACAAGGCAAAGGCGACGACATAAGCAGAATTTAATGACATCATAAAATTTCGCGACCTCTTATTCAACTACGTACGCTCAAAGCATAGACTGTGGGTCTGATACACACGGGTGCACATGGTGAGAGGGAAAAAGGGGGAAGGAAAACGTAGCTAAGCTAATCAGTTCAGATTTCAGTCAAAACATGTCAAGCGTGATTAAGACTGCAAAGCGCGGGATGACAGTCAGTCATGCCGGGGAGGGGGTGGGGGAATGAGAGGACGGGTGCGGGAAGGGGGCTTCGTCTATTATCAGTCCTTACCACGGCAGTGCGAGGTCGATCACATGATACAGCTGCTTACAGAGTTCTGGTTTCCATCTCCGTATTGCAGCTGCCTCTGTGTAACGCAGGGGACGTCCCTCATCGCCCGAAATACGACCTTAAATGCAGTCATTGGGTCCACCATATGGCCAGTGTCCACCAGTTGCTTTGTACTGGCAATCCTGGGTATCTTATTTTCCACTCTTAGCAGCCAGCTGTCCAGGTGACCGAGTTGCCAACTGCCTTTGCGTGCGCCCAATATATCTACATCCGCAACTACATGTAAACTGATACATACAATTTGATGCAGCTTACACAGGTAGAATGTCCTTAGTTGGTCTAACTAGAATAGTCTTTATGAACAACCGTTTAGAGGCGGTGCACGTTCGTTCAATGGTGCATCTGAGCCGTCGTTTGATCATGTTTGACACACTATCACTCTTGAAAGTGAGAAAGATGGTCACCGGCTATTTTGGCCCGGATATTTCGGTAGGACTTTCGTGTCTAGGATGGCGGTACTTATCAATGAATTTCTCCGGATACCAGTTTCCAAGAAAGACATTCTTCAAGAAACTGATTTCATCATCGATCGTATCTGATGAACAAATTCTACTGGCTCTAGTGAACAGGTACAAAATCTAACTTAGTTTTCTCAGAGTTGGAACGAAACTGAGGAAACGCATGCATTAGCCTTTCCAAGTGGTTTCGTTACATATGGACCTCTGAATGGAACCATCTGCTCACCTACGTGCAAGACAATGTGTTATGCGTCTCATACTCGATCGTAAATTTGATCTTTGTGTGTGCCTTCTTCATGACCTTCAGTAGGAATTCTCCATCTTCTCTCACGTGTCATCCCGTGTCAAATTGGACAGTTTACCTTGAATTATAAATGGGCAATGCAGTTGAATAAGAAGTCGCAAAATTTTATGACGTCATTAAATTCTGCTTATTTCGTCGCATTTGCCGTGTTTAAATGAGTGTTAATTGTAAAATAAGGGTTTAGGGTAGGATTGGATTAATGTTAGGCCACGGTATCAGTATCAGTGTCACTAAATTTGAGGGAGATGTAGGTGAGTCACCTTTGAATTCCCTATTTGCGCATGCGAGTTGCGGTATCAAAACAAATAGTATCTCGATATGTTGGCGAGGCCAACATAGTGGAACATAGTCGAAAAAGAGCAGACAGTGAAAAAACTCCCGGTGATATTTATGAGAAAAAAACTGTCGCCCTTTGGGGGGGGGGGGGGGGGGGGCGGGTCCAACGCAGGGCATTGCGGAGGTCACATGAATCATCCAGATGCTCCCTTGCTGATTGCAGAGTCCGTTACTTCCTGGAATCCTGCCCAAAATCACCTTTATCACTTGGGTGAAGCGTTTATATTCTCATCTTCTGGGTACGGGTAGGTTATGTACAGCACCAAGAAAGCCTGAAACCCCAGGCTTGTGATTTGCCTTAGGCTCGACGACAGAAAACTGTGCAATTCATAGATGTTTCACGGCAGAACAATTATAACTTTGTACGCCGATATCAAAGCAACAGGATTCTACCGTAGTCTGTGCGGTTGAAACTGGCATTAAAGTCATCCCAGGGCGTTCAAGCCGCTATCTGCTATGGCTAACAAATTCTTGGTGCCTTTATAAGATATGCACACTGTCGACTTCGTACATTCAGAGAAAGTACAGAACAACAAATTCAATTTTGCAAGGGCCGTATAAACCTTATATTGCCCGCTGTAACGCCCCACCCGTAAAACCCCTATTACCACCGGTCCCGTATAACACAAACTTGGGAGTTTCTGGATTTCTTGGTGATGTGCAAAATTTACCGTTATCGTCTCCTGGCTAGAGACCCGTACATGTAATCCTTACCTACTTGGTATACTGTGCCTGGAGCGATGTGGAGTAACGGGTGGTCATCGGTTTATTGCGGATGGAGGTCTTCCAGTGATAACGATCCTTCGAGAAGCACTGCGTGCCGGTGGCGTGCTGGGAATCTGCACAATTGCACAAAATTCGCCGGCATTATTGCCTCCTTCACCTACCTTTATCCAATGGCAAGGGGATATTAAGCACACCAGAGTTGAAAACGTGGACAAAGACTGGCAACTTTGAACAATCCGTCCATGCGTGCCACGCACGATCTGGTCCCGATTCCAGATGAATCCGGCTACAATAAGTGCAGTTCGGATATCACAGGCATGTCCGTGCCAGAGCGGTCTATTGCAGACGGACTCTAGGACCCAAAACTGGTTGCGTTACTCCGTCAGTTAGCAAACTTCCAAGCAGAGAATATGTGGGTACGTAGTGCTAGATTCAAACCCATGTGATTTATTGCATTAATGTACCGACCTGACGCGTTCTCCCTCTTCATGCACCAGCCGACCGTCCATGTCCGTCAGCCAACTGGTGACGGAATTGAGCGGCGTGACTGACGCGTCGTGAAGGGCTACCTCCAAGGCGTCCCACACGCAGGTGTGGTAGTACTTATGAGTTCCCATGGACTCGCAATACGGTCGGTGGCCTTGGTGCACCTGCAGCGTAGCGATTAAAAGGAGGCTATGACACGGGGGCTGTAGAGGTACCTGGGGCGTAGCCGTGTCACATTCTCTTCTGCTTTGCAACGTGAAAGTGCCTTTCGATCATCAATCATACAGGTTTGGAAAAAATACCACTTTATGTTCGTTCAAAGTGTCGCGATTGAATAAAAGTCAAAAAAGAAGTCTGCTTGGACGGGCTATGTGACAGCACGCGCGTGGTGTTCTGCTTAACGGTGTACAGTTATTTGTACAGAACAGTCACCGTTCCGACTTAGGAGGCTTGGTTGACGGGGTGAATTTGGAGGTCAAAGAGTGATGAGCCCGTGATGAAATGAGCCTTCCAACTAAGGAAGGTGACAACAGCGCATTCTTGCTATGGGATAGGCCCTTTGGTTTCTGCTGAATATTGCCAAAAAAAGACAAAAGAAACTGGAATGGTTGCTTTGGATAAGAACCTACTGGTATGTACTATACGCACGCACTGCGATTTCATCTATCTCCAAAATTAAATGACACAGGTGGGTTGATGCCGTACCATTCAGGATTTCAAAGACTCATCTCTGGGGGCTTCGTTAGCGTTTACTTTCAACTGTTGATTTCCACAACACCGGAATCGCAAAACATTTCTCAATTCAGGACTAATTATTTACGATGTACGACGTCAGTTTGATTTTCATTATTTTAACATGGTTCATTGTGTGATCCATTTCCCATAAACAATACACGTTTTCGACGTACACCATCAAACCGAAACAATCTTGCAGTTGTTGTTAACAGGTTATTGCCTAATACGAAAGCAAATCGCTTAAACATGACAAGGTAATAACTGATACAACAAACAATGGATGTGCTTTCCCATGGAATGTTAACTAAAATTCCGAAACGTGCTATAGATTAGAAAAAGCCTGATTAAGTGTGGTTGTAAGATTCAAAAGCACACAGCATAATTCCCCGATATTTCGGTGCACAGTTTTTGCAAGTCGGCACTTCGCCATAACCCTCCAGTCTGGCCTTTAATAACATGATGGTATATACACCACTTAAACTGTGGCCGATAACGCTAGTGGCCAAAAGAGAAACTTGTGAAACCTTTTCAATTCGACCTCAAAAAAGACATCCTTGGCTCAATTAAAGGCATCCTGCTTTATTTAAATTTCGACGAAATTTATCCACAAACTTGGAGTTAATCATTTAGTACAAACGTTTTTCAGGCTCTGTTCGAAATTTGATAATAATATTTGACTTGATATCTACACGCTTCTGCGGAATAACCGTTTAATGTTCACAGTCTGTCAACAGGTAGTCATTAGTATACAAATACGGAATTTAATTACCATACTAAAAGAACAAACTGAACCCCTCGCAGCTGTCTACTGCGGCGGCACAAGGTCGACGAAACACGCGTTTCATGGATTAGTACCAGTATCTTTAGTAAAGTAAATAATTACGTTACTAACGAAATGTCTTGGGACAGTAAAGATACCTAACATGAAGACGAACCAATCGAATGCAATGACAGCAGACATTCATTTGTGACTGTAACCCGTTGTTTATGCTGTTAGGAAGAGCCGTCCTAACCAATTCGCTCTCACCCCGCCATGGCGACTCTTTCACGTGCTGCACTATCGATCCGCTGATAGGTCGTGCACATGGTCATATCGCACAAGCTGCCGACAGGGATTAGTGTTCTACTCAATCATTCGGACAAGTCGGAAAGCCAGTCGAGAGGATAACCCCTCAAGGGAACTATCGGAATGGTCCATTTGCAGTCCACCCTTGTTAATACTCGTATGTTCTTTTTTTGCCTTAAAACGCTGTAATAATACGTCAATAGACGTCGTCTCTTCCACCTCTGCTGTTGAGTTCTCTCTGAGGACTCGATCTAGGCGTGGTTGGACGGCCACCATCAAGGCTTGAGGCAACATCATAACAAATTCGTCTCGGTCTTTCACCTTCACGAAATTCATGAGTTCATTTAATCAATATTTCAAGTTCTTACAATGATACAGGGAGTTCACAGGACAAGGCAATTTATTTTGAAGCGCAACAGAAAAGAAAGAATTCTAAAATATCTCACTGTTACCCGAATTTCAATTATATGTAAGCAAAAGCTGCTAGAGTATGGGTAATCATAATTTCAAACTGCTTACTACGAGAGATACGAAAATTGTGTTTAACCAAGAAAAAACAAAATTTATGCTAAGGAGGTAAGAGGCCAAATCCAAATTAAACAGTTGGTGCAAACTATTTCAGATATTCAAGGGTTTCATCACGAGCAATACGGAAAACAGGTAATTAAATGGGTTCCTGTAGTAAGTGCACAGTGCCCTCAGCCGCCCGCCAAATTTTCGGTCATCCCTACTAGGAAAATGTTTTTTTCGGAAACGAGGTTATCAGTGGCTAAACAATTTTAGAGTGGAATATTCTTTACACTTAACGAGCAAAGCCCTTTTACCACAGCCACTAGCTATCCCACATAGTCTTAATGACTCTGAGCTTCCCTTTAAATTGTAGTTTATTGCATCTTAAACTCTGTAAAACCCGTTAGAGAAAGGACGTTGCTCACTGGAAATTGAGGTAATATTAAGGCAAACTGACGAGGACATTACTAGAAAGAGTCCACATGACAGGTAAACTGAGGTGTTAATACTTTTAATCAGACAGGAGCAACACCTTTATGCACACACAAGCACGCTGCCCCCATTTTTAAGTCTAATTTATTTTTGTTTTCCTTCAAAACAAACCATCTTCAGGGACGAAGTAGATGCAAGCTCTGGGACAAGGACTTTATTCCAGCGCGAGCCCAGCTTCAGAGGCAGCATCAAATAGGGTGTTCGATCGAACCCTAGGGAGGTTTTAGATCAAAACAGTATATGCGATACAAAGGCCTATGCAACCCTAGTTAGTAACATCAAAACATGTTCTGTCACCAAAGAAAGGGTACGTCATGCATTCCGATTCGACCAGATCTGCCGAAATCAGCCACAGCACATTTCCAGCAAAAGCCCCAATCTGTTCCGGTAAGCATCTTCAGTTTCTCAGATTATCCCCCACTCCTAAACTTTCACATTCAGCAACATGAGCTCATTTTCACATAATTAGCTGGCACTGTAGATGTTCACACGCGAAAATTCAACAAAAAATCACATTTTTAAATTTGTCGACATATTTTTGCTCACCTTATTTCAGCCTCAATTGCTGGCGCAGGCGCGATTTTCGCGACAGTTGCTTGCATGAAGGCTTCGATCAACGCAACGTGATCCGCCTGTAAGAGAACAAGATTCCTAATTATTCCGGGAACTGTTTGTCACGCCACATGCCAATCGGTGTTTGCCGCCTTTCGAAAGCACGCACGTGCGGGTGGAGACGATATAGCGCGCGTCGGCCGACCTATCAAGTTATTTTTGGAATTTTTCGGAAAATGTGATTTCCTAAATGTTACCTAACCCGGAGACATAACGGCTTTGTTTGCTAAATTCATGGCGCAGTAACCTACAGCGTTGGAAACTTCAGCGACACAACCCGAAAACTATACTGGTTCAGTTGTCCAACGGAGGGGAATATCGCACAATTTCCAAAATTTGACCGAAAATATATGACGTACAGAAATATCAAAAACAAGGTTTACGTCAAATAATTCACCTTCACAGCGGGTATAAAAAATTAACGGAAGAAATTAAAAAGAATTATAATGAGACAAAGAGGTCGAAAGAAAGCCAGGGAACAAAAGCTACGGATTAAATCAACCTACATATTTTGCTCCATTCAGTGACCTAACGGATAACTAGCCAATCCGCCGACCTTACGAAATACGAATTTCAACTGGGTGGATGCCCTCCCGTCGGTTTATAAAAGTCGTATTTTTTTGCCACGCCTCAAACGGCAAATAAAGGAGGAAAAAATGTGCTCAATCTCTCATGAATTATGAAAAGTCGCACTAACATGATAGACTCTCCAAGCATACACATAGCGCTTACCTCTTCACATGTATTCCAATTCGGTTACTATTGTGCGATGTACAAGGGTGCATCGCGATACCTAGAAACTTGGGGCCCAATCGAATATTCACAAAATCGGACCTTTAGAAGTAGAAATTTGAAGAAAAGGCCCCAGATTGACAATCAATAAGAACTGGACAAAAGAGCATTTTGTTTTTCCCAGCCGAAGTTAAGAGGAAACCCAAGTATTTGGGAATCTAAGGATGCGTGAGCGGCCAATGGGAATTTCGGTTACATTGACTGTAAAATTACTTCGAGGCGATTAAGTCCACTTCATATAAAAGCCCAAATTCATGGAATTGTCACAGTAGCCTCACCAGAAAAATATGAAAATCATCGTTTTCGTATGCCTCATAGATATCCCTGCTAAAGTTATGCGTAAATAGCATAGATTAATGGACTTAAGAAGCCGTAAGAAACAAATTTGTTCTATGTTTTTGCTTAGAATACAAAAATGCGAAGAGTCCAGATTTCTCCTCTCGCATTGTGATAATTGCTCATGAGTTATCTATGTAAAATGGGAATTTTCTGACCAAAATACATTGATAGTTCAAAGAAAATTTGAGTGAAAAATGTTCAAGGTATATGCGATTTCCAAGAAAAGCTTAATCTCTTACGTAACAGTCGACTCCTAAATGAATAAATAACACAGACTGTGGTGCTTCAGTAAGCAATAGTATACTGAAGTAGCCGCATCAGTATCCGATTTTGAAGTTCGGAAAATCGACCGAATGAGGCCGCAGTAAGGAATTGATCCTTACGGCAAATCACCGAACTCCCCATTTCAGTGAATTTGAGACGCTTGAATCTATCATGAAACGCTAAAAGTTTTGGTTTTGGAGATCACCAACTGAAATGCAACTCTGTCCTAAGACTAACGACCAGGGTACAAAGGCTCCTTCTTAATGTGGTATTTATTGCATTTTAGTCCTTACTAGAACTGACTTGTTGTACCGTAACCTGATATCTGTAGTGAGGACAGGATCATTTGTGACACGCATAGACCAGCCGTTTAGTTTTTCAACTACCGCGACCGACTTCATTTCTAACCGTCTTCTTGACTTTGTCCTGCCATCAGAGCAAGGATATGATGCAGCAAAAGTCTGCCCCAGTGTCAAATAATTCAAGCGCAGAAGACCTCGTGAGACAGAAATGGACGTCCTTGCATGCAACAACCAAACTGTTATTATACTGAAGGAAACGCGTAAAGGTTTGAAATCGCTCGAGTCAAATAAATGCAATACTGAAACCTTAGAACTCTGTAATCAAGAAAGAAAATTAAAATGTGAGCTGGTACTAATGTAACTCTTAAACATAATATGCACTTAATACCTCGATCTAGCCAAAAACAAACTGCTCGACCTCGAATGCTTTCAGTAAATTTACACAGTTTTTATGATTTTAACCAACGGAGGGATGTTTATCTTGATGAAATACCTATGAAATCTGCATTTCAATGGCGACTAAAATGCATAAAACCTCTCAAAAATACTTTAAAAAGTAATTATGCTCAGTTCTGAAGAGATTTTTTAGCGGGTTTAGACGAAAACACAAGCCGCTTCGCAACGTACGAATGCTCCATAATCCCGGTTTCGTGCAGTCAGCTATGTTATCACAGAGAGTATAGAGAAGAAAGAAATACATCTTACTATGGTGAGTGGGCGCTCACTGATCGGTTACGAAACTCACTCGTCCCGCTCGGTCTCGAGTCCCGTCAGTAGACGCAGAGCACTAGTGATATGGGCCGTTAGCTGGGCTCTACAGTGAGCCCCAAGGCACAACTGGACGAGTGAGTCCCGTAACCGATCGGTGAACGCCTACGTACTATAGTGAATATTTCCGATCGAACCCGGTAAGACAACAAGCTCGTGGCGCAGTGGGTTAGAGCGTCGGATTTCTAACCATGAGGTCACGAATTCGAGCCTCGGGTACCAAAACATCTGAGGTGGGATATGGCTGGTAAGTGACGGCTACTAAGCCCGAAATGACCATTTCGATCTCTCTTGCATATGCCGATAATGTATTCTAGGAGGCTCTCTTGTATTTGTTGGTAATGTACTTCTGCATATATCATACTAGTTTGCACGCAAACCACTGTGCAACGTAGGGATGCTCGATAATCCCGGTTAGGCTATATTACCACCGAAAGGAGAGTGAAGAAGGAAACCCATCTTTCTATTTGGCAGCATACAATGAAATGGAAAGGACAAATTCAGCGCACTTCAAGACCTTGTCAATTGTATTAAATTCTATTAGTTGACGAAGCATTTAACCTCGAAGGACGCTTTCAATCGAGCCAGAGAGTACGATCGTCAGAAGCAAGACCGCTGAGCTACATATTGAACACGCTATGGAGACAAGCTAAGCCTGTCGTTGGACCGAATTCGGCACAGCTGTTTATATATATATATATATATATATATATATATATATATATATATATATATATTGATAATGTGGAACCGACAAAGACAAGGGAGACCGGAATGGCCATTTCTGGCTTATTAGCCGTCATCAGCCAGTCATACCCAATCCCAAGTGTGGCACACCTGGGATTCGAACCCGCGACCTTTGGTAATTGAGTCGAACGCTCTACCATTGAGCCACGGGCTTGTTGCTTTGTCGGTTGCGATCGGGAATATGATGATAGTGTGTGGCTCACCGATCTGCTTAAGGAACACTTATGTTCCGTTGTGCCCTGGAACTCAGACTAGAGCCCTCACAGGCGGTCGCATAGCGACGTGTAGCATATGTTGATAATGTGGAACCGACAAAGACAAGGGAGACCGGAATGGCCATTTCTGGCTTATTAGCCGTCATCAGCAGATCAGTGAGCCACACACTATCATATATATATGCCTTACTCTGCCTCATCCAGTTATTGCGCATCCCTTCCTCAGAGTCAATGCATTCGTGCTGGCATGGAGCAGAGTGATTAGAAGTTGAGTTCATAACTACTGACAGTGGTTTATGATAATGAAAATACTCGAGAAAAGTGACAGACAAATACAAAGGAAACGGAAATGTCATATTCTGGCTTATGGTTTATTATCAGCCGATCGTACGCCAAACCCCAGGCCTAAACGCGCACGCTGCCTCTGAGCCATGCGTTCATGTATTGGCGATTGCGATGAGCAATGTTCAGAGCAGTGGGTTTGGCTGTCCTAATTCGAGCATATTAAGAGCATAACTTGCATTTTAACTGAAGTCAGGCCGACCCACATCAAAGTCAAACAAAAATATTCAGACTTTATTGCTGTATAATTTATCCAGTCCTTTTCACCATCGATTGCGTGCGACTACACAATTCCGCTGTGAGACACTAAACGGGGGGTGTAGACTTTAAGGGGATGGAAGACTGCTTGTTCCGAAACCGAGCAGTTGAATACCATCGAGCTTCACTTGTAAATTCAACGTTGAGATTACCCAGATTAGCGATATAGGCATTGTATAGTGCCTCTCCTTGCGGCTTAACCAATAGCTGTAGAGTTTTAATCGACAGGAACAAGCCGCATCTGGTATAAGGATCAATATTTACTTTTAAAGGACTGGGAATAATTTGGAGGTATTAAGCTAGCAGGCCTCCATCTGTGTCTGCTGTTTGCAGCCGAGAGCAGCCAAGAGTAACGAAATGCAGATTCCCCAGATAGCATTCTCGAGGTTTTCTAGATTCCCTAAAAGTTGAATGTAGGCACTAACACCTTAGCAGGCACCTGAAATCTCGAGGGCCTTGCGAAACATAAACAAACGCCATTTATTTAGGTGGGTGTGCTTAAGCCGGATTAAACGGGCAGACGAAAGCACATGTTTGCGGGTAATCAGCCATCGATTGTAGTGTGTTAGGCAACTGATGATGCAGGTTAATGATTCTACTGACAGTTTGTGTCTGTATTTGGGTGGGCTTCCACCGGAGACGGAAGACGTGGAAAACGTGTAAATCACGGTGTATTTAAACCGTTATTTTTGCTTGCCTCAGCATGTGCGTTGACGGCCAGGTGAGTTTCAAAAATTTGCAGGAGATGCCTTGCAGTCAAACATTTAGAAATAAAGTGTTCTCCGACAGAAGCAATCCTGTGCAACGCAAGAACATGAATTTCAATTATTCTTCATGAGCAAAAGCAAACTAGCAGATCTTCATAAATACAAAATAGCCGCCAACCGATTATTGTCTAAACATACATAAATAAAATATAGGTAGGTCGTTTGTTGATCTTGTTACAATGTAGAAAATGCTCACAAAATTGAACCTTGGGACCCAATCTACAGATGATGCAAGCAGTCTCCTAACGGAATTTGTTTAATTTCCGAGGATATTACTGCGTTATCTTGGAGTCCATTTTTTAGAACAAACATTTTCAGACTCGGTGAACCACACTCGTCTGGACTTTAAGCTAGTACCTGCGATGTCGGTATGGTAGCTAATTGCGTAGTTGGCAGCTTGGGACCATTATGTTATTCCACAACAGCAGTCGGATTTCAGTTCAAATATTCATAAAAACCTTCGTACCGAGCCTAATAAGGTATTTTCCGAAGGATTTACTTGAAGTTCGCGCATTTAGATCCCAGAAAGTAAGTAAGAGAGGAAGACATTTGAGTTCATATATCAGAAAACACATGTAGAACGCTGGGAGACCCACTGATGAGTCAAAACCTTCGCAGCTACGTCATGCAGCGATCCACTAAAGAGCATTAATTGTGAAACATAAACAATGAAAAAAGATAGTGAAAGCTTAAAAGCTTATGCAGTAGTTATAAGCCATCGTCAGCTAGTCATAACTAAGCACGGGACCATGAGATTTGCACGCAGATTCAACGCTCACTGAGCATTTTGAAATTCAATTCTTTGCCATCGATCCACGGGTCATTGGTTCTGACGGTTGTGATGAAAGAAGGATCTCTGATAGAGCTATGCTAAACAATCTAGTCACATGACATGCTCATCCAGGTGCACCTTGATGCTTAATCTAGCACTCCACAGGCATTGAAAAAGAGCCTAGTATTAATACAGGAAGGAATATCGACTAAGACAGGGAAGAATGTGGTGGTCATTTGTGGCTTATTAGCTGCCATAAGCCCTTTGATATGCAGTTCTACCAATGGATTAACGGAGCCTACCTGGGCTTGTAGATACCAAGACCAATTGCTAAGCCAGCGGGAAAGACACGGGACCAGGAACTCCCAACCTATTCAGGTGGCATAAAATTACGGTATGGGTTAAGATTTTGCTTAGCTGGGGCTGGATTATGACATGATAATATTTTCCCTACCTGGAGCCTTGTAGAAGAGAATCTGCATTACCAAGAGCCAGCTTCATGCTTCCGTCTTTTATAAACTTGTCTCAGAACTAATCTGTGGAATCAAAATGTGGCTTTCTAACGAAATGGAAGCGCCTTTAACCAAATATAAAAATCTAACAGGATCAAGCAGTGGAAGACGATCTTACATTTCTATGTGCGAGTATGCGAAGACGGTTTGATGACGACCTCGCACCGCGTGTCCATAGAAAGGGATCCCTGCTGAGCTCACCCACAAAGCTGAAAATAACCATCGTGCGGCCTACAGAAAGGCTGGGTTTATTTCAACAGTCTTTTCTTTGCTGCGGCACAGACGACCTGCGTAAGAAAGAACTACCCTACTTCAATCGGTGATTCCGTCCAAACAGGAACACACTAAAACCCGCAAAAATTGACTCAAATGTCAAGAACAGGCATAAGACATCAGTCCTAATGGAATTGTGTCGCGGAAATTCTATTCGCGGAACCACTGAAATGCAGACAAATTGGTTGGTTGTCTGCATCGCTCAAAAACTAGCCTCTTAGATTCGCATAATGTTTACTAGAAAAAAGATTTCGTTCCTCAAAGAATACCAGGCCAATGTGATTTACCATATACTATGTACTAAATGCACAGGCTCATAGGTTAGCCTGCGGCATGCTGACGCTGAAAGAAACCCCGTCACTCCTAAGGATTTAGCCGTTTCCTCCTTACTTTTATCCGACGACAAGTTGGTTTAATCAACTGGAAAATGTCATTTATGTTATTCACTGCGTCAATTCCGAATGCACAATACTTCCCTTCTACTGCGATTTACCAGATAGTTATTATACCCGATCGCATCTGACAAGACATCAGTACCGTGGCTTACTAATAGAATGAAGGACTTGAAAACGCTGAATGAGCAAAGAACCCGCTTTCAAAGCCTAGGTCAAGCAAACCCAAAGTTGGGTACGAATGACTGATGATGGTTAATAAGCCAGAAATGGTCATTACGGTTTCCCTATTGTTTATCGATAAGCCTTTACCTTTATCCTTGACGTAATGCCTGCAATACCAGCCACCAAGATACTTGCTCACAACGGAGGCTTGACAAGCCGAGATTCGAATGAAGACTGGGCCTCTAATGAGAACTCAGTTAATCGACGTACTGACTTGGCGCCTGCATACGGAGTCCTACGCAGAAACTGTCGAACCTGTGACACTGATAGTCGATTGGCAAACACCTTTATATGAGCCACTTGTTCTGTTTTTGCTTGTATCTCCGAAAAAGTTCAAAAGAATACACAATCGGTTTCGGCGATCGACCAGTCTCATTCTTCCAAACTTATAACAAAGTACTATTTAACTTCACGTTACTAGTCAAGACATGATGGCATTCTGAACTTGAAGCAGAATGTAAACGTCTCTCGCAGGATAGCGTAGGAAATTTTACATCTACCGGCTTCCTATGGCATGGTAACAACTCCAATGTCATTAACTAGGCTTCACTCTGATTTAAAACTTGCTTAGAAATGAACCATGTTGTCTTGGATGAACAGCTGATGCCATCAAAGCTCAGTCATATCCTCTGCCTGCAACAAAACTGCCTAGACGAGTTCTCTGAAAAAAATTCGCTTTACGCAGTAGGCTGGGCGGGTAACTTGACCCAAGTGTGATTTAAATCACGGCTCCCAGTGGGGCCTCGTAGCTCAGTTGGCTAGAGCATTGGCTGTACTTAAGCCTTCCCCTTGCTGACGTGGGTTCGAATCCCACCGAGGCCACCGAGATTTTCACAAGTGGGTCAAGGAAATTATTCAAATCTGCCAAAATCCTCTATTGAAATTTTTTATCCAAACCATTTAAGGGAGTAAACGTATTCTAACACGATTTAATCAGCTATAAACGTTATCTGTTTAACACCTGTTTAAGTATCTCAGGGTTATGAGGCAAATTATCAAATGTGGTCCCTATGGCTCCCTCCTCTTAGATAAAAGGGTAACGCCTAGCAGACTTATCAGGAATAGGATTTCGCCAACACTGTAGTCAACCTGTCACGATCTTGTAGAGGAGCAGAGGGAACAGAACTAGAAATAAATTATTAACACTGAGCGAACCCCCAAAACGTTCGGCAGTCGACATTTACGACTTCATAATCAAGCAAGTTCTGCAGGTTAATGCTCATTCTGGTCAGAAGATTAATTGGATTTAGCATAGTAAAACAACTTGGCGTTCAGGTATCTATTTGCTTGTAAAACTGTCCCAAATTTGCAGCAGAATACGCGCCCATACTTATCTAACCTACGCCTATTTCGCTACGACCGTGCCTGCCTACGACGTGAACTTTGGATATTGTTGCTCTCACATAAAACAACTGATATGTGTTGTCCTAAGTTCCGTGATAAAAAAGTCTGCCCTATGGTTGTGCCCAATAGCTATTACACCGGTTTTGCGAGTTAGAACTGAGTACTATCAATATTTTTGAGGAGACGTAGTCGGATCAGAAAATATGCCGAAGATGTAAATTCGTCCAATTTACATTCTGTAAAATAGCTGTAATATGAAACTATCCAAAACATTTTATTAGCCCGAAAGTATACAAATACCCTCTTTTAGGTTGTCATTCGGGGATCTTTGCATCTTATTTTCAATGCAGTCTCTTCCTATAATCTGAACAGACCGCTGTCAGAAAGTATATGCCATTCTGGAGCTGTAAACATCTAAGAGGCTTAAATCGAAATAAAAGTGCGTGTAAACGTTCCGAGAAGTATTCGTTGCATTTACGGTCTTGAACTACACCTTCGGAACGATTGCCGAATTTAAGCCTGAGAAGGTCATGCATTGAAAGAGGGGATTAGTGCTCATTAACGGCAAGTTATATATTTTTAATCAACACGTCAAGCTCACGTTCGTTGCAAAGAATGACATTTCTATAGAAACTTACTGCGAATTTTTGTCAACAGTAACCAATATTGCTCGAAGTAAACATGAAATACAAAGCTGACTGAGGTGACCATTTCTTGCTTATTTGCAGCCTCAGTCGTCCAAATCACTTGGTTGTCGATTGTCATGAAACAAAGGGCCCGCGGTTTGAGCCACGTGCCCACTTTTAGCGGCATTTGTCGATGAATTTTGACTGCAAAACAGACACGGGAATTCCCAACTGAGCGTGCTAATGCATGCGACCTCAACTGTTGCTTTTGGTAAATCTGGCGTCGCTGGCAGTCACTTCCAGATCTCATGTGGACATCTGGTATTGCAGCTTGACTCAGATCGTCATGGAGCACTTTGCAATCAGAAACCCCTCCAGTTGAGCTAAATGTTCATGTAATTCCTGTTATGAGCACTCGCGAGTTATAGAAAGGTTGGCGAATTCCATTCGCAGACAACCAAAACAAAGCTATAACGCTCCATGAATTGTTTTTCCTCTAACCAGTGTATACTACAAGGGTAACCGCACAGTCTGCCGCTATCATTCAGATAAGCCCCCTGACGATACACAAACTGCCGCCTTGAGTTTCACAATGTTTGGATAATTAGACTAATAAGTAAATGCGATCTTTTGTTTGATCAGACTTAACAAGTTAGGGCCACTAGGTAAGAAGAGTTGCATGGGCTAATCAACGAATAAATTTGCAGGAGGTGAGAATAAAACGAACCAAAATAAAACTTTGCGTTGACAACGCAACGAAGCTCTTTAGTCGAATCACCGAAAATGACGACTTTTGAGGGTGAAAATTTGATTTCCCGGTACCTGACACAAGCAAGTGTGAAGGTTGTAGATGGCTATTTTATTTGCAAAATAGTAATTCAATGCGCTTTTTGTAGCGGCTTCGATAAATGTGCACAGCAAGAGCTTCGAGGCAGTTTTTACTTTTGTGACACGTCTCGTTCTCGACTTATCAAACTTATATATTGTAAATTAATTGGCAATATAAGATTTGATATTTTATGTGCAATGCTGAGAAACATATTGTGATCACAAATCGACCCTTATGAAAAAATATTTAAAAAAATGGATGAAGTACGCAGAGGTTACTTATGACAAAGAATAGGCCAGAAGAATTCGGTTACGTTTCTTAAGAAAAGGAAACTGGCAGACTGTTTTTTTATTTGGAGTCCTGTGATTTGCTAAGATTAAACGTGTTGGTTTATTCATTTCACCAAGTCCGATGAGTTTACGAAATGCAGAGTTAGTTCACTATACGTTACGTTATAATAGTTTACGGTAAAAGGCTGTGTCTCTAAATACCGGACGAAAAAAATGAAAAGAACTGATAAGAAACATCAAACGCATTTCAAGTTAGGAGTCTATTTGCGCTAACGAAAGTCTGCTGAATACCTGAGAAAATTCCTTCTTGGACGAGGACACAGCAATATTCCGACAGACACTTTGCAGTTGATGGCTATCGGCAAGGCACCATGGCGAGAGTTTTTGAAAAATCGCATCAAATGCTATGGTGAAAAGATAGAATAATCAGCAGGATGGAGAAGCGAAAAACATAATTTAAATGTTGTTAAATCCGGAAGTCACTTCTAAGCATAACAATAAATCGTGAATCGTAGGTTTTACGTAACATGTAAGTGGGCATTAAATATCGCATAGTCAGACATTGAGGTTTGCAGAAACGACCTGAGCTCATTGCTAAATCACTTTATGCAAATAACGTTGCTTGGAAAATTGTCGAAGGGAATTCCTAACACATTTAGAGCCAACAGTATTTTCTTAGAAATATACTTTATTCCACATATATATATATATATATAATTAAGTTGAGTTCTTTGGGAACAAAATAAATTTTTTTGGGTTAATTTTGAATATGGTCCCCCCAGTTCGTCGTCAGATAAATGGGAATGTACAGAAAACAGTTAACCTTAAGCAATGCCTAACACAAGATTCTATGGTTGGCTTAAGTTTGAGCCAATAGGCATCTAGAGTTTTAAGTTATCCAGTCGATAGTAGGTGTTTCACCTCCATTTGACCCTGTCCGCTGCGACCGATAGTCTCCTTAATCGATGCACCAAATTATAAGATTTCCAAGTGGCTATTTCATCAACTCAACCCAATTACAAAGAACTTTTAACCTTCTATCCAAGACTCGCTACAGTTCCTCGAGAAGATAAAAGACTTTTAAATTGCAAATGACAAAATAATGGTGTCATTTTATTTATTTATTTACGTCTATCCCTCTGGACTTAGCGAGGACCTGTACTGCAGAACTCCTACAGGCCTACTCTACCGATGTACCTGCGGAAGTCCTCCTGGAACTTCTCGATATTTGCCTTGAAAAAACTTTTCCGTTGCTGAAAATTATTATCGACAACTAAAAGGCGCCCCTATTGGTTCGCCAATATCTGTTTTTATTTTGGCGGAGGCTGTGATGCAGAAACTAGAGGATACAGCTTTCCCAGAATTAACCCGAGATTGTGGCTACGCGACGTGGACGATACATTTGTTATCGTCAAAAAAGATCAACTTGAACCACTCCACAAAAATCGGAACTCCACGTTCTCAGGAATTCAATTCACCCTCGAAACAGAAGTTGATGAACGACTCCCTTTCTTACATGTCCTTGTACATAGGAAGACAGACGGGACACTACATACCTCAGTCCATCGTAAAGATACATACTTTGAGGTCATTTTAAATTTTGGGAGTAACCACCCCATGTCTCGCAAACGCAGCTCTGTTAACAGCTTGCTTTATCGAGCAAAAACTTACTGTTCCGATGAAGAAACATATCAAACAGAAATGAAATACTTTTTCAAATTATTTTCCCAAAATGGATATCCTCCTGACTTTGTCCGTCAATGCATGTATGACAACAGTTCAAAGAAAAAGTATTTCCAGAGCTACGACCTCCCAGGCGTCAAAAGCAACAAACTGGCGAACCCTCCCGTATGTAAAGAATGTATCTGAGCTCGTCGAAAGACAGCTCAAGAAACACCATATGCAAAAAGCGCACAAACCTACAACAACTTTGCGCACCCAGCTTGTGCACCCTAAGGACAGGGTTGGCTATTTCAATAGAAAAGAAATCGTCTAAAAAATACCGTCTACCAGTTGTGATGCAGTCTATTGTGGCCAAAGTGGGAAATCTCTATCCCCCCGTTTACATGAACATCAGTTAGCGGTGAGAAGACGAGACCCCCTATCTCAGGTAGCCATGCACACACTGGACACAGGACACCTATTTGCATGGGAGAATACCCACATCGTTGGCGCCTGCCCAACAATAAAGGGCCACGAATTCATGGAGGCAATGCACTCAGACGAGGCATGCATTAACAGGCATAGCGATGTAGATGCCAATTACCAATTTTTCAAGGTCAAGTGGAGGTGAAAACAGCCACTATCGACCGGATTACTTAAAACTTTGGAAGTCTATTGGCTCAAACTTTAGCCAACCATAGAATCTTGTGTTAGACATTGTTTAAGGTTTACTGTTTTCTGTACATTCCCATTTGTCTGACGACGAACCAGATTTGAAAATTAACACAATAAAGTTATTTTGTTCCCAAAGAACTCAACTTAATTTAATTAAATTTATTGGGATGCCGATATTTCAGTACACACATCAATTGGAAAATAGGCATAACAAGAAGTATAATTCGAAGAAAAGAAGTTCTTTTGGAAACAATCAGAAACTTTATCAGGTAAATTTTCGACGTCATCATCAGATGTGAAGTAAGTGTGCGAAACCATTCAAATTTAAAACGTGCCAAAAATCGATATTGCTAAGTCGATTCTGCCAATGGCTCTCATTATGGGGTGAACTCCCGTGTGGATTGGTTTTCGCCTCTTCCATCTTTCTTTCAGGGTGCCGTACATGTAGTCTAATTCGATATGTCGGTTAATGTATGAGTTATCTGAGCAAATGGCATTCACAATTATCGGCATTTCTTAGCTGGAGAGGAGGCAACAATGCGGGTTTTGTCGCAGGACAATGTGTGCCCAGTTTTCAGCGTGTGTATGGCAACTTGAGACAAGTGGTCTCGCCTCCTTCCTGCCAATTGATGTTCATATCTGCGCGTGGAGGTTGACTTTCCTGTCTGACCACAATACACCGCATTGCAACTGTTTCATGGAATCTTGTATACGACTTATTTTTTATCTAAATAGCCAACCTTATCCTTAGATTGTACAAGCTGATTTCGTAGTGTAGTCGTTGGTAAGTGCGCCACTTGGATTTGATGCTTCCACAAGCTTCTTTCAACGAGTGCAAACACGTTATTTATGTGCGGAAGTGTTCACAAGTCGTTTGATTTGGCTTTTGACCGTAAAAATCTACTAACTTGTATTTTTTGAAATTCCTGTCGTCTCCTGACGTACAAAATCTCTTGGGTAACCATTTCTGGAAAATAGTTTGAATAAATAACTAAGTTCGATCTGGTAGAGCTCATTAAGAGAACAGTGCGTTTTAGATCGATTGAGTAAGGTGTAACCTCTGCGCTGTAACCTCTGTGACCAAACACCCTCCAGTGCAACAATCCCATCTCGCACTTCTCATTTCGTCTGACGACGGTGTAGTGTAATCAGCGTAAAAATTCACGAGTAAACCTCGATTTTCCGACGAGCCTTCTTTCTTCATTTATCATGTCGGAATGCACACTTCCTCAATTATTCATATACGATATATATATATATATATATATATATATATATATATATATATATATATATATATATATATATATATATATATATATATATATATAATATTATGCGGAGCCAAAAAATGTAAGGGAATATAATTTTTTGCACACCACTTCTGTAAAAGCATATATAAACAAAGTTTGGAACGATTATATTATGAAGTATTCAATACGAGGAGAACTTATGCGAATTTCGCAAATCGGACTGAGTACTTTGAATGAAAAATATCTTTAATTAAAACATTTATCTCTAGAAACATGGCAAATCTATATAAGTACGGGACCAAACCTGTTCTGCAACAATGTCAGCATAGTATATACGACATATTAAGCACTATTTATGCATTTTAAGAACAAAGTATGATGGAGTAGCTTTCAAAGGAGTATATGTTCAGATTGTATAGAGTATGTTTAAAGTTAAAAGCTGGGGTATGTGTAAAGACTTGGAATACAGGAAATTCGTTTTTGCATTAAACGAGACCCTCGGGACTTCGTTTTTTCCGTATTATGGCATGAATGTAAGCAAAGTTTTCTACGTAAATTTGTGCCAGTGAAATACTGCAGCTTCGGTGATTTGACTAAACTGTTGAGCATGGTAAAGTGTACATATACTTGTTTAAAAAACACCATGATGCCGAATGAGCAATTCTTATGGGAAATTTTAATGGAGCATTTAACCCTTTCAGTGGTCACGGTCAAAACAGGCCACCGATTGTCAATATTAATCATCGGTATATATACTTGCTGTTTTGCCTTTATTTCTTGTACGATACGGTAAAATAGGAAACCTCTGTTTGAGAATCACAATTAATTTTTTTTCTAGTCAGACGGACGGATACTTGTATGAATACGGATGATAAAAACTGCAGAGGGAACCAATTTTCCCTGGCCTCACAAGCCAGTCAATCGTGAGATTCGATGTCAGTAGTGGATATCGATAACAGTTATTTAAATTGAAACACCTGCCCAAAAAAGCCTTCATCAATGTATACTATTAACTTACAACTGCATTTGATTTATTTCAATGAGACTCACAAAATTGTTATATAATGGACTATAGTCGACTACAATAGATCCATATTACACAAAGCTCTGAATTCACTGTATCGACTAAGTCATCCATGATAAGTCTGGTTCTTTAACTAAGGGGGTAGTTGGACATTTTGATTATCTTATAACATTTATTTAAGGATATCAAATAACATTAACTGTGCAATATGATATATGATATCCAGCAAAGCTAATTGGTTCAAGTTATAACTTGAACTTACTTTTACAGCTTTTCTTATCAGCAAGAAAAACGTTTCCACAAGCCGCAGCGTATAGTTGCCCAGACATTAAACTGGATTTCAGCTGTGGTTTCAGCCGATACTTAAGAAGGGATTAGGCAAGGTACAGAGTTTTACTGAATTCTTTTCAAATAGATATCGACAAACAGATAGTCCATTGCCCGGAATTGCGGCGCCCACAAGCCAACAAATTGATATCGCATCACCCGGACGTTCATTATCCATTGCTGACTTATTCTTGTCTCAAAGTTACATTGGTAAGTAAATCACCGCACGAAGGCGCCAAAAATAAATATTTGAATTTAGCGGTATTTAATGCAACCTTTAGTCTAACAGAATGTAATGCGTTATAAAACAATCTGTTCGGCCTGGGCAAGTCAATACAACATATCCACGAATTAAAAAATCCTGAAAAAAACTGGCCATTTGTTGAGATCTGCATGCATAAAAGCTATAGAATGAGTTAACAGAAGACATCTAAGGAAAATACAGGATTTGGGTCAGGGCAGTTGATAGGTCAAGAAGGTTTAAAAAGAGTTACATGTCCCTAAAAGCTCGTTGGTAATTATTTCAATTGCAAATTATTCTTACATTCATATATTACATTGGCCATCTGTTCCTACGGGGTTTGCTCATTGAACGCTCTGTTGTAAGTTCGGGTATACGTAACTTATTAAGCTTTATCTCTCGACCGCAAGTATTATCAGAGTTTATGTACTGCGCAGAGCAGGACAATTGATGGATTTCGGAATGTGATTCAAACATTTTGGCAATAGATAAATCGACGTGTTGGTGCAATATGTCGATAAATCTGAATTCAACTGTCCAGAATTCATAATCAAAATACGGCTCGTTTTTTTAGCGTGAGCGTTTGTCGACAGCGCCTGACTCAATTTGTGGAACGTGTTAGCTCATACTTTGTATTGCGCCCTGATAGTATTTAACTGCCCATTAAGTTGCCGCTCGGATTTGCGGAGCTGTGTGCTGCTAGTGGTCTGATTTGCTTATGATAGACTTACGCTAATCACACGAAAGTTACACTGGACAGATTATGCCTGCAGTTTCTGTTTATAAAAAATCAGACAAGTACAAATCCATCTTCAGATTAAGGGTACTGACTGGCTCTTGGCAGCCAGGGCAGGCAGTAAGCACTCGTGTAGGCACCAAAATTCCCTCTAACATAAAGAAACTACGAGATAAATTATCCACATACCTTACGAAATATGATTATCTGGAAATTCCCAGTAATTTTTCAAGAAAGTTTGTTTTTCCTTATTTTTTGTGCGTGAAAACTTAACATCAAGGGAAATGTACGCATGGGCTCTTTTCGATTTTTTTCCACCATACCACCGACAAATATTTTGATTAGGCCAACTTCATACAAAAAATCTTTGTACCTATGCTAGCTTCTCTGCTTTAATTTGATGTTTTCAACTACATACAGATGTTCGCCGTGTGTAAGACGACGGTTATGTTATTCAATTTGATGTCAAGGGTGTTTATGCAACCTGTACTTAGTTTATAATTAGATGTTAATTTTAATACCTTTTCAGTAGTTGAATGAGCCTAGTATAATCCCTACAGAACCACACTGGGATGAGCAGGCACTGGATAACTAAACATTTGAGATTTTGATTTAGCTTTGATAAAACATGACGCTTCAACGAGTTATTTTTAACCATCATTCTACGTCATTTAACAATAGCATTAATTCATACATGCATCCTCCGTGTCCATTAACTTCAGTTCACTGCCCTGAATGCCAAACAGGGAATTGGACTTTAATAGCATATGCGGTAGCACTGAGAACCGTATGGTAATCTCATATGAGCTTACTGAATCACGCGTAGCCTTTCACAAATGGAAATCCCCCCACAGTTTGCGCAATAACATTGCTTATTGGTACCGTATACTATGTCTCCCGAAGTTATGTTTGAAGTTATCCACAGTTCGAATAATCAAACATTGCTGCATGCATGGCTTTTATAACCCGTTTCAAAAATACGGGCTGCACAAACTTCATTCGGATACATGCTGTTTGATGCGATTTCCATTTCGAAATATTTGGAAAAACCTCTGTGAGGTACCGAAATGCATTTCATACGAATGCAGGTGGACATCGCAGCGCGGTTTTTTGGCATTTTCGAGAAAGAATGTAATTTAATTCCTTCAGCATTTAAATTTGGCAGTATTAAGATTAATTTCAATTTTAAAATTAATTTTGGGCGAAATATTATTGGAAAAATGTAATATACTCCAATTCCATGGTTGTCAAATTTATTAATTAACAAATAATATGATTATGCATACCATACCTGACCAGGAAGTTCCAAAAGTAGTATATGCAACTAACCCATGCAAGGAACGTAGCCAACGTTGAATAATCTTCCTGTTTTTTACAAAATAATTAAATATTGCTCCAGTTTCCGCGTTGTTTAATGAATGAGTTGCTTGCATTTAAGCTCATCAGGACGCCATTTTTAGCGCATTTAACTACAGTATCAGTATCAGTATATTTGAGGGAGATGTAGGTGAGTCAAATTTGAATTCCCTATTTGTACATGCGAGTTGTGGTATCAAAAATAGTATTTCGATATGTTGGCGGGGCCAACATAGTTGAAAAAGAGCAGAGAGTAAAAAAAAACTCCCGTTGATATTTAGGAGAAAAAAACTGTCAGACACTAACCCGTCGTTTGAATGAACTATTTGCTGAAACAGTTGAGGATCTCCTTTTTTACGCAAATCGAATTTAAACAAAGTCATAAAAGGCACTTGAGTTGATCATTTCATCAGTTGAATCGTTGTCTCCTCACCCGACCTGAAGCATAACGATGAACCAAATCACAAGCGCTCGTGTACTTAAACAGAAAACAATATGTCACCTCCATAAATAATTCCGCAACGCAATCCCACTAATCAAAGAATATCCACGCACCAAAATTCTGCGTAAGTTCACTGAGTTGACATGCGTTGCGTTTTAATATTTACGTGCAAATAAGTGAGTTAAATCAATGGCCTAAACTCCTCCCAGTGACAACACGATCAAGCCCACAGGAGATTCCGAAGACCAGTAACAGGTCACCATAGGATTCATTATTATTCATAAAATGATGTTTATGTTATTTACTTGGATTCGTATGGCAATGTTCCTTGGCCCCTGAGTATGTATATATCGTTACCATTTATCTTCTCTTTACAGTTTTTTTACCCAAATTAGTGATTATCCGTTAGTATTTAATCCAAAGAAAGGTAAGATCCAACCATGTTCTTTTCATCGTGGTTTCTTCCGAATTTAACAACTTGTCTTAGTCCTTCTCACTGGACCTTTTTTCTCGTCTGTAGAGGACGTCAGCTAGATCGAAAGCGGTCCGCAGGTTGGTGACCTTTCTTCATCTGTATATATGTTGATGATGCGGGTGCCCTACATTATTCATTCACGAACTCGGAGGGTTTCGGTTATCTTTACAACTTACCACTTTCCCTTCAATTATTTTTGTGCTCAGCCGAATACTGATTTCCTGGAACGGTAAGTTTTTCTAGATGGCAGCTTCATTTTCAAATTAAGACTGTTTTTAAGCCATCTTTTAGTTGAGTATTTTTGCAAGTTTGGAGACAATCATTATATTGATACTGGGTTTATCAATTCAATTCAATTCCTAGTGCTTTATTAACACTGCAATGATGCCACCGAGATCATCGATATTCGCTGCAGTCATGCAATTTTACCCAGAGATTGCTTAAATTATTCTATCACATAAAAGATTCTACTCATTGATATGTATACGAAGCAACCTCGCCGAGATAGTTTTGAAGCTTGGTATCCTGATCGTACTGTGAGCCGTTTTTGGTGTTTTGCCCTTATAAAAACCCGCTTTGTCGCAGCGAATTCGCAAGCTGACAGTTCGTGGTATTACTCATGGGAAATTGAAAAATGGCTTAAAGGTTTCTTTTACTGGTGTCACACGTTCATTTATATTCTGGTTTATTTGAAAGATTATAGGCAATGCCTTTGGTGGTCCTATTGATTTACGGTAACCTTTGCAGATTTACCATCAGCATAAAGTGTCAAACAAGCAGAGTAGATTGCTTCCTAAGTGCCTACAAGATAAAGAACCTATCCTGTTACTGTATATCCTGAAAGGCATCAACCTTATTTGTAGTCCTCCGTTGCAGCTGCTCAACCAATTTAATATACTTCCTCTACCATGGTTTCCATGCTGACATTTCTGTATCCAAACGTGTTCAAGCGAATAAGTCCAAAATGTATCTGCTGCGTTCAAGAGAAAATATTTTAAACACAGCTCTAATCCAGGGCAGCATGGTACTTGCCTTTTGGATCACTTTCTGACCGTATTATGAAAGTAGCGAATTCGCGGGCGTCCGCATGTCCATATTTTTGTTCGTTTTCACATGTTTATGCAGTGCGCTAAATAAAATATTAATGTTTTGAAGATGCTTTTTGAGAACTTTAGGTCTATACACTAGGTAAAATTAAATTTAAGAAACCACGCGGTGGATAAAACAGTCAGTTTGCCAATGTTTAATTAGAATGTTTTGCGGTGGCAGTATTAACGACTTCAGTCCATATATTGTAGAGACGGCGAGCAGGACAGCTTAAAAATCCAATTCCCTGAGTAATTTGTCTACTACATTTGGAAGGGTAGTAGACTAACTACCGAACCCTGAGAGACACTACTTACAACTTTAATGTATTCTGAGGTAGAATTGGTAATACGAACGCACTTTACTCTATAAGGTAGGAAACGTTCCATCTACTCAAATATTCTGCCTCGAATATCTAGTTGCTTAATCTTTTGTGGCAAAAATTGGTCTTGTACGCTATTGAAAGCTACAGTAACTATTTGATTGTACTTGTTTGCGGCCTTCACCCATTCCAGGTGAGAGCAATGAATACTCATGAGGCCAGAGCGTACTCCATGAAATTCAGATTGTAAATCACATAATGTTCGTTTTCAGAAAGTGCATTAGGTATGTTTTTATAATGCATTCCGTTATTTTGAATGATATGCATGTAAAGCTGACTGAAAGGTTACTTACAAAGTCCACTCTGATCCCCCATTATATATCGGGGTGAGGTGGGCACTCTTCAATTCTTTTACTTATTCAAATTTTTTAATACAATCGATATTGGTGCTCACAATTCAAGGGAAAGTTCTGGAAGCGTCTAAACGGATTTTCAGTTTTGGCCAGGCCATTTCAGTTTATTTCATAAAGGTGATAAGTAACGCCTTTGAAAACCCTATTGCTTACATCCCAGTGTGTCATATACATGTGTGTACGTACTCTTACCCATGTACCCTATACAAATAGTATTCAAAAATAAAAGTTGCCTTGTTTTTTACAAATAAGTCATGTCTGGCGTTGACGTGGTATTACTTCGGGTTAAGATCGTCGACGGAAAATAAGAGACACATATAATTGTCCAAGTGATTCTTGAAAAGCTGTAAGAATGTCAACTCCATGACTGATTTCGATAGATCATTTCACTGTTTTATTACCCGTTGCATAAAAAATTCAGAGCGGAGGTTAAGCCAGAAATGTTTTGTGCGCAGCTTCATTTCGTATCCACGAAGATAAGGCGAGAGTTTCTACTGAAACCTTTTTTCAAAGCGTAACCCTTGTTCAAGGCCGTGCAGTATCTTGTAAACTAAAAGAAGTTCACCTCATTGCTGCCTGTGACACAAATGGAATAAATCTAGGCATTCCGGTCTCTGAATATACGAATGGTATTTTGACCTTTACTTGTTTTTTTGCACGATGTTGCACTTTCAAGATATATATTTTGTCTTTTGCGAGCCATGACCACCCCGCCTGTATGTCCTATTCTAGGCGAGGCCCAACGTAGGTGCCGTAGACATTACCATAGAGGTCTTCGTCAAAAGATACAAACGCACTTTTGGTAACTTGCAGTACTCGTATGGTGGTGTTTGCAACCATGACGCATTGCAATGATGGCTTCAGCTTGCTCTGTATCCAAGCACAACCCAAACTATCAAAACTCCAACACATCCGTGTAAAGTCCTACAGAATCAGAAGGACGCGAATGTAGTTCTCCTATCCCGAAAGCATTATTACGCACATCGTCACAACCAAAAGCCCATTTTATAAAGACCGAAGAATTAGGTATACCCCGAATTCTCACTTACAAAACATACTGAAAATACAAGTTTTTACAGTACCATCATGGCTACTCAACCTCCGTGGCATCGCAATAACCTGAAACATTATGGTGTTCCAACTAAAATGGGATCTCACGACCATCTATCCCACAACTTAGGCCCATAACCGTTCCCAACAGAAATCCCCTTCGACACAATTAACACCTTAACAATCCACCTCCGCAACTAAGACCTAACCACTACACACAAATCCCAGGGTACCCGTCAACATTCCACACAGAAATCACTCAATTTCCCGCTCGTAGCCCACAAATCATGCAAAACACCTTACGAAATTGTTTTTTCCGACGGCCCAGCATCTTAATATCCAATGTCCTAAGCATAGGTCTTATTAATGCAAGATCAATAGTTCATAAAATGTCTCAACTCAAAACCTCTATAGAAATTTAAAACCCGAATA